>OX375878.1:7203682-7803682 GCA_947359465.1 Metellina segmentata
CACACTCCAAATAGGGACCCTAATACTTGTTTTTGTTTTAATGTATTTAAAATGTTTGATGTGCCAAACATTTAGGGGAAAATCACACGGTAATTTCAAAGTATTACCTTTAATAACCAATCTGTCTCTTCAGTTATGCATTTGCCCCCCCCCCTTCTATTAATTTATACTCACATACTAAACAACAACTCCCGCTTGATGAAATTATTATTGTAGAGACCAAATATATATTTCGATATATAAAAAAAATCGACGCACCAAGAAGCTGTCCGATTGCAATAAAAATGGGTGAATGTTAAGAACCAACATAGAAAAACTAACGATTAAAATTTGAGAAAAATTGAATGATTTATTTCAAAGTTTGACCGTTACAAAGGGAGGAAGTTAATAAGGCGTGACCATTGTGTTTAAAGAAGATGGTGCACGTTACATCAAGATCATCTTGTTGGCATGGTGTGCCAACTCAAGTGTGACCTCGTCATCTTAATATGGTTTAAAATTACGTGACGTTGTCTTCGAATCTTTCCTCTGGGCTTGATCCGGACGGTCACCAATAGCCTGCTGTGTTGTTCCAGTGCAACGTTAATCAAAATACCTGCATTCCTGTTTTATTAAGATAGCTTAGACAAGTACGTCCTCTTGCGCCTTAAAATCGAATTCAACCAGCTCCACAATTCACAGAATGGTTAAATAACCTCATAGTTTAGTTAAAATAATCGTAGAAAAAAGTATTTTTTTGCCCAAAAAGTTCCTGAGCTCGTGGAAGCAATCGGATATTTAAATATGTATTTCCTTGTGCAAACGATCCGAGTGTTATTATACTAGCGCGAAAGATAACATTGGGAACTGTAACCCTGATTGGAAAATGATAGAAAAGGAATTGAGAAGAATTTGACACGGAGTAAGAATGGATCAATGTTTTGTATAATTTTGTTTCATCATTAGTGTTTAAAAAAAATATTAACTGCTTAGTAATTTTCTCGTATCCCAGTTTGTATTCTAAAAGCCCATCTACAATTATCTAATACAATCGAAATTATATTGTGATGACCCAAAAGGTGAACAGAGTTTTATGTTAGCAATGTTTTCCTCTCCTAAGAAAATTAGGCTCATTTCACAACACAACTTCCAGACAAAGGTCAAACTTGGTTAAAAACTGCAGGATGCCAAACCGAAAAACGTGTGTGAACTCCTCAGAAGGATACTATACAAATCCTTTGTAGGAAATCCCAGAGAAAACCAGAAAAACAAATTCGATACGTTCACCTGAGGAAACCCATTAGGATAGCGATCCGCTGCAAAAACGCTTTGAAACATCGATAACCAAATCCAGACACCTTAAGGTAAATTGAGACTTGGAATTCCAATGATTGATCTGCAAGTACAATCCATTCTTTTCCAACTGGTAAAATTTCTCGAATCCACATGCACTGGTTGCTGAAGCTTTCCGCAATTGTTTGCTCAGTTTAAGTGTCAATGCTTATTCAATTCTTCTGCATGCCTATGGGACTGCCCATGAAATCTCTCGCTGCGGCACATTCAAATGCCCATAAATAAGCCGATAGAAGAAAGAAAGTAATGGTAAATGCAAATGGCTTCAATCCTCACGCGACCTTTCGTGATACGTAAAACACACACTGCAGAATGGCTCACTACTAGTACTTCTACTCCAGCCACTTGGCGAGCAGCGGATACATGTTACAAAGCAAATAAGATTTATCCGACAAGAAAAATTGTTTATACAAAAGTTGTGGAAAATTTCAATTTCTTTGGATGAATGAAATTTAGTTTTGTAGATATAGTTTTGTAGATAGCGTACCCCACAAGAAAAGTCACACGAGTCAAAAAATAAAAATGTTGATGTTGTGTCATTGAAAAATATGTATGAGGTGCTCGAACGTGTTATATTACTATTCTATAGAATATAATAGAAATAAATACTTACGTAAAATTTAAAAGAAGCTTATAATCTTTCAATATAAGTTTTACAGTATCCTTTAAATTGACGTTTCTCAAATTCAGCAATTTTGAGTTGAGTCACTTTTCTTGCCGGGGTGCTCTTTAGTTAGTGCTTGTTTATAAAATGAACGTTGAACTCTATGAGGAGATCGAGTGTTTAACGACATTCATACGTTTATTTTTAAATTTTAATGCGATGATTTAAAATAGTTTTAGTTTTAATGATCCTAATACATTTATGGCGATAAGACGTTTAATCGATTGCCAACATTAACGAAACATGTCAGCATTGATTTATTCTTTTAAATGAATCTATTCTCTCTCTCTCTCTCTCTCTCGTTAATCATGCATATACAATATTTGCAATTATTCTATAAATAGTCAGTTATGCTAGTTCTATTATTATTAATTGACTTTCCTATTTGGCATTCATTTGTTTATTTAAATTCAATAAAATATGTTATATTTTTACAGTTACGGAAGAACAATAATGTTAGTCTAGTGTAGAATGTTAAACTCTAAATTAAACAGTTTGTCTAATATTAAATATACTACTAGAAAATCTCAGTTCTAAAAATGATGCTATCAATTTCACAAATTGTTATAAATAGTCATTGCATAACGTTTGATATAAGTGATACATAAGATGAACCTGTATGATTTACAACAATGCAACATTAAAAGAAAATGGCTATAATTAATAATATTCTTGAATACCTAAGGGGATATTATCCCCTTACGTATTCAAAAATGATTCAGTAACTAGAGGACACCAATAAATGACAAATTATTAAAATGCTGAATGCTTACGAATTTGTTTGCCGTTACTGTTTCAGAACAAATTTAAAGCAGTGGTAAAATTGCTAAAAAGGATAAAGGGCTTTTTTATAATCTATCCATTTTAATACATATACCTTTACATCTCTATTTGCTAATTGTAAGTTTAAAATTCTGAAACGATGTATAATTCTAAATAATTCTAAAAAGATGTATAATTCAAAATAATTCTAAAAAGATGTATAATTCTATATAATTCTAAAAAGATGTATAATTCTAAATAATTCTAAAATAAGTTATAAGTAAAAACATTTGTCGAAAGTTGTTTTAACTAAAGTTATCAAAACGTGTTTTAAGTAAATTTATAGTAAACATGTTTTAAGGAAAGTTATAAAAATATGTTTACAGTAAAGTTGTAACAATATGTTTAAGTAAAATTGTGTAAACAAGTGGTAGTAAGTGCTTTTTTCCATAAGTAAAGTTATTCCATAAAATAATAATATTAATATGTCTTGTGTTTCTTACGTTTTATTCTAGTTATTTAACATATAGCTCTCAGAGGTATTTATGTCCACGATTAAAGCCTTTTTCAAACGTTCAAAACTAACAATGGTGTTTGGAATATGTATTGATTGAAACAACCGTTTGTAACACACCAGCTATTACAATCTCATAAAATAAGATAGTTTTACTGTAATCAATTCATTCCGTTGTAAGTATGAAACGCATTAGCTGATAATGTCAATGAGTCATTAATAACTTCTCACAATCGGACAAAGTATTATTCATTTTTCAAATACAATTACTTGCATTGTTTGTCTTGAAAAATAGCAAAAGCTTCACACAATTTTCATATGTCCTGTAATGCTATCGCAGTTACGTAACAAAATGCCCTTCAGTACGTTTTATCTTCCAACTTCTACGAGAATTTACAGAACTCAATATATTACCAGTCCATATGCCAAAGGGATAAAAAACGAGCAAAGTTTCCAATTCGACCGAAGTCAATTTTTCTTTCGGTTAGCAGACTGTCCTAGAAATCCGAGAAATGCACAGGTAGTGTTTATTCGATGTTCTCCTTTTCCGCCTCAGACTTTAGTAGTTCCGTGATCTACGTATCTGAACATATATTTTAAACGTACACTTATTTGTGGTCGTTGTATGTGTATTGTGTGTTTCGATTTCGATTTGGCAAATATTTGCATTTTGTTCTCGATTCGAAATGTTGAAACAATGTTGCATTTTTCACAAAATCTGAGTCCCGTTCTATGCATTTCTATTGCCTAATTTAATTTCAAAGTTTGTGAACTTCAATTCCAAATAACAGTTCTTATAATCCAATGCTCGTGCATCCAATAATATTTTTAATGCTTGTGTACCTAATAGCACAATGCCATTTTCATGTTTGTATATTTGATATCACAGAAATGCAATGTTTAAGTGCATTTATTTTGTACAGTTAGATTTTTCTAAGAATTTAAGCAATTGAAAGCATTTTTGTGTTTTTATTGCTTAATCTAGTGTTGAACTAGTTGGGAAATAGTTGTTGTTCTTATCGGGATAAAAAGATTAACCATATCGTCACACACTCTACAGTACGCGTATGATTTGTTAGTAGTATTATCATTTTTCAATCAGCAGATTTATTTTTGTTCTTTTTTTCGTTACTTTTTCCTTACAATTTATAAAAATTGAATGTTATGACAGTTACATTTCCTTTTAAACGAATCTAATTTTGCTATAAGAACTAAAACTTCGTATGAAATTGTCTTTTAATAAATTCAATCTAATATGTCATTACGTCTTGTCGGTATTCCATTTTAAAATTAAAAAAAAATTGTTGTAATAATTTAACTGAAACATAATTAGTTTATGCCTTTATTTCTTACCCTATTTTAAACTATTCTAAAAACAAAAAAAAGTTTTATACTATGATTACAATTTCTTCTAAACCTTCAAATTATAAGATTTCTCATAAAAAAGCACTTACTCAAACTGATTTCCGTTCCATTGTGTTGTCAAAGCACTCAAGTATTTCGAGGTAAATATGTACGATATTTTATCTAGTCTTTTACACATCTTATAGAGATAGAAATTCTGTGGATTTTTTTTACTAGTAATCTGTAAAATGATAAAATATTTGTTGTGTATCATTTACCGTTAAGGTCAATGTAATTAGTTCTTTTTAACTGTTTAACATCCTAATGCTTGTAAAGTAATTTGAAAATGCTCTTATAAAGTTACAAGGCCCTAAATCCTTTGCGACACTCTCAACATAAATGAATAGTTGGTTTTAGAACTTTAATAGAAAATTGCATTCATTTCATCAAAATCTGTGTAGTTATTCGGAAGCATTTTGTTATTTTGGGGAGAGGCGCAGAAGCAACCTACGCAGAGAAACGGATACAGTGAATCCCAATTGCATTCGTCCATCACAAGATCTGAATATTTCCAATAATTTCATAGGGAAGTAGTTAAAATTAAATTTTGAAATTTAACCACGCAAAAGCTGTATTTTTATTTATGCATCGCATCAAAGTAATCGAATATTTATTAAATGTTTCGAAAAAATGCTTAAAAAGTATCGTAGGTCGCTATGCCGTGGACGAAATCTAAATATATACTTTGTGTCCCCTTACTGAAGAGAGTAATCCAAAGCAATGTAATTCTAGGCGACCATGAGTGGGAGTATGATCTGTATTATGATCTGTCTTCGGTTGCTATTGTGTTGTATGTATGCTACAAGAGAAGTCTAAATGTATAAAAATAGATATAATATTGGTAGGTTGCTTACAGGACACTAACGTAATTTTGACATGAATACTCGAACATGTTTTTAAGTTGTAAAATCAATGAAGGAAACATATGAAATTTGAACGATTGTTTAGTTGGGATGTTCAACAATTAATTTGCTGTTTTAACAATTAAAGAGAAAACCAGTTTGATATTATTAAAAAAGCCATTACATTAATTGATATATTGTAGCATATGTCGTTAGATTTAGAAATAAATCACTTTCGATGTCCTCACTCCTTGCAATCTAAAGTTACACAGGTGCAAAGTTCTTCCAGAACCGTAGAATTGTGATATAGTGAGGACCTCCTTGATCAATTTGTCAACACACTCAGTCCGAGGGCCATAGCAGGTGCTGACATTTTTTGTCTACACGGCGTCATATTTATATTCTGTATGTATCTTCGATTTCTAAAATCATAAGACGTAACAGTTTTAATACACTTTTCTGACGCTAAAATTTCCATTCTGCTCCTGCACTATTCTGATTTTGAGACGTGTTCTCGTCTAAAAACTAAGTATTAAATTAAAGCCTATTGTCATCTGTTAGCTACCCTGACATTTGAAAAAGCGGACTTTGTTTCATTTTTTTGTATAATTTAATTTAAATTTTTTTGGTTTGGGGTTTGGTTTATGTCCATTATATATATTTGTGTGACCATTTTTGGACTTTTCTTCCGATTCGTATACACTCCTCTGCAAAAACCTGTTCCAAAATTGTGCTGAAAATTTGTTATTAAGAGATTTCTTCTCGTTAAGACTAATACAAACCACAAAACATCCCTGAATATGAATGCTGGTCTTTGGAGCAAAGTACAGTAAATCAAGAAAGGACGCTCTGGTTATTGAGTTATGAACCTAGATTTGTAAACTGTATCAACATTGCTAGTGGTTTGCTCATTTCGTTTGAAATCTGCGAGAACTAATGGGCGCAGGTTCAATTGATGTAATTTTTACAGAGTGTACATATCTCATATGTATCAAAAAGACTTTCTTTGTGTAAGTATGTACATTGATTGATGTTGTATGTCTAGTATTGGCACAGCTTGACAAAATATGACCCTCAGGCCATAAAACCCAACTAACTATCAACATTGCGATAAACATGAATTGAGATAAACATGGATTCCTCTATCGATCTGAAGCAGAAAGGCATTTACCCCTAGCTTTTGTATTGTTTTTACTCATTTCGTACCCGATTTGAGTAATAATCGGTTTAAGACGATAATAAGAAGTTTTTAATGTAACATTACAAAAATAGAAGGATATCGACAAAATTTAACGGTTTATCTGAGTAGGGTAAGCCGAGGGGAACAGAAATCCGGTTATAAAACAGTGAAATAGTAGGCGAGTATGTACGTATTCTAATTAACATCCCACTGGAGCAACACAACGGGCGATTGGTGACAGTCCAGGATGAATCCCAAAGAGCAAAATATTTTGTAATTTTTAACCGCGGCTAGATGACGAGTTAACATCTAAGCCTCTGAAATGGAATTTAAGTGTAAACAAACAAGCAAACCAGTGCGAATGCACACATTTTTCTTCAATTACAGTTACTTGAGCTACCTAAATGATCTCATATGATGCTTTTCAGGGTTATGTTAAAATGTTGATCTTCGTGGTGGTGTTTCCTTTTTGATGTTCTATCTAATTGGCGTTGATCATATTTAATATATACCTATTCGGCATTCGTTCTTTGGAATTTTTATTGCCTATGTACTGAAATTGAATTCGAAAGACAAGTCATTTACTAAAAGTCGTGACGCGTGACCTTCAGAATTCGTACAAGAAACCCATTCCACCACAGAAACACTATCGCTACTTACTTTATACTTACCTTTACTTGATAGAAAAAGTTTCTCAGATAAGAAATCGATATTTTAGATAGTAAGATAAACGCTAAATTCCCAAAATGCCCAAGTCTCCCTAAGCAAAAAAATATTTCGACCCATTTACTTTTATAAAGCTGAAATGCATTTCATGCCAGTTCCCTAAACCTGTGAATTAAGCTTGATCAATTCAAATCACTCAAACCAAGTGACGTTACGTACGAAATACATACAAGAAACTCTGTTCCGCCACGGAAACACTACCGACACACACATTTAATTGACAGATAAAACTTATAGAGCAAAATCAACATACAAACTAATAAAATAAAAACAAAATTACCAAAATCCCCACGTCTCCATAAGAATAAAGTTTTCGAGGCATTTACTTCGATGAAGCTAAAGTACATTTCATGCCAGTTCCATATACTTACAAATTAATAACATAATGGAGCGATATTACTTGACACGATTCTTATAAATTTCAAGTCACAACTGATATACCAGCCGTAATCAATAAATTCTTTATTGGCGGAAGTTTTATAACATTTAAGCTAGAACTGCTGTACTGGCCTAGTCTATATTCTTTCTTAGCGCGATTCTTATAACTTTCAAGTTACAACTGCTGTTCGGACCGTAGCCTATAAATTCTTTCTTGGAGGAATTTTTATAACTTTTAAGGTAGAGCCGCTGTACTGGCCGTTGTCTAAATCTTTCCTTGGTGCTATCAAGGTACAAATACTTTACCGGCCCAAGTCTAAAGATTAAGCATAATCAATACAACTCACTGAATGCAAAAGAAGTGACGTTAGGTATATGTTCAAGAAAGCCGTTCCCCAACAGGAATACTACCATTACCTACATTTAATTGCCAGCAAAAGCCTCTGACACAACAAATCAACATCCCAACTAATAAAATAAACAAAGCGTTACCGAAATTCCCACGTCTCCATAAGCACAAAACTTCCGAGCCATTTACTTCGATGAAACCAAAGTACATTTCTTGCCCGTTCCATAAACCTGTGAATTGAGCGCCTCCAATTCAACGCGTTCAAGACAGCATCGATAGAGAAAAGAGTCGCCAAACCCCTTCACAGAAATCCATTCGTCTCAACTAGTAAATCCCGGTCGTGATTTGAAGGAGCTTAACTTGTTGCGAAACGTACTGCGACCTCATCTTCGACAATAGACAGGGGAGAGGGGAATGGAGACAGATAGCCACTTGCGACCGTGGAACTCTTCCCAAAGTAAGTCTCTGTGACGAATCTCGTACGGATGGGAAGGAAACGGGACTCCATTCGACTGGATTACTTCCTTCCAAAAAAGCCAATGAGCATAAATTCCATTAAGGATGGAACATTCGGAAGAATCATCTCAGGAAATGATATTATGCTGCAGCTTGGATCTCATAAGGAACGAGAAAATGCGATCGCTTCCTCGCAGAAACCCACAATGGCCAATTTTTTCCTGCCTCCTACTGAGCAAAGAATTTGTTTTGCTCATTTGGTTTTTCTTTTATTCAATAAAGCTTTGGATTGAGTTTAATACACATACTCTCGAGGGCCATTTGTTTTGTTTTCATGGTTCTTTGGTGCACTTTGCTGGGCATTAGTGTGTTATGTTTTCCATCTGAGGAGCAGTTTTGAATACCCTGCATGCCTAAGCAGCAGCGTGGGTATGATTGGTTCGGAATTCCTTTATATTTTTTGATACCTAACGTGCTTTGCGTGTGTTTCTGGAGATGCTTAGAAAACTATTGACGACTGAAAATAGAAAATGGTTTACGTCACGAGATTTCCTAGTTGTGTAATAGTTAAGTGGATTTTATCTCACACAACACATAATGGTAAAATAACTGCACCGATTGGTTGAAAGAATCCCGGGCAATATTCCATAACAAGAAAGTCAAAACAATCCTAGGAATGATTCTACGGTATAAGAAGGTCAAAAATGCCTAGACGTTCAGCAGAGAAGACTAAAGATTGCAGAACAGATATATGAGTGTGAATACCACTGATCGTTGACGAGAGATTTGATTACACTTTGAATAGATCGATCCAATTTGCAACCGGATGGTTGCAAGTTCAAAAATAGGTCCTACCAGAGACCATAGTGTACATGGGGACTGGTGCACGTTAAAACTGTTAAGGTCTCAAATTCCTGATGTAGGCGTGACGTGGAAGATTGGTGAGTAGTGTGCCATTTCAGGTGTTATTCTCGTCATTTAAATGTTTGAAAATTACGCCGGTTTATCTTCCCATCATTTCTTTAGGGAGTGATCCCGAACCGTCGCCAATAGCACAATGTATTCCTCCAATGTGATGTTAACTATTCTACTACCCGAATACACTCATGACAAGGTTTTGGATGTCGCTGTTATCGTTGAAAATTTCCAAGCTAAAATGCTTTCTTTGATGCGTTGGCGTCGCTGGTAACTTCTGATAAATCGAGAAACAATATGAAACTACAGATCTCCAGACAGAAATATCAATTCGAATATGGTACTTTAAAGTATCATTTGAAGGTGCGCATATGAATCGAGCACTCAATCGAGAATCGTACATTTATTATGGTAGATTTTCAACACAGATTTATTTGGTATGAATTAGATAGGTAGCTAGGTACTTAATTGCGTAGACTAGGGTCTGAGATAAATCCTTAACGGAAAGAAAGGAAGAGAACATCAAGTAAATTTGTACCACGGATCAGCAGTTGAAAAAAATCCCTGAGTTGGCACCTCACTTTCAGTATAATTATAATGCGGTAAATTCTGCCTACAATACATTTTGCATTCATTTAAATCAGTTGGTAATATCTCTATTATCGCCCTAATTTTTCAGTTTTTACTGATTACAGTAATGTATTTCATGTCATTAATACATTTTTAAGTAAGTAGATCATAGGTAGTTGAGACTAACGTCACATTGGAACAACACAACGGGTTATTGGCGACGTTCCGGTATCAATCCCGACGGAAAAGACCCGAAGACAACTCCTTCTTACTTGGAACTTCTGTCAGATTACGAGCTCAGTTGAGCTTTGATCCCACTATCCAAACTTCGAACCAAGCCAACGAGAATATATTTGAGGTCAAGACATATTTAACTTTCAGCAGTCTCCACGTATGCGATGGATTTTGGTTGGATCGAGATTCGAACACGCAACTCTGATTCGTACTAACTCTTCCTCAAATTGCAACTCTGCCAACTGGACTACATGACGTCATTCGTGTATCGTGTAACCATATTTTTAACAATATGTATTAATGGTTTTTAAACAAATCTGCTCGCATTGGCTTCATGATTTTTCATATTTCTGTTTGCTTTTTGTAATATCTATGCGGCGTTATTCCTTTGTGAGTTTATCTCTGTTCCTAATGAGTTCTATAATCTTTTTACATGGTGTATGGGATACCTATTTAAAAGTTGTTTGGTGCATACTGTCTTAATATGGCTATTGCGCAATGAAATAACTAAATCAATCATGCATAATATTGTTCTTCTGTCGTATAATTTGCTACGTACAATTCAACTATATTTCATTCCAAACACTCTGGTAGTTATAGTCAAATAGTTAAAAACTCTTTAAACTGTCTTAGTCGTAACCAAGAACCAAGAAACGTGCGATAAATCCGTTGGAAAATTATTTTGATTTCGTTGATCCCTCTACGGTACTTTGTGCTTAACAAGGATTTCTTTGACTGGGACGTAGCAGAGAAAATTTAATCCTTATTCAGTGAAGTGTACAATATTATATATTAGATAAAAACATAAAAACAGCTGTAAAATCAAGAATAATTTTTCGCTTCCCTTACACTCAAACGTTTGTCACTTTTTCGGTAATTTTATCACTGTGAAATAAATTATTAACGTTAGTATGAATGTTGTTAGTATTTCGAGGTTATAAAATTAATGCAACTTAAAATCATTTGTAGACAAATTAACAGAATGGCATGCTAAAAGAAGCATGAAAATGCTGCTGTTTTTAATTATTCAAATCAATACTAAATCCTCGGCACTTGAATGTTGAGTCATCACAAATACCTTACGTTTCACATTTTCGCTAAACTTAAGTAACCGAAAATTAGTATGGATACAAAAATAAACAGTAGACAAACTGAATTCACGACATTGATTTATACTCATGCATTACCGATAATTCCATAAATCCCCTTTTAAGCAGCTCCTAAGTTATTAAACAGCTGTAAATATTGAACACCGTTCATCAAATAACAGAAAGTCGCACACGGATTCTCAATTAATTACTTCAAAAGAACAGCTAAAGGAGTTTGCGAAACCAGTTAAAATGTCCTGCAGCAATAAATCCAATTCGCTTCATAAACGTCAAGCCATAAATTAATTCCCGGAGAATTAAATAAATCATCGTTGATTCGATTGCACGGGGCCAAATGTTTGAGGCAAGCGGAAGAAAAGACGAACTCGGCACTGCAACCTTTTCAGCGTGAAGCGATCTCTAGCATATTAATAATTCGCCTCCTCTCTGGAATTCCCCGCTCTGAAAAGTTATAATTACTAAATATAATGAGGATTGTTAAATAACAGGGAATGTTATACCCATGTGTTTCGCGATATTAGTTTAGTGCTGAATGTCTGTGAAATGCAGTCTGCGCTGGTTGGAACTTTTGCGGGCACATCTGTTCAGTGTCGTTGAGATGCCATGAAAGAGCTATTAATTATTCCATTCAGCTGAAAAGCATTGTTGACCGTTCGCATGCATAGGTTGGGATCGTTCTTACGATGGGGCCGTTTATTTTTTTATCGTAATACTGTGTTATCCAAGAAGGCAGCATCACTGAGTTTGGTCTATTTTAATTGACTTTTGTTAAACACATGCTTATAGTCTATTCTTTATTTGTTATTTTTTAATACGATAGGTCAGAAGGTAATATCCCCTATTCTGGTTTATGTGGATTGACTTTTGTATGTATGTATGTTAATTGTTTTTTATTTCTTAATATGCTAGACAAGAAGAGTCGGAAAATTAGATGGATCTGGGTCTAACTTATGCTATATTCAAGTTTGTAGGCAGGTTTTCCGTTTTGCACTTTTTATTGTGTTAGTCATATTTCGATTCGCGTCTGTTGCATGAATGTTTATAGTTTTTTTTTTCTTTATTCTTTAAAGCACGCGGCGAAGCCCGTGACAGTTCTTTTCGTGTCTTTACTGATACTGAAAACATAAGAAAAGAGATACTGAAATATAAGTAAAAACAATAATCTCAAGAATGAGTACCACCACTAGCCCAAAAGGCACGTGTTACAGTTGAAAAATTATTTATTGAAGGAAAACCATTTTTTAGAAATCGATCTGGTGTCGATCTGAGAAATTTTTAATTTAACTTTATCAATCGTGAAGACAGGAAATCTAAAAGAGTCTTTGCCAGTAACAAAGTTAAAATTCGTTAGCAAGAAAGTTATACCAATCAACAAAATAAATCTAACAAGCTTTCTTCAATTGAAGAACTATGACGTCAGTTCAGCGAGTGACGTCATAACCTGGCACAGTTCCAAAGGACGAAAAACGCAAAATCTTTTGCCTTCTTCAATGAAGGATCCGTGACCTTAGCTCCGCAAGTGTATAAACGATTGGAAAAAACTAATAAATTAATTAAAATTGTTCTAAATTAAATTATAAAATTCGGGCTTCGAGGTGCATTCAGTGACTTTTAGGATTATCTGTATGCCACATTTCAAGACTATAAGTGGTTTAGATTCAACTGAAGACAGCAGGTTCACACTTATACAGACACTTCATTTTATAATACAGATTGTTCCAGTCCAGAAAGCAATATCAGTAAGTTTGACTATTTGGATTTTGTTTCATGCATTTTTGTGGTCGTTTTATTTTATTATCTCACCGTTCTAGTCAAGAATGAAGTATTACCGAATTTGATCTAGTTGTATTGATTTTGTTACAAGCATGTTTACGGCAGCATTTTGTTATCCTTTATCTTACTAGTTAAGAGGACAATTTCGAAGAGATCGTACTATCACCGAGTTCCATGTTTCGATAAACTCTTGCATTTAAAATAAATAAAAACAATCATAAAAAACATTATACACTTTCTTTTTAAAACTTTCGGCTCATGGACATGGCACAAAAAATGTGAACATGTTAAAGGTGATGAGGAAAATTTGAAAATCCCAACATTTGATAATAACATGGACCCTGCTCAAACGTGTGGCTGAATGCTCTTGATGTTTTCTGACATTATAAAATATCGAATAGCTGAACATATAAATATTTAATCTTAGGTTACTACATGTTGGAGATAGTAACTCCACACTATCACTGCAACACTAAGAATGAACAATTGCGTGACAGTTAAAGCATGATTTTTTTTGTCGATTGCTCTTCAGGTAACATATGTGTCTATCGATATGAACGTTATATTTAGAGAATAATTTTGTCAACCTAGGCAATTCCGTAATCTATAGACTTTCGATAAAAGTGTTGGTTCAGTATTTGGTCAATTTGATATCGTGGGTGTTTTAAGGGTCGATAAACTTCTTTCAACAAGACCATTTTTCATTCATTATTTTATCTTTTAAGTATGTTGTTATTTTCCTAGTCGCTAAAATGTTTCATCAGTGTTGTTTATTTTATGGCACTCGTATTATTAAGTGTCCATTCAAATTTTAATATTTAGTAGAACGTTGATATATCCAGTGACACATTTCAATGAAGTTTTTCAAAGTATTCGTACAATGCAATATCTGCAATATCATGTAGCTAGATCACCCCTTTACCAACTTGGTTGGCCCGAAGTCTAACTAGTCTGAAGAAATTTCGCCGTTTCCCGTAACATGTTTCCTGTCTAAAGGAAAACAATGAAATGGAAACTAGGAAACTGAGTTCGTAAAAAACAGAGAATGTGTAATTTTGGTTCGTAAATGATAAGGGAAATTAGCATTTTTTCTATGGGAAACTGTTTGGGAGACCAACGTAGTAGTTCGTAAAAGCGTGCTGTTCACAAATTGGAGGTTCGTAAAAACGAGAGTCCACTGTAGAAACGAATGATGGCTTTTATTATCTGTGCATGGCGCAAAATGAGATTGAAGATGATTATTGTTAAATCTGTAGGAAATTCCTCTCACTAAGACATATGAAATTTCTTCGTTAACCAGCTCATCACCTTATATCACAAAGGTTTACCTATTGCGCTAGCAACTTGAGAGCTGTAGAAGTTGTAGATTCTATTCTGTGGTTTATTTAAAGGTATATACTATCTGTATTAGTAACATTTTCCATGTTCAGTGAGCAGGTTAACCATTTGAAGTTTTGTGCCATATGTTTGGCGTACCTTGACCAAATATGGACTTTGCGATATAAATCTTAAACAAACCTGCTACCCACAAACACCATTGTAGAAGATATGCAAATTGCATTAATCGATTAACACTTTCGCTACCGATATCATGCCAGCGCGTGATGTGGTGTCAACACTAAAGATCCAATCACGCACCAGCGAGTATTATGAAGTGATGCCTTAGTAGCCAGTCACGCGTTCACTCGTGAATAGCTGCGCCTCAACATTTATTCTCCGCTTCAATTTGCATTATATGTAAGGTGTTTCTGTGGTATTGGTATGGAGTAAAGGCTAGAAACTTGTTGTAAAGGTATGTGGTTTCAAATTTATAGCTTTATTAGTTATTAAAAACAATCTTGTAATATGAATTATAGAGACGATAGTTCTGCAGGGCCTTCACGCCCCCAAAAAAGACAAATGTAATCTAATAAACCACTAACAGATGATGACAATGCACATTTGTCGGCTGAGCTTTCTCCAATCTATTCTGGTATTGGCTTCTGGGAAAAAAAATAATTTCTATGGCGAGGCAATAACTATCAACACACCATATCAGCTTTGGCAGCGAATGTGTTAAACTATAAGAATCTTTGTAATTCGCATGTGAACTGTGTAAAAACTTGTCTGCGTGCCTGCTTATTTCAGCATTTTTGGTGTTGTAGGACTGGATGTTGGACCAATGTGCGACTTGTCTTAAGCATCATGAGATTTCTGAGAAATGTAATATTGCTTTTCACCCAACACATTAGATAAATAGACATATCTAGGGGTTGAGAAAGAGAGAGAATCCCAGGAACTATCTTATTGATCAAGGATATCAAAGGTGGTTAAAAATCTTTCAGAAAACACTACAGGTTGTCCAAAGGGCATATGCATGTAACATCCTTGACGAGTTAAATGATCTATGGGATCTAAATTATTTAATTCTTTGATCTATAGAGTCTAATCTTCCATCATTATATTGCAGTGGAAATAATGGGTTGTTGGCTGACCTAAATCGCCACATATCGAATAAAATCAAACTGAACGTTTCTCTCTGAATTACTATTTTTTGGAATTAATGAAGTCCCACATTGAGAAAATTAAAATTAATGATCAGAAACAAAAGAATACTGCAGCATTCCAGTTAAAATCACAAAGGAATTCATTATTGAAATTCAAAAACCCATTCAAATTTCTTGTCGCCAAGATCCCGTACACGAGTACGAATAAACGGATTTTAATCGCATCCAAACCCTCGCAGTTGTTCTCCGAAAACGATTACTCGGGTGTTCCGAAGAAAACTAATGATTCCCATTCTTCTGTACCGCAGAAAATTTATCTGCGACTCGGCGAACACAGCACGGAAACTTATCAGTAATTATTACTCTAATTAGAAACATCTGGAACTGATGGAAAACATTATCACTGAATTTACACAGATAAATGACTCCGCCGGATACCAGGATTCCAATTCTGCTCCTCTCACCAGGGATTCCGTTAGAAAAAAAAAAGGCAAGGCAGATCATTTATTTCACTTCATATCTGCCTCCCTCTGCATAGAATCGAGTCATCAGGTCAGCCGGCTATGAATTCATCATCATTCATCAGGTCATTTTGGAGTTGTCGCGTCTCTTCTCAGTTAGATCCTCATCAATAATTCGGTCCTCCCTTTATTAGTACTTGGTTCTGGAGAGCTGGGGTGAGGTGGGGTGGTCCTGGAGAGAGTCAAAACGTTTTCGGGAAAGGACTTAATTTTTGTGCGGTGTTGGGGCGTGATTAATGGAAGGGTAGAGGAATGCTATCCCGGATATTTCCATATTTCTTCGTGTTCGGGGATTCGGGAATTTTTAATCAAGACTTATTTTCGATTTCGGGACGAGGTTATTTTAGCTTCGGATTGCCTTAGAAAATTTTCGGTTAGTTTCAATTTAAGGGAGCATAAAAAAGAGAACAGAAAATTTTAAACTAAACACCTGAAGCCAAATTATTTTTAGTTCCTCCAGGGGTTGTGTTTTGAGACTTGTGCTGAGCAATGGTGCAATTACTAGAACCACTCAAGAAATTGTAGCAGTTCTGGAAAGACAACCATTTTAGGAGTAGCGGAGAAGTAGAGGAATACTATCCAGAATATTTCCTTGGTATCTATGATATTTCCATGGTTCTTTGTGCTCGAGGTATCCATAATTCTTAATCGATATTTTTGTTTTCGATTTCGGGACAAAGTTGATTTACCTTCTGATTGCCGTATAAAATTTTTCGATCAGTTTCAATTTAAGTGAGTATGAAAAAGACAACAGAAATTTTAAAATTAAACTCATTAAGACAAATTATTTTTAGTTCCTTCAGGGGTTGTGGTTTGAGACTTGTGCTGAGCAATGGTGCAATTACTAAAACCACTACAAGGAATTGTAGCAGTTCTGGAAAGACAACCATTTTAGGAGTAGCGGAGAAGTAGAGGAATACTATCCAGAATATTTCCTTGGTATCTATGATATTTCCATGGTTCTTCGTGCTGGAGGTATCCAGAATTTTTAATCGAGACTTTTGTTTTCGATTTCGGGACAAGGTTGATTTACTTTCTGATTGCCGTATAAAATTTTTCGGTTAGTTTCAATTTAAGGGAGCATGAAAAAGACAACAGAAAATTTTAAATTAAACTTCTGAAGCCAAATTATTTTTAGTTCCTCCAGGGGTTGTGGTTTGAGACTTGTGCTGAGCAATGGTGCAATTACTAAAACCACTACAAGGAATTGTAGCAGTTTTGGAAAGACAATCATTTTAGGAGTAGCGGAGAAGTAAAGTAATACTATCCAGGATATTTCCCAGATATCCCTGATATTTCCATGATTCTTTGCGCTCGAGGATTCCAGAATATTTAATCGAGGCTTTTATATTCGAATTATTTTTGCTTTGGATTGCCTAAGAATATATGTTTTAGTCAGTTTCAATTTCAGGGAGCATAAAAAAATTTTCAAACAGAAATTTCAAACTGAGCAATTAAAGTCAAATTAATTTTTGTTCCCCAGTTCTTTAGGGACTAGTTATGAGCAATGGTGAAATTACTTGAACCACTACAATGATTTGTAGTAGTTCTAGAAAGTTAACCGTTTTAGGACTAGCGGAGAAGTAGAGGAATACAATCCCCGATATTTCTCAGATATCCAAAATACATCCGTATTTATTCATGTTCGTGAATATCATTGTTTTTATTTTTTATTTTTGGAATAAGTTATTTTAGTTTCCAATGAACAGGGAATAGTTTTCGGTCAGATTCAATTTCATGGAGTGGAAAGACAGCATAAGTTGTAAGACTGAACAGCTGAAGATAAATTTATGTAATGCTTCCAGTTGATATTTGAGACTAGTATTAAACTATATCTGTCCAAATACTAGGACTGTTACATGGAATCGTAGCAGAACTGAAAAAAATCGTTTTAGGAAAAAAGTTGAATATCTCACGGAAGAAAGAAAATGGTAAGAAATTTCAATTTCAGGGATGATGAAATAGAAAAAGACAACATAAAATTTTTAAACTAAATGCCTGAAACTTTAGTTTTTGCATTTTTACTTTGAACCTAGTACCGATGAATTGCTCAACTGATAGCATATCTGCAGGGAATTCTAGCAATCCTTGAAAATAAACCATTGTAGGAAAGTAGCTTAATTTTGAAGTATAGAAACCTTTATTTGAGAACAGTATTTTGAGAGAAAATTGGAATTTCATTCTCAATCATTTTTGAGAGATGGGCAGAAAAAGCATTTTCAATTATTTTCAGCTGTATTCATTGACAACTGTTCAGAAATTTCATCAGTACTTCACTTTCAACTGTCATGATAACTACATATTATTACGGTGTGATAATAGAATAGTAAAATTTAAAAGTTATAGTGTGTAGTTTCCTAGGATTCAAAACGTTTCTTGGTAAGGCAATGCTGGGGCGTAATTTATGCAAGGATATATAATAGTTTTTCTCTTAATTTTCTTACTTTTCCGTGTTCGGAATTTGGGTATTTTCAATTATAAATTTAATTTTCGATTTCAGAATGAGTTTAGCTTACCTTTGGCTTGGCAAATTATACTTTTCACTGAGTTAGAATTTTCTGGAACATAAATTAGAAATAACTGGAATTTTAAATATTAACAACTGAATCAAGCCACTTTTAGTTTTTTCAGTTGAGCGGTAAATAGTCCTGCGATTTTACAGGAAATTACAGCAATCCTGCGAAGTAAATTGGTTTTGAAAATAAGTTTAATTTGGTAACGTAAGAACATATAATTAGTTATCTGCACGAGTCAGGATATTTTAATCAAGAGTAATTGATACGACGATAACGTTGTTTTAGTTTTCAATTTAAATAATAATATAGTACAACTGTCAATATAAAATTTCGAGTACCTAATTGAGAAAAGGACAATACTTGCTTTTACCGAAACTTGAACGCATTATAAAAACGTATTTTAATTTTCCGTTGTATGCTTTGATCCGTGTTGCAAAATATTATTCTTTATCCTGGATCGTAGCAAAAAGGTAGAAAGAAAAACAATTCTAAAGTTTTTTTCCACTTGCGTTCATGGAAAAACTTATAAAAATTCCATTACACTCATTCTTCAAGTGGCATGATAATAATATTGAGTTGAGATAATATACTTTTGAAGGGTATTTGTGTTTTGTTCTGCAGAGCTGAGAATATAGGGTTCATGGGTTTCGTATCTTTACAATATGTTTATAAACTTTCTGCATTCCTCCCAGCTATCAGATGAATTGTAATTAAATTTTTTTCTCAGTTCAAATCTCTGATCCATACTTACGTAACACATTTAATAGGGTTTTATATAGTTAGCTTCTTTTCTGATAGAAAGTATAGTAGGCTCGAAAACATGGCGTTAGTCATAAAGAAATTCTGAAAGCATTTCAAGGAGATTCTAAGATAAAATAGATTAAGGAAATAATGAATTAGCTCTTCTTAAACTGACGAACAATTTCCGTCTAGTAAAGATAAACAAAAAGAAAGTTATTATAATGAATAAGGCTAAAACTAGATTTCAGACATTTTAAGGAACTAATAATCCAATAAGCTGTGAACTTGAGTGCACCAGATGTTAGGTTAAATAGTTAAATGATATCGCAGTTCAGCAAAACAACGAACTTTTGGCGATGGTCCGTGGCCCATCCCGAAAAGAAATAAATAGGGAATATGACAAGAAATTAATTATCAGGTAATAAGTAAAGCATTGTTATAAAATAAAATCATTAGAAAGGCTTCGTAATTCCCGAAGGAAAAACTAAATAATTATTTAATATTTTTGTTTAAAATTTTTTTAAATATTTATTGAAAATTATTTACTTTGGTTTTATTTTTAGTTCGAGACATTTTTTTATTTGTACACTGCTCATTAAAATAGATTACCCCAACTTTTTCAATGCGGTAACGCAACTGTAAAAAATTAAGCTTTCAATTATTCTGTGAGCTAAAAAAAATAGCGTTGCTCTTCAAATGTAGCTGGAAACAATATAAATAAAATTTGAATCACTTATTTTTGGAGTGAATTTTTCCTTTGACAAATAAAAAATGCCGCACTTTCTTTTTTAAATTAAACTATATAGCTTAAAAAATAGTCTATTCAAAAAGCATTTATTATGCTTGAAAATAATATTTCAGGTTTACAGGCTTATATGTTTACTATTTATCAATCTTTAAGTACACGAATATATAAATGTACAGTTTCTACAATATAAAATATACAAAATGTATTTAAAAAAAATACATTACCCAGGTAGTTTTCCATTGCTACTAGGGGTGAATAAAACATGGCATATTTGTAATTCATTATTGAACAATATTTTTTGATAATGCTAAATGCCAATGTTTTCATGTAAAAACATATCAATATCACCTAGGGTTAGGAATAATAATTCTAGTTTTAATGTGGCAAAAGAGCCAATAAAGTATATATCAGAAAAGGTATAGGGAACTAGAAATCTTAAGATTGTTTATATAATTTACCACACACATGGGAAAAACGCCTACCTGAGCAAGTTTTGTAGAGCTCATTCACAAAATAAACGCCGTGTATCACGCACAAATTTTGTTTTGTGTGTCCAGAGATTTAACTTCTGGGTGATGGAAATTCTTTCAAATTCTTTACCAATAAACTTATTATTTACTTAACTCCGGCAGCTATCTTGCTTAACTTGCTATCTTGGACAAGCTGAGGCGGCTCTCCTCATCTCGTGAGATTCAGTTACAGTGGATCCCTTCCCACGTTGACCTTGTCGGTAACAAAATGGCTGATGCCATGGCAAAGAGGGGAGATGACGAGCCTATGCATACTCCGCCGTCTCTAACCTATACTGAACTATACTCTAGACATAAATGCCTTCTTCGGTCTGCATTTGCCACTCCCCCTGTGCACCATTGGTACAAGAGTAATCGTCCCGGTGGATCTCTATCCCTCCGGTGCAGCAGACAGGAACAAACTACAATAACACGATTTCGAAGTGGCCACCTCAAAACATTGACTTATGCCAACAAAGAAAAGGACTTTCCAATTTGTACCAAGAGTTCCAAATGCCAGGCCACTTCGGATCATATCCTTGAGTGCTTGGGACTTGATAAAGAAGATCTTCTGGAGCGACCATTATTGGTCATTGATTTCTTGAGAGTGTGCGATATCATGGACCTAGTCTAGCTCTGCTGGGCTACAGGGATCAGCAACAACAACAACAACACATTTCTTAGGCGGAGCGTAGGCTTGTTTTAAGCAACAATGAAAGTCGCAGAGGACAGCAACGATCACCGAAATATATATTGATGAATTTACAAGTATTACAACACCTTTGCACTGAAAACTGCCTTAAAGTGTCAAGACAAAACATTTTCCTACTTGGATTTTAATTCCTATTGAAGTTTAAGGGCACTTTTGTCTTGGCAGTGTATACCGCTATAAGCAAAACTATCCAGATCTTGATGAACGATATACCCGTCATGGATAAACTTTTCCCGTGATCTTTGTGATGTTCGAGGTATCTCGTTGAAACCACTTGGAGGGTTAAAACTAATTTAGAAAGGTTCCCCAAAACTTGCCACTTTAGAGGCCAGAGGTAGAATTAGTCAGATTGTCACCAAGTGTACTTGCACAACTATCTTAATGAGATAAACATCTTGTTCATTCGAAGGACAGAGACATGATACTATATATAGCTATTCCTTATTGGAGAGAAGTATTTTATGGAAATTTTGACGGGGCTATGCGACTAACAACCCATTGGACCTGTTAATCCCGCTGATAGTTTAATCGACGAATTATCTCGTCAATAACAAAACTGACTAGATCTTGATGGTCGTGATACACTCTATAACAACATACATTGAAAATCAAACCCCACGTAGCCTTGGACGTCTCCAGACATATCTGCGGTTGTCGTCAGGACATATTTGGAAACGGGACTCGTCACTGAAGAGTATACGTCCCCAGTCAGCGCCGTTAAAAATGGATTGTGCCTGGCTACACTTGCAGCTGCGTATTTCTGAATCTTCTTGGTGTGTCGCTGTTTTTGTAAAAGAGTATACATAGCCAATAGAAGAAAACATACCAGATTTGGAAATTGTTATAGTGAAATAATCGGTAATGTTTTTATGACAAGATACCTCGTGATTAGCAAAATTAGTAAGATATTGATGGACAATATACGTCGTTGAAAATCTAGAGATTTAAATCCTTTCTTCTGCATGTAGCGTTTCATGTTTTAGAAGAATATTGATGTTGGCGCGCTATTGCACCGGATTTATACACCAATATGTAATACAAAATGTATTATCTTCGTTAAAGCATAACTTTATTTATGTTGTTTGTTTGTGACAAAATGCTTTATTCCGCAAAGTCATGACTAACTTATTTCATATCCTCATAACCTATCTTTTCTGGTGTAAATTACGAATATATTTGTCTGTTCTCAAATTAACTCATTTTTTTCAAGCATACCCACCCTTTGATGTTTCGTATACTCAAATCAGGACCTGTGTCGCAAACGGAACAGTGACACAACTGGTCATACAATGTCGTCTACGTACCTGTGAAAAATATGAATATAATCATACTTGGCACTGGTGGAAAGATTTCAGATTATGAAGTAGAGAAAGTAAATAGGAGTAACTTGTAGAAAAAGACGAGTTAACTCGTAGTTGGCAATCAAATTAGTAAACAGAAAACATTCCTTTTTTAAATCCTTGAAAATTTCATCAGATATTTCCACAGATCACTAATATTATTAATAATATTAAATACACTTTTCATAACATTCATTCAAACCATATTTTATAATTTACATTGAAGTTTTCGTTTTTTTAAATTTTTTTTAAACTAAATATATATTTATGGTAGTGCAAATTCGTGGAACATGTCTTATTCGTTACATGTAAGCTCTGCTATTCGTTATCCAATTAGTATTTTCTTGTTCGAATAAATAATATTTCTTGCATAAATCAGCTATACAATATTTTATTTTAAATAATTGCTATTTAATATTAATGAAATTGCGTGACAAAATATACATTTTAAAATTGTATCAAAATTTTGTTGAAATTGCACCCGACGTTACAGGGTGTGTTTTTAAACCTATGACCGATTATTCTGTACGCATAATAAATTAATTTATTTTTAAAACTTATTTCCTTTATTGAAATTATTAATGAAAAATTAATTTAATATACGAAGAACACTTATAATCCTGTACGTATTCATAACACAGTTGAAATGAACTAATTTAATGTATTTCTAATTTCAAAATATCTAATTTTACAGTAAAAAATCACAGAACTGATAATGTATGTGACGTGTTCAACTGTCATAAATATTTAGAAACCTATAAACTATATTGATTGTTCCTTTGACATTCGTATATGGATATATCCTTTTTTCCGTCTATTTCTGACGATTTTTAATTTTTTAATTTATGGGTTCGGTGATTACGTATTTAAAACATATATTAAATGGTAATTTAAAAACAAGTTAAAATTTCCTTTTAAAAACATGCATTTCTAGTTGCATGTATTACGTTGAATTTTTAGAATAAATCGAATTAACTGTGTATCATTTCCTAGTGCATAAATTGAATATGTATATGTTGATTAGTTTCTATAACATTTTATCGCACACTAAATATGGAGAAGGTAGGATACTTATTCTTGAAAATAGAGGATATAGAATATATGTAAAGTATGAACCGAAATTATATTTCAAAATTTGTTTACTTAAGTGTTGAATTGAATGCCCAATAAAATTCACTAAAAGTATGCATTCAATTGAAAATCTGTGTATGTAATCATACATAAACAGCATGCTAGAACTTTCATAACACGAAATGTATGTCGTTACTTTAAGCTAATTGAAATACATACGTAAAATAGATTCCAGTTACACTAACGAAAAATATTTCTTTAGTTGAAAATGCAACCAGTTGTATATATTTCAATGTATATTGACATCACCACAGTGGTGTCTGTAAATGACAAGTGCCACTTTCGTAAATTCAGAATATATCGTGAAGTTCTATATTTTCTAACAGACTGTGCACATCAGAAAAGCAAATTGTTAAAATAAAGCGAAAAAGTGTCATTTAAGCACAAACTAACTAGCTTTTGAAATGAATGATTGGTAAAGTAAATTGTTAACCTTTTCTCAAGTACTTTTTTATGGCGTATTATGAAGCGTTCTTAATTATTATTAGGACAACTTTTTGCAACAAATGCAACTTTTTTTCACACGTTCTATACTTTATCTTAAGTACTAAAACCTAAATTCCTCCTACATGGGGTGCATTGTAAGTGAGTTATAACCGCAACATAAATGCAACTTTCTGCATAAATGCAACTTTTTGCATAAATGCAACCTCCTTCAACTTTTTAAATATAAGCTTAAAATTAATTAACAGGCAATTACTATTTAATTTTTTTGTCTTCTGAATCAACCCTTCGATCACGTGTGTCTGATCTTGCGAACGCCGAAGTACTGCGGATCAAACAAGAAGTTCATGGAAAGAAGGTGTTAGTCCTAACAGAGACGAAAGTGAAATAAATGGCAAGAAGTATATTAACACATTGGTTGGCACTCTTTTGACGGTTTTTGCTGCACTTCCCCGAAATGATTTCCCCCCAAGTCAGTATTTTTTAGTGCAACATTATCAGGCAAGATCGGTCTCTGTTGAGCGCAGTTTTTCAATGTTAAAGATATTACTGGCCAAGGATCGGCCATTCAACGACATCAACGTTCTTCTGTATTTAATGATGTATTATAATATTGTTCTAAACGACTAAAATTATCAATAAATTTTAAAATTTTTCATTTTTTACGTATATTTTGTTTTAGATTTTAGTGTGCAAAAAAGTTGCCTTAGTTATTATACTTACCTAAATATAAATGCAGTCAGTGAAACTAAGTATAGAATTTATATTATATATACAAACAATTCCACGCTTAGTTGCACTGACTACATTTATATTTAGGTAAGTATAAGAACTAACGACGATCGCAACTGTTCACAATTTACTTAAGGGGGTCCGGGACACATTGAAAATTTTTTTTTATTAATTAATTCAAAATTTTGAATTTTTTTTTTACTGATTATTCATCTAACTAATAAACAAAATCACAACACAAAATTTTTCCAAAAGTTTTTTAAAAATTTTAAATTAAATGTTTTTGAAAAAAAAGAGAGTCCTTTAAATTGCTAAAATTCAAAATATTATTGATCAGTTTTCAAAATTCTTGCAGTAAATTATTCATAAATTTATAAACTTTACATTCGATTCAGCAATTTAAAAAATATTAGTTTAATAAAAAATAAAATATATTTGAATGAATATTTTTGAAAATTTTAAGTTTTTTTTTTAAATTTTTTTTTTAAGTCATATTTTTTTTTTTTTTTAAAGTAAGTATTTGTTTCAAATTTGCTGAATCAAAATTAAAGTATAATGTTTGAAAAAGATATATTCCAAATTTTAACCCTTAAACTTTATCGGTTTTCGACTTATAGCATTTTAATACAGGAAACCTTGGAAAAAAAGTATCATGGAGAAAAACACATTTAAAGTTTTAAAGACAGATGTTGTTGCCATGACAACAACTGTCAAGCGTGTTAGATTTTCAAAACAACGCAACACGAAAATTATTATATCTCTAGTTCTAATTAAGATAGAAACATGATTTAGACGTCATTTTAAGCAGAAAAACACAGATAATTTCTTGAAACAATGAAAAAAAGAATTTCGAAAATGTGACTATTTTTGTGCCTCGGACCCCCTTAATCGATCATTCATTTCAAAAGCTGGTTAATTTGTGCTTAATTTCATTTTTTCTTTGTGGTCTTTCGTTTGTTTAACAATTTTCTTTTCTGATGCACTGTCTGTTAAAAAATATAGAACTTCACAATATTTTCTGAATTTACTAAAGTGGCACCTGCCTTTTACAGACATCACTGTGGTAACTCGCAAGTCCTGTTTAGTATGCGTTCTAAGAGAAAATTTTTGAAATGAAACACGAATTTACACACATAGCAAACCTTATAAATGAGGTATCTTCTCTTCGCCTTTTTTTCTTAGATAATTTAAATTTATTGCAGTTCTTTGAGACAAAGTGACACATTTCTTACCTTAAAAAAGAATACCCCCAGCATATCTTAACGAGGGTAAGTGATTTGATTAAAGTAATTAATCTCAGAAACTGGGTACGACGGGAAGTCTTGAGTTGGGGGATAAAAGATTTTAGTCACTTTTTCAAAGAGAATTTGGGGCAATTACCCAAATTAAAAAAGCTGCGTTATTGCTTTGTCAAGAATCTCGTTAAACTGGATTCCAAAATTAACAATACAACTCGGGCGATAATAAGCATTCTTTTAAAAGAATTTTGAAACAATCTAACTTTGAGATGTTACTGATGGGCTCTGAGTACTGAAACGGGCATATTACTTTTACTTTAACTTTTTGACTACGGCTATAGATATAACAGCCGCGATTCTCTTTCAAATAATAACTCAACTGCTGTTCCGGCCGTAGTCTTAATTCTATCTTGGCGCGATTCTTATAATTTAAAAGGTACAACTGCTCTAATGGCCATAGTCTAAATTATTTCTTGGTTGGATCAAGGTAAACCTACGGTACCATTCGTAGTCTAAAGGTTAAAAACGTTTTAACCCTCTTAAGGGTTCTCAAGCATAACTCAACCTTGCAAATTATAGTCTACCCTACATGACTTCAAACGAGTTTTGATTACAGTCATCTGGCCATGGTTCAAAATCACATGGATTTGTCCTCGGAAATTTCACCTCGGATTTGATCCCGGTAGTTCGCAAATAGCCCGGTGTGTCGCTCCAGTTTTAAGTTCATTAAAAAGCCTACCTACCATACTGGTTAATGTAATCGTTTTAGGATTCGACCATAAGGAAATGCCAAAAATAATATTTCCAAATAATTATATTCTAAGTAAAAGGCGAACGAAATATTTCAAGATAATTTTTATTCTAAGACTGATATTATCTTTTCAGAGGACTTAATCCTAAGAAAACGGCAAACATAATATTTGCAAAGACGAATGAAATAATACAGAGATTTTTATTCTAAGACCGATATAATCTTTCAAAAGGATTCTATTCTAAAGAAATTACAAATGTAATTGGGTTACAAAATGCGTAAGAATGCGTGTGTTATTTCAACCAGTTGACGTCTTTCTTTAGTTCAAATGATTGTTGTGGGTAAAAACAACTGTAAACTACTCTACAATCTCGTGAATCTTAGAGGCTTAAAGCAACACATGCTTAGATTGTATGTTTTGTACTTGAAAAGGTGAGTAACCCTGAAAAAATGTATTATGGGAAAACAATAAAAATTCGTTACTTCTGAGGAATCTATAAATTTGAAAATAAATCATTTTACTAGGTTTATTTTATTGCTTTTTGGGCATTTTTTTCCATTGCGATACGATAGCTTTTAGACAGTAAAAGGATGTGGATCAGTGGCATACGAAATTTAGTTACACACAATACATTTTGAAAGGTAATACATCTGTCCCAACTTTAATTTTACGTGATGAATGTATGAAGGTATGGGGCGTTTATAATATCTTAATTTATCTATCTATAATTAATATACATTATTGTTGATACTTCAGAAGTAAATAAAGCAAAAGGATGTTACTTTCCTTCGTTTTGGAAAAAAAACTAATAAATACGTAGCCGTATTTTAAATTTAAGTTGCATGTTGTATATAAAGAAACTTCAGAAAATTTTACATACCATACTTGTAACTTTGAATATTTTAGGTTTAAGAAACTATTTTTCTTTTATCGCTACAAATTTTAACAAATCAACATTCGATTAAGCGATCGCTTAAATCATTACACTACACGGCTTAGCTCCTTTATTTATAAATATATAATGCACACAAAGTTCTTCTGATGTGTTTTCTCACTTGTGTTATACATTTTCAAAATGCTGTATTTTTGTAGTTTACATTTGTACCTTGAATAAAAAAAATAATGATCCCCATAGCATTTTAAGTAACTCAGGAACTTATAAAAAAATTTCAGGTGTTTTTTGGTAAAATTTGCATAAATTATACATTGTACTCGAGTTCTTTGCGTTCAAATAGAAATTCGAAGTATTCTCTATTGCAAAATATATTCTGCAATTTTAAATGTACACAAAGGTTAAATAACAACACTTTTTCGGTGCCAAATGGTGTGAAGAAATCATGAAAATTTATGAGTGTAAAGCATGAATATGTTGCTATTCTCATGATAGAATTACTTCGAAATGTATTACTAAAAATTACTTGAAAAAATTTGGAATTGTGTTACAAAACATATTTTAAAATATATTTTTTGCAGTTTTTTTTTAATTCAAAATAACTACTCCTGTTTATATTAGCTTCGATGGTGCAATCCATAAAAATGTGGTCGTAATAATATATGCTATAATAATAATATATGCAACCAATGGTGAAAATATTGTAACTTCGCTAGCACAGAATTTTTACTTTTCAGTTTTAGCATTGAAACTGAACACATTGCATATTTAGTATTTATCGCTCATTGCTTCAAACAGCTTAGTTTTTCTTATCAGAGTCGTAATTTTTTTGTTGTTCTTTAACTATTTTTCAACATTTCTCCATTATAACCACAGGGAAATTTTATCTTTAATCTTTTTCTATACAGCTTTCGTACATTCTATTTTTTGTTCAAGTCTGTATTCGTATCTTTTTCTGTTGACTTTTTTTTTCTTGAAAATAAAGAATTTGTTTGTAGCATTCTTTAAGTCTTTAAGCCACGCATTTTTACTGAGATATACGAACTACAGTGAGATTAGAGTACTGAAGCGTTTACGATAATATTACGAAACTTGGAACAATAATTACTCCGAAACTTTATACGTACATTAAAATTAATGTCTTAAACTTTCTTCTCTTCGTATCTACACTTACATATCCTACTTTGAAAATATTTCTTAAAAACCTCGAAATGCTTAAAACGTTCCTATGATGTGTTGTGGACAACAACTATTAAAATCGATAAATATAATTGCTTACTGGTTTATCCATAAAAAAGGCTACCGAAGCTTTTTTTTATCATGTTCATTAAGATATGCAACATATGAAATTTCAAACAAATATCGTCACATTTTAGACATACTCTACCCTACAATAATGGACAGGACGCTAGTGGATTTGCATAAATTCCGACAATTTTTTTTTTTTTTTTGGGGGGGGGGATTTCCTGGTATGTCATGGGACCTTTGCTTGTTGTTCCTGGTCAATTGAACCCCGACGCCCAGATGAAAATTTTGGACAATCAGGTTCTTCATAAGCTCTGACAATTTTATGAAACGAACGAATGTTACTTACAGGATGACAACGCTCCATGTCATATTGCATCCTCTGACAAGCAGTGGTATCAAGATATGGATGTAAAACGTCTTCCCTGGCCCGCTCAGAGTCCCGACCTAAACCCCACAGAACATATGCGGGACTAGTGTTAGTCTAGTTACTAGACTAGTTAATCTACAGATGAGTTGGCGACATTCTTGCAGCAGGAATGGACACAAATACCCATAGCTGTGTATAAAACCCTTGTTGAAATTATGCCAGAATGGATCCTAGTGTAATTGCAACACGCGGGGGACCATCCACCTATTAAAGCATGTATTGTTTCCCTATACTACCACATTCAATTCTGTCTGGTCCAATATTGTAGGGTAGTGTATACAATTACATAGCATTAATTTGTCTAATGGCATTGTTTAAATTTTAATGTATCCCTACATGGGAAAAATGCATGATAAATCATAATTTCGTGTATAACTTTTCTTTCACACAAATACATTTCATTAACCATGGATGCTCATATAGTATTATTTCAGCTTGCACAAATGTCATGTTTTTTGCAAATGTAATGGAACCATAATAAGGGGTCTACTGTAATCCAGTTGGAAGATTAGCTGTAGCAACCAGAGGGTTTCGAGTTTGATGCTCGCTCCAAAGACCCTCGTGTACGCGAGTGATGATGCCTGCTAAATCTGCTGTGCAATCCAATTTACTCACATTGGCGTGGCGTGGAAGTTTTGAGAGTGGGATTTTCAGGTCAGGTGTTGATCCCATCATCTGTCGTGATTCAAAATTATATGGTGTTGCTTTCAGAACTTTCCCTTCGGTATCGATCCCGGACCGTCGCCAATATCCAGTCGTGTTGCTCCAGTGTGACGTTATGTATCTATCTACCTATCTACGAACCAGAAAACTAACCTCAAATGCTTGCATGCGATTTTTTCATGTCCCCACATTTAAAATAACTGTGCACTTAAGAATCATGGTTTGTTTATTGAGTTCTTCGTTGTCTGGTAAGGATATAAAACAAATATGCAAAGGGTTATTGCATGTTTAAACATTTTATAATGTTTAGTTGTGTGCTTTCACTCTTCCACTAAGTCGAAGTCAAGCAATCTGAATTTCACAACCATACCAAATAGTCAAAAGTTGATAAAGGTCATCAGCGAAAATTAAAATCTACACACGCAGTGTGAACGTACAAACTAGAAGTTTTTTAATTTTTTTTTTAAATCCAGTTTATTCACAGTAGGTCATTGGTTATGCTTAAAATAATTTCAATGAGAAAAAAAATCAAATTAAACTAATTTTTAATTTGCGGATTAAGATATAATGGTCTAATTAGCATGTTTTTTCAACAGTGATATCTCAGAATCTAATTTGTCTAGAAAGACGATTCTAGTTGGAAATTATTTCCAATATTATTCTTCAAGTTTTGACCATCAATCAGTTGATAGAGAAAAAGTCTTTCTGCTAAAACTTTTTTCGCCAAGAGTGCATAATTTTTTCTGGAAATTTAGGATTTAAAATCCATTACAAATTTATTTCTTAACTAATAACTCTGATTGATTGTCAAAGCATCCACTTTAGTATATTGGTTATAATGATACAAAAATAACTATAATACATTAATTTATTGTTGAGTTATCACTGTTTGAACAAAGCATTATATTGCAAAAACTTGTTTCTTCAGAAATTGAGTTTAAAGTTTAGAAAACATGTCTGTGCATGGTCACAATACCTAACGAAAACCCTTGTAACTAGAAAACTATTTCGAATGTTCGCAAGGTCTTTGCATCCTTTTAAAGCTAAATATATGAAGCATGTATTGAAGCTATAAAAAAACAGACTTTGTGTTCAATTTTCAGGATTTCTAGTGTGTACATACACCTTAAGGCAATAAAAACAGAACAGAATACATCACATGCTATTTGGGGTGCTTGTCACGTTTGCCAATATCCGGTTCAGGATGCTTATCGTAGATAGCTCTCTGGACATCGAAACTTTACTCAAGGTATTTATCTTAACATCAGCTTTCGCAAACACATTATTTCTTTTAATAGAATAATTCCCTGTCTTGAAAATGAGTCATTTATGACAGCTGTGTAAATTACAGAAATTGGGAGAGAAATTGACAGAGCAATTTGAGATTTTTATTATCTTAATTGAATAGTTCTGGTGTTAAATGATTATTCAACTGGCGATGATCTAAGTAATTTGAAGTTTCTCCTACTCAAGCCTCCAAATGGTTTTGACGAGAAATCTCGACTGTCGAGATCTGACAAATTTTGCTAATAACGAGCAATCTCGTGTGTGATCAAGATATTGAAAATTTTTGATGAGGCTGATATCAAGATGTGGTCAGTTTAGCTAATGACGTCGACGAAACAACGACTATTTTAAATCCTTTGATGATCCACCCATGCATTACTTCATCATGCTAATTATAGTTTTTCGTACGTGGCTTCAAACCAGTTACTACACTTACGCAAAACGACCCTAACTCCCTTTAAGCGTTCTCCCTGGATGTAATTATCTGTTGTGTGCCAGTAAAATAGTCATTGTGTGTGTCGATTACTTGGTTTTGCATATCTTGTGTCTGGTGCAACATGGCCAAATGTGACCAGTTAGCCGTTAACCCAACTCCAACCTATATTTGCGTTTAAGGTTTCTACACATAAAACACGGCAAAGCGAATGTGCCTATCATTTATTCTAAAACCGTTTGTCAAGGGTGAGGTTTGCCTTACAATATGACCTAAGTGATACATCCAAAGATTACTTCAACCAATAAATATGGCCATTATGCCAATAAATGTGTTTGACCTAAGTGATCCATCCTAAGATTACTTTAACCAATAAATGTGGCCATTTTTCAAATAAATGTGTTTGACCTAATTGATCCATCCAAAGACTACTTCAACCAATAAATGTGGCTATTTTGCAAATAAATGTGTTTGACCTAAGTGATCCATCATAAGATTACTTCAACCAATAAATATGGCCATTTTGCCAATAAATGGGTTTGACCTAAGTGATCCATTCTAAGATTACTTTAACCAATAAATATGGCCATTTTGAAAATAAATGTGTCTGACCTAAGTGATGCATCCTTACTCCAACCAATAAATGCGGCCATTTCGCAAATAGATGTGTTTGACCTAAGTGATCCATCCTATGATTACTTCAACCAATAAATGTGGCCATTTTGAAAATAGATGTGTTTGACCTAAGTGATTCACACTAAGATTATTTCAACCAATAAGTGTGGCCATTTTACCAATAAATGTGTTTAACCCAAGTGGTCTATACTAAGATTACTTTAACCAATAAATAGGGCCATTTTGCAAATAAATGTATATGACCTAAGTGATCCATCCTTACTCTAACCAATAAATGTGGCCATTCGCAAATAGATATGTTTAACCTAAGTCATTCACACTAAGATTATTTCAACCAATAAGGGTGGCCATTTTGCCAATAAATGTGTTTGGCCAAAGTGATCCATCCTAACATTACTTCAACCAATAAATGTGGCCATTTTCCCATTAATTCTCTGAGTAACTCTGAACAATATAGTATTGTCTGCTTCATGGCACACATAATATGTAAATTGTCTAACGAAACCTATGAAAAATTATATGTTCAATTTACTTCTCACTGGAACAACTGAACGGGCTGAGGTGAGCGTACGGAATTAACCACTTGAATCGTTTTTCGTAGCACTTGATCTCAGACCGTGACCCAAAGCCAGATGTATCGCTCCATTGTAGCGTTAATTAACAACATAGCAATTCCGAGAAATAGATTGGAGGACAACATCTCTCAATATTGTACTACGGTCACATGACACCTGACCAGACATGAGTCAACAGATGAGCAGGTACCCATTCTATAAACTTTCATCTCCCATCAATATGAGGGCATTTAGAAGAGATAAAAGTTAATTAACATGCAACAGCCCCCACATGAATGATTGTGTCTGCTTGGACCAAGTTTTGAACCCGAGGCCCTCCGGTTGCTGTATATCCAATTTTGCAACCTAGACCCCGCTTAGGAAGTATTTATTGGAGAAGAGGTCAAAACTGTATAGAAACAGTGCCGGGAAGACTACGGGTTACAGAATGGATACATACGTGTGAACCCCTCACACGTGGGGGAAAGAAAGTAGGTTAAGCATATAGAACACTGCTCGGAAACCGCTAATGCTGAGAGGGTTAATTGACCGCTTATGTAAAGGAGATATGAACGAATTTAGTCCATATTTTTAAACTTTCAAATTGCAAGTAACAATTTGAAGTCTTAACAATCTAAGGCTCTACACTAAGTTTATTTCCGAAGAGAAAAAGTGAATTCACTCTCGCTCCCAACAATTATTTCTGTGTATGTGTCCATTGCGTGATGTGTAGGGCTTTTGTTTTCCACAGCGTGTTCAAATTCGGAATTTGCTCTGTGAAAACTTGACCAAACCACGCATGGTAAAAATCCAAACACGTTCCCTTTCCTCTTGAAAAGATGTTCTTTATCTGAAGGCTATTTTTTGTAACAGCAAATTTCCCCCAAATATGGAAATATTCCCTTTTTAAAGTAACGTATTCTAATACAAGGTTTAAAAAATTGCTCTCTAGGGTAATAGACTCCTCCGAATGCTTTCCTCCGGATGCAATCGTACAAAGTACACCTTCGGACTGAAATAAATAAGCATACATCTCGCGAATACAACCTGCTTTTGAATAAAATATACCTGGACAGGACATTAATGTTTTGCATTCCTGAAGGAGAAATATATAAATTCCTTCTGACTTTAAAAGTCAAATTCAATAACTGGAATGACCCCGAATGCTTCTTTGACGAAAGTTTAATGTGACTTCATCACAACTTTGAGTCTTATTACCATCATCGGAATTGATGCTCCAGAGATTAAGCTGGGTGAAGTAGAGTGGAAAGACTAGTCTCCAGTTTGCACCGAGATATCCATTAATTTTCATATCACAGGGCTCTAAACAAAGCAAATAGTGTTGATTATTTCTCTCTATGGCGAGGTAAATATTCACCCATGTTAATCTGAATAGAGACGTATTAAAAACAAACTCAAACAAAGCATCGCCGGGTGTTCTCATTTCGCTCTCCAACTGTTAAACCTACGTGTTGCGATGAGGCAGTAAAAAAAGCGACGAAGTAATTATGTGGATTGAATGCTGCTGATATGAAAGATGCTCGCCGTACCCAGTGTCCTGGAAATAATTATCAATATTCCTTTTGTGAGCACATGCGATCATTGAAACTAAAACATGTTTACTTTTGATAATCTGGCTTTTTTTTTAATTTAGTGGATAGATTGTTAGAATTCTACTCCCCCCACCTCCCGTATTTAGTTTACTTTCTTTACAATTGCATACTTTGTTTCACGGAGTTCTAGGCTGCCGTATTACAAAGCCGTGTATTTTTACGTTTTGACTAAGTTTTAATTCGTCTGACTGAATGGAGTGGGTGTTTGTTTGTAATCAGCGATTCTTACAGCGCTTATTTGTTTAAATAGGATTCACCTGAATGTTTTGGAGCTATAGCTTACGGTGAAGCTGGTGTTTGCATCAAATAGTTTGTGATTCTTTTTCTCGTTTCCGTCATTAATGAACCAAAGGATGTCTCAAAAATAAAAACAAGAAATCTGAACGTAGCTTTATAATTACACATACAATAACGATATTCATATTTGAATATTAGGATCTAATTGAATTTGCTTTCGTAATAATTCATACGCATTAAGTATCTAGCATAATATGCACCTGATAAAGAAAAATTATAGATTTATAATAACAAAGAGTAAAAAGTAATTTAAGCTAATTCCACTTTTGGTATTCTATGAATACAGCGAGGCATTTCATTCTAGATGGCATGTGAAAAATTCAACAAAAGGTTAACATGATGAATGAAACAAATAAAAATATTCAGATACATTGAAACTGTACACTGTGAATGCATTTGTAGTTCATATATTAAAAAATGGTACTTTTTTCTTTTATATTAGAAGTATTAAATACCCCAAATCTTATTTGGCACGTTCCATATTTCCATAAAAAAAGTTTCTAGTAAAATATGCATTTATCGCAATAATAATTCTTGATGAATACTTTTTTAAGTATAATCTTATAAAACAGAAAACCCTTACTTTAGTTTATTATCCTGAGAGATCGAATCAACATCGATTACGTACTACAAATGGAAGTAGTCTTAATTTAAGACATTTTTACAAGCTTAACTACGAATAAAAAAAAAGATTTCATCATTGTCTTGAATGAACCTAATCACAAATAACCTTTTTAAAACTTTATGATATGCACCTCCACGCTAGGTTAATTTACCATACGTAGTTGCTTGTTTGTTAGTTGCTTATATTTGTTAGTGAAATAATTAGAATTATTTTTTTAGATAAAAGGGGAAGATATGTAAAAGGAGTTCGTATAATCCTCTTAACCGTTTTATAGAATGCAACAAACTGTGCAATTTGTTTTGTGTGCTCCCTGGTGTGATTTTTCACTTCTGAGAGATTATGGGATTAAGTGATATCATGGAATCGAAAATAGGAAATTAATCAGGATCTACTTTTCTTGTGGGTTTGATTTGAGGGTTGTGTCATGTATCTTTATTTTTTGTAAACACCAATATTGCATGGTTTTATACCATGAGACATCACGTCATTCTTCTGAAACGTTACGGCTAGTTGGAGAAATCTAATTAAAATTCGGAGAAAACAACTCTATTACTAATAAGGATCATAATTAAAAGAGCTTTTCAGGTAGCTGTTATCTTAGTATTTTCAGAGATGTAAAGATTAATTAAAATGTAAAATTCGCATTTCCATGAAACGGAGGATACGTAAAATAAATCGATGTTTCAAAATAGAAAATGCCCATACAAATCTTTAATAAAGGTTAGACAGTGTGATTCGAAATTCACTACTTCGAAACTTTTAATGGCTAACAAGAGTGATAAGATGCATAAAAATAAATATGTTTGCTCAAAGAATGTGTGTGTCAGGAGATGTTCATGTGGGCTCTAAACGGCGCTTTTGAAAGCTATATTTTTTTGTTCGTCATTCAGAACACGAATTTTGCACGTGACGGAGCATTAACCCTTCTTTGCATAAAGGTGGAAATTTCCATCATAACATTGAATGCCCAAAAATTATATAAAAGAACAAGTTTACTTTAAGTTGATCGTGTCTGGATACCTTTTCAATGTCCATTGCATAAAAAAAACATAGCTGTCAAAAATAAGCAAGTGTCACTATCAGTCAAACGAGCTTGAAGTCGTCATTCCGCTGTTTGTTGTAATTGCAATAAACGTACGATTTCGTTTTTAATTTTGTTTTATTATATTTGAGTTTATATTGCTAAAAAAGTGAAAATGAGTGGAAGAAAGGTTTATAACATGTGTTTCTGTTATTTTTAGAGCAATTTCTGAAAAAGTTTGTATTTAATTTAAAAAATACCACATGATACCATCCTATTGTTTTTTGCTAAATTTATACTATAAATATATACTAAGATTTTTTTAACCATTTTTCCTTTAATTTTGAACATTAATTATATCACCTTGATTTATTTCACCAATAAAGAAAAAATCATGCAAAGAAGGGTTGAAGGAATTTAAAGATGGCATCTAATGTACGGGTTTGCAAAAGTGGAAACAAAACAGCTGTTGAAAGACCGTACCCTTGATGCCTTCCCAATTCACGAATACAAAATCGTCAGACATTTTTACAACTAGTTTTGAAAAACCTACATTGTATTCGAAGTTAAGAAAATTTGGACACACAAGCTCCCAAACTGTCTTACGAATGTCCTAAATGGCGCTGTTTGGCGTAGTTTAAAAATGAAACAAGCCAATTGGCGTCAGGTCTCGAATATACACGTTCAACACAAAAACACTAAATTTGGCTTGACTAAACGCATTTCGTAATTTGGAAAAGTATGCAAATTTAGAACAAGATTAATATAAATATCAAGTTTCTTTATTTAAAATCAATACAACATAGAATTCAGGATCAATATTCATTCCAAGTCTTAATTTTTATTTTTAATAATATTGCCTGAAACAATTCAAGATAAAATATGTGTTACTGCGCATCGAGTACACTGCCACGCCAACCTACCATTAAATAGTAAAATAAATTAAACACGTTTTGTATTTCAATGAATGACATGAAAAAATTATTCGAAATGTTGTCAAGATTATCAAATGATTTAGAGTTAAACGAATTTGTTTATTTTTAAGAGTATTTAGATGTAACTTCTTATAAAATGTAATATTTCTAAGAATGATTTTTTAATATTTATGAGATAGTGCCTGAGAATCATCTAAGATTAAAAGGAATTTGCATACTTATTTTTTGGAAAACTTTTTAAATCTGTTTAAAGTAAAGTATAAAGTTGATAATGCACCTTCAAAATCTATTTTGATACAGAAAAAAATCGTTGAGTTTAGGATCCATTTTTTGTGGTATGAAACTTTAGTTTCTACTAATGAAGTTATGTATTCATTCCAGACATCTTATTTCTAAAAACACACATAAACTTTGTAAAGACATAAACTTAGAAAAGAAATAAACTTAGAAAAGATATAAATAAATTCCTGGAATACGTTTACGATTACGTTTTTCTTCACCCAATGATACTTTTAAGGAACATTATAATATTTTAAGAAGAGACCTAAGTCTGAAACAAAAACTAACTGAAATGCTTAGGGCCTGTGAATATAAATCTGAAATTTTTCAAACGTATTCATGTTCGCAATTCAAAGCACTTCAAAGAATTCAGTAGTGAAAGCTTCTCTTACGATTTATGGGAGTAAGAAGATACATATCCATTTGTATGGCGCTAAGTTACATTAAAATTACTTTTAGTGCATTAAATCTTACGTTAAATGCACTTCAAGCAGCATTTACGATGCTTCAATTTTGTCATGTCTACGTGATGCATCATTCAACGAACTAGCTTATCTATTGAATTTGGCAATATTCTCTTTAATAAAGATAAACTAAAGAGGCATACAAATGAAACTACTAAAGCGTTGGTGATTATTACTCGACTTTAAAATCAATCACATCAACCTTTTAGTAGTTTTATCTGTATGACTATTCTATTTTTTATTAAAGTAACATATTGCCAAATTCAATAGGATCTGAAACTGAATATATATATATCTTCGTTAATAGCCAAAATCTAGACGCATTGATAGACTGAAGTCAATGGATGAGTATAGACGCATGATAAAACACTTCAAAAGATGATCTAGTATTCAATAGTAGTACTAGTCGATAATATATTAATCGTTCTCTTGACAATATTGACCTCTTTCACAAACAAACAGACATATTTTCGTGTTGAAATCGAATTATTTTTTGGAATGCAAAGGAGATTTCTACACTAATTAGTCAACAAAGAATCTCGACTAAAATGTTCTACTTGATATATTGTCATTAGTGGACTTTTGCAAATCTTGGACGAGATTGTAAGTTGAAACCAATTTTTCAGAAGGTTAACCTTAAATCTTCACACTATCCGAACAATATATTAATTATGAATCTTAACCGAATTAAAGTGAATTTGACAAAGAACAGATAAACACGAATACTGCCGATACATCCTTTCTAACGAAAGTCCTACTTTTCCGAGTGCAAAAGACGAATTGGAAGAGTAACCAATTGGAAATAAATAATTTGCAACATCGCTGATATGGATGTCTATTCAAGTACCCTAGATATGTGGATACTTGATTATGGATATGAAATCACTCGTGCAGTTTTCATAATTTCTGACTGAATTCTCAACTGTGAATAAAATATTTCTAGTATACATTGAATTACATCAGATTCCTACAGTTTTCGAAATAAATTAGAGAGTTTCCTCGCTGATATATTGATTTCCAGTTATTTCGAAATGCACTAAAGTATATTCGATTTTATATTCCCTGAGGCACTCGATTAGGAATTAATTTGTTGTGATTCGTTCGATATATTTCATTAATTTCTCAATTGAAGTTGCACATTCATTAAAAGTGCTGTATTGAATTATGCACTCTATTGGAACACATTATTGATTTTTTACTGATGAACGTTTTCGACTCAATTTCACTCTAATGTAAAGACGTCTGTCTCACAAGTAAGCAGATTTTCTCTTTTAATGATTTTCAATTCCATGTAACTTGGTGTATCTGTGATAGAAATATAAACAGTTTTATGGTGTATTCGCATAAGCAATTATTTGAGGCAAAAAAAATAATATAAACTAAGTACTCAAGTTAGAAGAATTTCTAAATGCAATCAACTCTTTTAAATTGTTATTTCTTAGACAAGCTACGTCCATAGCATTAATTAATTCAGTGTTAATCTCGTGCACATGTATCCTAAAATCACAAGTAAATTAACCCTGTAAAGAGTTCACTCGATTCAATATAACGTCTTGATTGCATGACTTTTAGCTTGTTTTGATATCTTCTTAACGAATTGAATCTTATCTTCCATTCAATCAACCCGTGATTATTTATTCATTATGTGTGACGCAGAAAAAAAGCAAAAAAACACTACTCGGAAATCTCGTATTCAAGTTGACCTGGTGTGGTAGTTTAGAAAGTAGGGTTCACGCTCAGGTCTTGGCCTCGTCATATGGCCGTGGTTCAAAATGCTGCGGTGTTTACTCGGATCATTCCCTTCAGGATTAATATCAGAACGTCACTAATAGCACGTTGTGTTGCTCCAGTGCAAACTTTTCTTCAACTACGAGGGTTAAAACAAATTGTTTTAGATTATTTAATGTTTATAAAATATCCACGAATTTTGAAATATTTTTTTCTACAAACAATTAGTTCTAATATTTATTTTAATTAATAATTGCTTAATAACGCGCATATAGCTTCTCAAAACAAACATCTTGATATTTGGTATCCTGGGTGATTATGAACGCAAAATATGTATTTGGGGAAAACCTTATAAATTATTTAAAGAAACAATGCATACCAAGAACATGTGTTGCTTCTATATTTATCACCTGGATTCTTGGACAAATGTAATGACTTCAGTACAACCCTACGTTTAAAATAAATACAAGCATAATGAAATGAGTATTTCAAAAACATATCGAAAATAACTTTCTTTTAAAAACATTTAACCTTAAAACTCACCAATACTATAAACTATTTTAAATAGCCTACATGGTCCACTCAATGTGATAAACTGTTATATTAAAGTTCGTAACATTGACGAGCGTTTTTAGAAGTAATCATCGATAAATATCATAGAATTCTGTTTTCAAAGCAAACGACAAATAAAATTGTACGTCTTTTGGAAATCGTTCTTAACAGCAACTTCTATATGAACCCATAATATACTACCGCTTGAAGAACATTTTAAGTTTCCTTTTCAGATATTTTACGGGAAATATTCTTCAAAAATTTATATGCCACTTCGAAGGAATTCATGAAGCAGAAGAAACAGTTTGCTCCTTATTATTTTTCTTACTTTTCTGTGTAGTGAAATGAACATTTTGGATGACTACAGTAACGCTTTGCGAATTTCATGGAATATTATGGTTCTCGCTAGAAGAAATGGACTCCGAATAATGTGCGACTGTGTGAGATTTATGGTGACTCTTAGCCAAATATAAAAATATTTCAGATTCCTAGTAAGAGCTATTTGACACAGAATATATTTAAGTGCCGTTTTGCAGTTCAAGTCGTCATTAATCATCATTTTTGTAAAGAAATATTATTAAATATATATTGAAATATTTTTAGCTAGGTAAAGAATTTGAATCCTAATGTCTTGTTTATAATATCGTTTTAATATTGAATATGCGGTGTAAAATAATATTACGTTAATCCAACCGATACTAGTCATTTAATATGTTTATTTCAACTCCCTAATTTAGTCATTTTAACGCGGACTTTTCTCCACGCATGTCTCCACCAACACCGCATCAACATGTATTATGTCGTACATGCTTACTTACTCCTGAAATTCAGTTCATAGTCACGGAATTATTGTATACCCACGTACCGGTCACATTTGAAATTTACAAATTTATAACTTAAAAAGCCTATTAATTCGGGAAAATATTAAAGAAAATTGAAAATGTTCAATTATTTAATTTTAGTATAGAGTTTTAATATTGTTATTAATGCAGTAAAAGCCAATTTTTATTATGAATTTGAAATAATGTTGTCAAAAATTCCTGGTAACAAACGATAATGCGATTAACGGAGCAAAATTGGGAGTACTGAAGTTTCTTTCCTACGGATATAGATACTGGTTGTCACCATACTAAATTAGCATTAATATTGTAATTTCAACATGGTAAAGTACCATTAACATCGAATATTTACCATGCCAAAGTAACTTCAATAAATTGAATACATTACTATTTTGAGAACATCAGCATTGCATTGCCAGTGACACGGTTAAGTCAACATTGAATTCACATTTTACCAAAGCAATCTTAATAACGAAGCTTATCAAAGCCATGTTGACATTAAATATTTATCATACTAAAGCTATGGTATGAACTGTAAATTTTATAATTGCTCGAATAGTATTATCACAGTAACAAAAATCACTGTTCACCGAATTAGTAATTTGTAGTATTATTTTCATAATAGCAATTTATATTTCATTACCACTATGCCAAGAGTATACTTTAAATCTGTCTCGTATCTTTTGAACATTTTACTTCTTTTCGTAAATAGTATTGGTATCTTTTATTCTTAGGCAAGTCACACATTGGTCGAATATGGTACAGAACATCAGTCATGCACATGAGTGATCTGTCTTTGTAGACAATACATATCAGTGCACATGTGTTTCAGTTTCAAATTTCAGCCCATTTACTGTAGTAGGACTGATGGTGGATCATTATATGACTTATATTACACACATCAAGACTATATTTCATTTCTTTCCTATTCAACATTACAAATTCCGTCATTTTTACATTTCATATTTTAATATTAATCTATTTTCCACATTAAAATGTTACGCGAACAAACGAAGACATATCGAAGTGAAAATTAACTTCTTAAGAATCGGCCAATACTTATTAAATAGATACATGTAAAAATAGCTTCTAACCGAATTTTCACAAATCCTATTGCACATACTAGATACTTTTCCATATTTACACAACATGGATCAACTGGAATTTGATCCCCTAACTAGTTACAAAATCATTCGTTTTTGCGACACATGTAATCTAGAACTGAACTATAAAAATATTGAAGCTAAAATGAAATTTTGCTAGAAGGATTTTCACAGAGTACCTTTAATAGACACCACGGATAAAAAGCTTTTGGCCGAACTTTTCCAAATCCCTACTATACCTAGATAGTTTTTGAATTTCTATCTAATAACACCCCTAAAAAGAAATTGTAAGATGCAAAAGAATCCTTCGGGAAACTCTTTTTTACCTCCGAAAGACCGAAGAAAGGCTTACGTTCCTGACAGCTGTAATACCTCCACCTTCTGCTACAAGCAACAAAATTAGATACTATAATTCCTCTAAACCAAAGCAGACAGTACGAGGGGAAAAGAAAACCATACATCTATCTCTTAACGTGACTTGTAATGTTCTCTTGGAAGAGATAGAACCTGCCCTCCCTTCGAAAAAAATTCTCTGTGGTTTTTACCGATAAGAACACAGAATGTTTTGTTTTTCTTGAGTCCTATCTCTTCTTGTTTTTCCGGGGTTTTTTCTCCCGCTTTTCCCACTCCGTCAGTGGCTCCTTTTTCCAGTGAAAGGGACGAAGTGTGCTCCGTTCCGGAGAGAGTTGAAGAACGTGACTAAGGTGGGTGAGTGATTCGAACGATCAGGCCCGTGTGTCCACCAGAATCTGTCTCTCAAGCCAAACCAATTCTTTTGTTCGTTAAAGAAACGAAAAAGCTACGTCCTTCGTCAAATCAATTCAACTTTCGATGGTGATGAATTAGGTTTATTTAGGATCGCTCTATATCGATAATATGATTGTATTGAGAAACCTAATTGCTGATTTCGTTCTGCTTTTAAGATATCCGAATACGTTGAGCATGTCATTTTTGACCAAAAGTTCCAAAACAAGTTTTGATCTTATTTGAAAGAGTTGTTTAGTTGACTTTCCAAAATATATCTTATTTTTTCACTAAGTTGTTGAGATATTAAGATTTTAATCAAGGTAGGAAAACCGGAAATAGGTATTGCAAACACCGGAACTGTCCGTTATAAGACCAAAAACCTTTGAAAATTTAAATTTAAAGATTACGTTTCTTTTTTACAAATATTATTTAAGAAAGGTTTCTCAAATGTTTAAATGGTTTCTCTTTTGGAAATATAGTGATCATTTTTAAAGAGAAATGAAGAATAAAATTGTTTACACAAACAGTAGAAGTCAGGATAGAGCAAACGATACAAGTCAAACTATTTTTTACTTCAAATTAACATTTATGCATTATTTCCTCACTTCGAATGTTCTAACACAAAAACTCATTAATGGATTCTCGTAAAACTTTGAGAATTTGTTCTTAATAATGTCGTCTAGTGAATGTACTAGAATAATTATGCTGAGTTGTAAGGTTTTTAAATTATGACCATTTAATAAAGAAATAATACTGTAACACGATCAAAAATCTTGTATTCAATTTTCGATCGCATGTAAAATTTTTGTTTTTTTAAATATCCTTTTAATTAAAGTTCATTCCATAGAAAAATGCATGTAGTTTATTTTAGTTGCATCATTTTTCAAATGGGCTGAATAAATTTTCATGTAGCACATTTGAGATTTTTTACGAATGTCTTTAAAATTTCATACATAATCCCCCTTTTTACAAAATCACTTCGATATATTTTAAATATTTACGGCCCAATACTATTGTTTAATAACACTAAACACAAAAATGTCATTGCAATGATTCTATACAACATTTTAAAAAAGGTACTCAAACGTATCTGAATACCTTAAGAAAAATGTACTCTTGTACAAAATTAATAAATTTCGCCTTTATGTATAAAATGTAAGTAGGCATTTTAATTAGGCAACGTTTCGGGATCAATCCCAAAGGGAAATAATCAATAACAGCACTCAATTTTGATCCACGGTCAGATAAAGATCGAATTGAACAGAAAACCTTGATTGTGAGAGGTGTTTTTTTCAAGTTAGATGTATATTTTTGTGATTCTGCGACGGATTACAAGCCTGTCTGCTCGAGCTTTTTTCCATTTCACGATTTCAAGATTTCAGCAGCTGGCAGTAAAATTTCAAAATTGATTTCCTAATCTTTTTATTACATAAAATGGTAGATTCTGCTGTTTTCGGGGCTATTATACATTTTCTTGCTTGTGTGACTTCAGAAGTAGACGAAGTTTCAAATTCTTTTGATTGGTTGTCTGATGTCACGAGTTCGTCCTATAAATACCATTGAGTATAAAACTATTGCAGTGCATAGGTCATTGTTTTACCACAGTGGTGATCAAAAATTAAGTTTTCCAATAATATTATTTTACAAGTATTGCTCAAAAAACACCATGCGACTGCAAGGCAAGTTGACAGATAGTGGTGGAAAATGCCAGTAACAACAAAAGTTGACATTTAGTGGTGAAAAACGTATTATACGGAGCCAGTGACCAGTGATCACGCACGGTTAGCTAAAAGACATGTTGTAATTTTTTTGGAAATTCCAGTGTTCTTGAAATTATATATATATATATATATATATATATATATATATATATATATATATATATATATATATATATATATATATATATATATATATATATATATATATATATATATATATATATATATAATTTCAAGAACACAGGAATTTCCAAAAAAATTACAACACGTCTTAAAAAATGGTGAAAAATGAAGAAATGTTGGTGGATCAGGGCATCATCAGTGAGGTGCCTGACCCAAACAACATAAAATGGTGTTTTCTACATATGAGCAGCATGAGGCTGAAAAAATTGCTCATACACTCCCCTTTCCGCTGCAACGAGTCCATAAAAAGCAGAAAAATAAAAATATAAATAATATTAAAAACCCCAGCCCCTATTCAAAAATATATTCATAAATAGTAAAATAAAATTAAAAAGCAACTCACATGGCTCTGAGGAAATTACGAAAAATAATTATTCACGGGTTGTGATGATGTTGATATTGATAAATCTTTCAAAAATATTATTAAAGAATGAATAAGGGTATTTGGTATTGAGAAGTGTGTTTTTTAGATATTTACATTGAAATAAAAAGTTTGAATCAGAATTACAAATTTTTTTGAAACTTACCAAATGACCAGCAACTGTGTTGTAGTATATTCTTTTAGAGATATTGGAGTCCCAAAATATTAATTTAATGACTGTAAATTTAAAATGTCTGTGTTTATAATCTCTGTGTTATATATATATATAATTTTTTTTGCAGTTGTCTAAATGCATACCCTCTAATTCTTTTTAATATACTAAGCCTTACTTAAGTATAAAATTTTAACTTCCTACATTTTTGAACAGATCTTAATATGTATCTAGGTCATCGCAAATATGCATATATTAGGTAAATATTGATTAAAAGTCAAATTTAAGGTTTAATGTTTAAAAAATAATGTTGCATTATTATTCAGGATACTTTCTTTTTAGGGTCTCTTTTTTGCTCTTGATGGACTCTTACCGAACAAAGATACAGGCATCTCTTCCTTCGATTGAACTTATCTCTTCCCAAAATCTTATAAACTTTCTCTTTGTAAGCTGGCTACAGTATTGGGCTTGGTTTGTTTATCAACTTCATCATCAAAGAGTGATAATACAGATATTTTCTCTGATAAATATTAAAGGTGTTGACTAAACTTGCTCAGGGCCGCTTTGGAAATCAATTTGTCAACTGTTTCATACTCTTTCAACGTCTTTAAAAATCGCAAATATTGATTCGGCGCCTTCACCGCCAAACTGCATCCAAACCAGGGCTGCACATAAACTGCCACATTGTGTAAACCAACATCTTGCAACGCTCGTTTGTCCTCAACGCTCATTTTGAACTGAGACTACAGCAAACATATTTTAAGAGTAAATAGCTTTTGTCATCCACCGTTTTCGATGCATTGCGCCAAGAGGTCTGATTTTAATTTACTCTTGTTATCTGCTCCAAAGAAAATAACAGATAGTTCGATCAGTTCCCAATAATCGTCAGATATAATGGATTTTTGCAGTTCATGGTTACAAAACGTCACGAATCAGTTTAATGGAAGCGTCACAAAGATGCTGTTTGGCAAAATCAGTGCATGTTTCGACAGTATTAGGATTAATGTTTTTCCAGTTGTCTCTAAACATTTTGAACAGTGGAATATCGGGACTGCAAGCGACTTGGTAGATATTTGATTCAAATACACTTTTGAGAACCAGTTCATAAACATGATGACGGCAAGCAATGGGTAACAATCCTCTTTCTAGCTTTGGTTCTAAAAGCAAACAAACTGCATTCAAGCGGCCTGTATAAGATACTGCAGTATCACAGCACATTATTTGTACCTTATTAATGAGGTTCCATGCATAAAGCGCGTTTGAAACTTCGTCAGCTTAATCTTTGCCGGAAGAGTTGTCCAGTTTTGGTACTGCAAGAAGTTGCTCCTTCTCTCCAAATTAAATAAGGATCGGCAGGCGTTCTTCTTTAGAACTTCTCACATCCAGGCCTGGTAACAATTTTTCATCCCAATGAACGTTAACTACTTCGGGCACGTTATTTTGAAAATCGGATTTTATGGATTCCGCTCTATCCTTTCTCATTTGTGTTCGAATGAGTTCAATAGAAGATTTGTTGATTGGGAAGTCGTTGCAACTAAGACCTAGTGCATCTACTATAGCGTTAAGTACATAAACAGAATCCTTGTGCTTAGTTGACATCTTTATAAAGCTGCAACTAACTTGGACGTGATAAAATATTTCCTTCCTCTTTTTGTAGTAGTTACAGCACTTACCTATTGAGATGTGGTAAGTAAAGGTTCCTCCAGGCTTCCTTAAGAGCTGGTAGATTGATCGCGTAGTTCTTGAGGTGGTATAAAACCGTGCTAAGTAGAAGATGTCAATAAGCTCTCTGAAGACATTTGCCTTAGTCTCTTTTTCTCTTCTAGTTTTCTCTGCCTTGCCCTTTCTTCATTGTCAGCTAAATTCTTGTCTACACCCGCCAAGCAACCCGGACGCCCTGGATCTCTTTGCTTTTCTAAGACATTTTTTTCCTCTATTTTTATTCTTTCGAGAGCACCAGCGTGTGCGATATCAAACAAATTATCCAAATCCTTTTGAAAATCCTCCTCGTGGCGTTTATAAACATCTTGTGTTTTTTTGCAGCTTTCGCCAGAATTGATAAGTATCCATATGCTTCTTCACACAGTTAGGAAGAGCCTTGGTAGGTATTTTAGCCTTTATTTTAGCCAGAATATAATACACTCCCGAATGACTAGATTTGCGGTTTCACTAACAGTCAATTTAACTTCGTGAATGTTTAAAAATAGAACTGCCATAACTTGACCGCTAGACGGTAATTTTACACCCGATATTTGGTGACTTACCTCACCAACCAAAAAAAACCGCTTTTTTTACTGCTTCTCAGTTCTACTGACATCTTCGAAATATAAAACAATACGCGTTAATTACCCGACAAGCCAAGAGTAAAGCCCGGTATTCCGAGATTCAGGGTAGAAGAGCCGCGCGAAGAGATTTAAGTCCAACGTCTCGAACTCCACTCCAACAGGAATTCACAACTTTTTGCAAAGCTGCGTGTTTGTGTTTTCCTAAGAAGCGCAACAACTATAATCGTCAGTCACGTGATCGATTATATGAACTAAATTCTGCTGGTAGTACGTGGCGTATGACGCATGTGATTGCTCTTGAACCAGTCTGCTATGAAAACCCACCTTGACTGACAAATAGAGGAAGCACGGCGCACTCGCGTCACCTGCGACGTAACTTGTACGAACATGTTTCCATGCAAGTCGGCACGGGTTTCAGTGCACCAAATAAGGTTAAAATTTATTTTCGAGTGGTTATGGGTCAAATGAACAAAACTAGAACATATGCGTTAGAAAGTAAAAACTTTGAAAAATAAGAGACACACTAATATATATATATATATATATATATATATATATATATATATATATATATATATATATAAATTATTATTATTATTTTTTTTTTGACCAAAATAAATATATTTTTCTTGCACCCGTCGAATGGCAGGCCATTGATCCTAGTTGTAGTATGAGATAGTCTAATTGTTAACCCTAATTAGCTTAATTAATTTCATAACACACATCACCTTACAGACGATAAATTACTTTGTAAGATAACCCCGATGTGCAGAGAATAAAAAACAAGTCATCTACGTCTTGTGAATGGATTCAAGAAGTAATACCTATAAAAACGCCTTATAAAATTAAAGACAGCAAACTACGTGTGTACATCAAATAATTAATATCTGCAACTGAATAAAACTGCGTTTAGTTTAGTGTTTTGACGAAACGAGTTTTGCCTTCATATTTTTCTTATGTTTTTTTATTAATAAATCATAAGTTGACTTAATTATTACTAAATTAGAAACTGGTGATAAAATCTATTACTAAATCAGATATCAAAATTGTATCGGGTAAGTAGGAATAAGATCAAACTCATCTGTCTTTTTTGGATTGCTAGTGAGATATTCTGGAGGAGAATAATGAAAAGTGGCTTGTTGATTACAAAGAAAAATTGTCAGAACTATGATTTTACTTGTATGAGGACGAAGATGAAATTTGGCTTATAAAGAGACATTGTAAGGAAGCTTACATTCGTGTTTGACGAACATGAGGGTATTAGCCCTCAGTCCTATAGTTGTTCCTTACCAATCCTATAGTTTACGAAAATAGCAGTTGTAATAGTTTAAAATATAATAAAAACGCACAAAATTTTTCACATGCAATGAACTCTAACGAATTAGATAAACGTTTAAAGGAATGTGGTTCGAATAAGAGTTGATTATATTGAATGTGTAAAATATTAATTATGGTTATATGAAAGTTGCACCTAATGTAGATATATTGTATTGATTCAGCGAAAATATGTAAGAAAAGGACATTATAAACGACTAAACCATCAATATTAATTCATCGTTTCAGTCAAATTTGTCTTACGTATACGTAGTATTCAAAAAGTGCACCATCTTGAAGTAAAGATGGCGCAGGAAATTAATTTGTCAAGTTTTTTTTATTACAATTTTTAACAAACATTATTATAGTATTTTAGTAACAAAATAATGCACATTTAGAGATTTTAATTCAACAGGAAAAATCTGGGTCTATCATTGCTTTACAAAGATGAAAGGAAGTAGGTAGGTATATTAATTAATGTTGTACTGGAGCAACACAACGGGTTTTTGATGACGGTCCGGTATTAATCCCGAAGAAAAGATCCGAAGACAATACCAAGGTAATTTTGAATCACGGTCGGATGACGAGGCAACACCTAGAGCTGGCAGCCCACTCTCCAAACTTCCACGCCACACCAATTTGGGAACATTTGAGGCCATGACATATTTAACATGCACCAGCCCCCTAGTGTTTGTTGGATTTGAACTCGAAACCTCGGGTTGCTAATATGTTACTCTTACAATTGGGCCACCACGGACAAATGAAAGAGGATAATTTGGTATTTTTTAATTAACGCCAAACCAGAGCTACACAACCGATTTAAACAGTCTGGGATCAATCCCTAAGGGAAAGATCAGAGAACAATACCGCGTAATTTTGAAACACGGCCAGATGATGAGGCAATACTTTAGCTGGCACTCCAAACTTCCACACCAACCCAACGTGAGGTCTTTCGGCCAGGACAGACTTAAGATGCACCAGCGGCCTCTACACCATACGCTTATAAACATCCATGCACCAACCCAGATGAAAACAGGAATCTTCCGATCTAGAGGCTAACACCTGAACCATCAGACCGGCTGATTGGTCCAATGAAAGATGGACTCAAACGGCTTTATCTAGAATTGGAAGCGGGCACATAAGGAGCCCGAATTTCTGAATGTTAAAAAAATATTTTCCAGTTTGTCCTAAGTGAAAGAAGGAATATACCTTTTGTAATCACTTTCTTTCCTGCAATGCAAGAAGCCCTTCAGAAGACTCATTCCAGAAACCTGATGGAAATCCTTTTGAGGGTGAATGACTGTTGGGACTTGGTCTGGCAAACTTCTAGTCCAAGATGAACAAACAACATTTTTGAAACAGAAGAGAATTTCCGGATACTCCATTCCCTGAATTAGCAGTACCATAGTAGCCCGGTTGGCAAGGTCACGGATTAGTGACAGAAGGCTTGCGAGTTCGAGACTCGATCCAGAAGAAAACCGCCATGTACGTTGGGATGGTGAATGTGAAAACTGACCTCAAATATTCTCATATAGTTGTGATGTGGAAATACATAGCGGGATGTCAGATCAGGTGTTGACCATAGTTCAAAATTTGCTGTGTTGCTCCATTGAAACGTAAATTCATCTGCCTACCAACTATCTATCTGAATTCCCGAGATCTTATTTCCCTGAAAGTGCGCCACCTCTCCATCATTTACGTATAAATATTGTCTGCCTGTAATAATACATATTACCCGTTTTTGTTCATCTCTCCAAACGGTTTCGCTGACCAACCGGTTTTAAAGCTTTAGCCTCTGGATCGAATGGTCCCTAGATCGAAAACGAGTCAGTGCACAGATGTTTGCAAGCGTATAGTGTAGACGCGGCTGGCGCATCTTAAATCTGTCGTAGCCGAAAGCCCGCACGTTGGGTTGCTGTGAAAGTTTGGAGAATGAGATGCCAGCTCAGGTGTTCCCTCGTTATCTGACCGCGGTTCAAGGTTACGCGGTAGTTGTCCTGGGATCATTCTCTTGAGGGATTGATCCCGGAGCTTGGTCAATAACCCGTTGTGTCGCTCTAGTAGTACGTTAATTAAAAAATATCAATTACCAAGTGGTTTCGACGAGATATCTCGCCCATCAAAATCCAACTCACTTATGCTCCAAAGACGAATTCAATTCCTCGTCAACAATATATTGCCAATTGTTCGATGATGACGAGACTTGTATCTGGTCAGTTTTTTCTAATGACTAGATACATCGCCCATCACGTTCTGGTCAGTTTTGCTCATGGCAAAATACCTCGTCGATGCAACCACCTGGAGGATTAATCTAAAATATCCACTTGCTACAAACTAGTATTTCACTTCATAATTTGCTGCGTATCGAAGTGTTTACTTTTTATTAATGTTTAGCCTCGAAATTCAATTTGACCTTTTCAAAATAAACGCATAGGCGTTTCTCTTTTAGAACAAAAAACAGCGACCAGAACTGGAGGGGAGGTATTCGTTGCCTTTATTGAAATCCGACTCAAAGAAAGAAAAATCTCGAAGAAGAAGATACCCTGCTACTTCTATCGGAAGTGCATATATCTATATATCCGCATAACATAAACTGGGGTGAAAAGTTTTCGAAAGATCAGGCTAGGGAAAAGAAATAACTTCAAGCTGTCAAGAGATCTTTCATATTACTGAGAGAAAAAATACCCAATATTTGTCGGACAGCTGAAAGAAGTGCAAAGTAATAACTGTCTTAGAAAGTTGATATTTTTCGTTTATTTTGCCCAGCCGCCTGGTTTGCTTTTGGATTCGAGATTATCCGATTTTCTCACAATTCCGAAGCTGAAATTAGTAGAAACGAGTTACGTTTTTTTCTGTGCACTTTCCTTTTCTCTTCCTTCCTTCCAAGGAAATGCACTTTCGTATTAGTATTTGGAAGGAGATTGAATTTTTGCGGGATTTTTTTTTGGGGGAGGGGGGAGGAAGAAGAGAGAAAAACCAATAGCTGGAAAATTCAATCGCTGCAAAAAAATGTTCTGGAACAAGGTATGGTATTTCAATGGGAAATTCTGAAACTAAATGATATTAGCATATTTAAAATTATTTGTTTCAATATTTTTGTTTGCAAAAGAGAAATACTTTTGCATGAAGTTTGACACTTTACTTATATTTTGTTATATATTGGTTTCAGTAAAAACTTATACACATGTCCCATTGCTGCTATTAACAGAGTAGTTCAAAAGATCGATATGTTATCAGAATAAAATATATGTTTATACGTTAGACAGACACGTGAAGTAGATTAATAGTTAAGTGTATTAATATATACTCTAAAACAAAAAATTTGACGCACCAAGAAGGAGTTGTGCCAGACTCGATCAACTTTGAATGGAACTGACTGAGGACGAGTTTGGTTTTCAACTGTGTCCTGACAATAACCGCAGACGTCCAGGGTAGCATGGGAATCCTGCCCTTACCATCACACGCCCCACATGCGCACTACAGAGGACGTTTTGGTCTGGTGTGAGATCTCATTCGATAGTCTGACCACTTTGGTAGTCCTTTCTGGCACACTTACAGCACAGCGGTACCTAGACGACATTCTACAATGAAATATGTTACCGTTCCTTTTGCGACACTACGAAGCTACTTTTCAACTGGATAATGCACGGCCAAACATGGCACGTGTTGCTATGAATTGTCTTCAAGATATCCCAACACTTCTTTGGCCAGCTAGGACTCTTGATCTCTCTCCTATAGAGAATATTATGGACGTTATGGGAAATCGATTGCAACCATCCATAAATATTGATCATTTAGCCCACCAGTTTGAGACAACTAGAAATTTGGCAGGACACCATCCAAGAACATTATCAGTCCATACCTCTCCGAGTGACACCTTGTATCCACTACATAAAGTTAAAAGGGGAAAACTGACTTCCTCCTTTTGTAACAGTCAAACTCTGAAATTTAAATCATTTGTTTTTCTGTGTATGTTCTTCAGAACCAACTTCTTGGTGCGTCCATTTTTATGTATAATATCAGGTAAGGATTTTATCAGGTTCGTGCCGTTTTTAGGCTTTGTTACTTTCAAACTGCACATATACGCTCACTCTATCTAGATATAAGTATAGTCATGTAGACTTAAACGAAAGCTTAATTAACAGAAAAGTTTTCAGCGAATAGCATTTGCCAGAAGTAGTAATTTAACGCTTTAAAAATATTTATGGACTAGCTTATTTTCTTGGCACTTTACAACCATTTAAGAAATCAAAGATTGCAAAATAAACAAGATGTAAGAAGGAAGTTGAAGCCCTTTTTTGAAACTAGAGAGAAAACCTTTTCTTAGCGTTCTTAGAATATTGGGAAGAAATAAATGTAGACGGAGCAGACAACTTTTATAAATAAAATACTATTTGATCCACTTAGCGTATCATTCATCTCCTTTGAGCATAACTAGCACCAACTTTCTTGGTAATCTGATATAAGGTGACTTAAATTATAAGTCTATCTATCGTCTATGTCAGTGTATAAAAAGTTTAGTAAAAATGGGCTGCTGCTCAGAAACCTACGATTTATACTTCTCTCTTTCTCAGAAACACTCAGGAAGAAAAAATAGAAATCCACAGTACGAGTAAAAATAACTGTAGAGGTTGAGTTATCAGATTCATTTAGTTTTTATTTTAAGCATATTAAAATTTTTATTTAATAAATAATGCTTTACTTCTTCGGATTGTTACCAAAATTCAGATTTAACCTCTTCCGAATTGATACAAAAGGTATATTATGATAAGTCTATATAAGTAGATACATGTGTGTCTATGAATAAATTAGTTAAGTCTATTCTTGCAGTCAATTCTATAGGGAATATAAAATAGTTTTACAAGCGCTTTATGCCCCCTACATATTTTTAAACTTAGTTCTAACTCTCGTAGTTATTTTGAATTTTTTTCTAATAACAAAGTATATCCTCATTACGATCTGGTAAATTTCGCCACTGATGAGATATTTTGTCGAGACAACTAAAGGACGAGAGTTAAATAAAGCTGAAACTGTAATCACTGGTCGATATAATTTCATTTCTTCTAGTATGTAGCGATTCAAGTTAAAGTTATCAGAGCACAAACCGCACTAAAAACTATTCAATAAATAAGCTTTTATTTTAAAAGAACATTGTATTTGATTCTTTAAAGATTTCGACTTATTCCGCCATTATGGGTCAATACAAAGATAAGAAAGGCGGCGGCGCATCGCAGTGAGAAAGGAATCTTTGTACTTATTTCTATCTTTTCGCCAAAACAAAGCCTTAAATGACGAATGATCTTTTATTTCTAATGGCGAATCCATCGATTTTCATCTCTGAACCATTAGATTCGTCGCTTAACGGAAGAATAAAGATGTTGGGAATGCAATTAGATTCATCTGATACTTGCTTTTTGGTTTAGGGGTGTCTTACGAATCAGCAGAAAGTAAAATCACCAGTGAAATAAACGTATTAGGAATAGGTAGCACCCTTGCAGTGGTTCACTAAGGTCTACTAAGGATTTAGGTTGCCTGGTTGGTTTGGGGAGGTTTTATGGCACAAGGGTTGCTTATGATACGCCAGACACAAGACATACAATACTTTGGCCAGACACAAGATATATATTATTTTGGTCAGACGCAAGACCTACAATACTTTGACCAGACACAAGACCTATACTACTTAGGCCAGACACAAAACATGCAATACTTTGACCAGACACAAGACACACAATACTTTAGCCAGACACAAGACATACAATACTTTGACTAGACACAAGGCATACACTATCAATTAAAATGTATGTATATACTAGAAATCACGAAAATCGACCAGAATTTCAATAGAGTTTTAATTAATTCAAAATATTTTGCAATTACTTTGCTTTCAAACGATACCAAGATCTTGCAAATATTCGAAATAGTTTTTTTTTATTACAAGGTTTTTCGTTAGCTACTGTCAACATGAAGAGACATGTTTCCAAATCATAAAACTCGATTTCTGAAGAATTGCTATAATGTTTTATTCAAAACGAGATAACTCCACAATGAATTAATCTATCATAATCATTTTTGAATGAATATGATTTATATAATACATTGGATGTTTTGAACCTCAATCAGAAGATTTAGTAAAATAAGTGGATTTTTAAATGATTTTTAAATGGTGAAATTCTTGAAAAATGTGAATTTTTTTACGACTTCCTAGATTAAAAAATTAAAATTAAACTATTTTTTTCGAACAACTTGATAGAGATTCAAAACATGAAGAATAGTATTAGGAATAATTTCCATAAGGAATCGTCTTTCTGAACCAATTAGAATTATAGATATTAGGTTTCACAAAGATGCTAATTTGCAAATTGTCTTAATTAGACAATTAGTTATTTGCAAAATCTGATTCTTTCTCCCTGAAATGATCTTAAGAATACACCAACTAACATCTGGTAGGAAAAGTGTATTTTAAAAATAAATTTTGTTTTAAATTCTGCTTGTGCATACGTACATTTTAATATACATCACACACAGTAAAAGTTGAACTGATACAGAAGAAAGAAATACGCGCAGTGAGGATTGCACCTGACTGGAATAAAACCTGTGCCACTTACAACTCGAAAAATGCAAGCGCAGTGTACATACTCACTGGGCCCCTCAAGTGCTCAGGATTTAAGTAATGAGAAAATAAGATTTTTGTAAAAGGATCTTCAAGTAACCTCGAATACAAAGATGTGTGTTTTCATCAAAATGCTACAAAAATTGTATCTAAAATTTTGATTATTTGATTAAAAGAATGTAATTCGTTCGTACAGAGAGTATTCAGCTGTGCCAATTGAAATTAATAAAATGAAGTCATATACGATATATCTGAACTGGAGGCATGATAAAATATTTTACTATAGTCAAAATACGCATTTTACAATCTTGAATTAGAAGAAAGTTACAAAATTGCTGAATTGGAATTGACTGAATTAAGTGAAATGCATCATTACTTAAAAGAGACGCGCTTACCAGCCTTGAATTGCATAGAGTGAAAATTTAAAAATGGCTAACAAGAAGACGATACGGCAGACATTAATGTATCAAAGACGTGTGTTCTACAACGTTCGAAGTACATGCTATTATTACTGTTTTAAACATGAACTGAGAAAAATTCCAAATGCTCATTGATCTATTCAACAATGATAATTTAAATTACATCTCAAGCTATTGATAATGATAAACTACTCTTTATTTAACGAAATAAATTATTGTTTCGTTACGTAATTATGGAATATCATTAGCAACCTAAGTAAATTAGTGTTCACAAGAGTGTTTGAAAAAAATATCCCATTGTTAAATTTAGCAATAATATTACGTAAAGCTGCATTTAGCTTAAATTGGTTTTTACCTATCTATATAATACCTTGAGCTAATTTATTTCCAATAGTAATCTCCTTTGCAGTGGTTCATCATTCAATAGCATTAGTACACTGTTTGCTTAACAGTAACTCAGCTGAAGATCTAGAACTGTAATGAGAGGGTTGCGTTAAATGACAACTAGGATGGAGCAACTGAAGTAGTCAGACACGTTTTTAGACATTATACTGAGAGAATTAACAGCGGTAAATAAGTATTTTGATTGCTTAAATATACATTTGTCCCTTTATATCACACTAGATTGGATTATAAACGTGAAGTACGCCGAACGTATTTGAATAAAGCGTATATACATGTGTAGGAATAAACGTATTTTAAGCATATAAATGTATATGAATAACAAGTGCTTTGTTTGTATTGTATGTTAGTTTCATTATAATTTTCTGTTGTCTTCATTAATAGTACTTGATATATAAGAAAAAGAGCCGATTCAAAGTTTGTATTACGTTGCTTCTCACAAGGTCTATTAGGTTATATGTCTTGTAATTAAAGTGGTCTCTTTGTTGGTAAACTAATGCATTTCTCCAAAGACTTTTAGAGACATATATTAATATCATTGATTTCATCAGTGCATTTGACCAGACTGTACCAAACGCAATACAGATGTCTGCAATTAATGGACGTATAAAACTAGGAAAGTTTCTATGACACATTGTAGAAAAATTCCTTGAGTTAAGTTACAAGAATTTCACCTGTGCCGCTACAGTTTGAATATTGCGTTCTACGGCAAAGTCCCAGTCCATATTGGTGTATCTGATTCGGATCTCACCATGCCTTAAACATGCCTTATAATATTCATCATAAGTTCTAAAATACATCCCAGAGCTCATCAAACCCCACATTTTTAATAACTTTGTATCAATATTATATAAATAAATAACAGATGCAATGAAAAAAAAATATCAAATTGTCCAATTTCAACTATGCAATTTATCTGGAAACCGCTACATGAAAAGTAAAGCTACAAGAAACTTAAACTCATGAGTGGTAAGTTCATCAGGTATTTATGATTGATGTCACAGTTGAGATATGATATATTACAAATTAAAACTACCAAATTCTGCGATAATTACACATGATTTTTCTTGTTGAGATAAAATTATTAATTTCCTTGATTAAAAGCATCATATTATTGACTGACAGAATAAGAGTAAATTATTTTATGTTATTGAAAAATCTTTAAGCACTCGTAGGGATAGGTTTAATGTTGGAACATCCCAGCTCTGGCTTATAAACTAATCTGTAGTACAAAATCAATTTATCAGGTTTTAAGTTCCAGTCCAGGTAATTAATTAGCTTAGATAGAAGTAGGCCTACGTATATTGATTCGATTCCTTGCTTACATAATAAATGACAACGATATGTCTAATGCCAATACCACGCATAATAGATTAAAAGCTTCATTTTGTAGCTTTTTGCTATTAATTATAAGTTACGTCGCGTAGCGCAATTGATACACTTTATTTCCTGAAAATTGCTGCGTAGAAGGTTAATACATTATTCATTATCGTTGCGTTAGCATTACGGAAGCTATGGATACATCGCTCATGCTATTTAGCACACTTTGAGCCTACTAAATGGTTTATCGTGTAAAAATATGTGAGCTCTATTGTCATGGGTTTCCCTTCTTTTTCAGATAATTATTTTAAATTAATTCACTTTAAAAATCTGTCAACGATACCAAAGCATTTGTGATAAACTCTGTTGTTCTTGACCTTTAAGAAGGGTCACTTTCAGGGCAGGTGCCCACTCCATTGTGTCATCGGAATGCCAAATGTATTATTATTGGTTAAATTTTGGCTCCAGCTGCTGTTCTTGCGTCGCGCGCTTTACAACGTCTTGAGAGGAACAGATGAAAATAGAAAGGTGGTGTTCGTTTAGATAGTTTCTGATTGGCTATTTACTTTTACCGCGGTGTTATTTTTAGACTGCGGCAGAGAATGTTAGAGAGAGAGACAGAAACAGCGGATGAGTTTGGTTCTTTGCGCAGGACCGTGAGTTACATAATTTTATGTATCGTCTTAGGTTAATGTGATAATGTAAATACTGTATATTTTCTTAATGTTCTTGTAGTAATAAGAACTTAAATATCTTATCTGGTGGTTGTCTTCTCCTTGTGTACGATTCGTACATTTTTCACGCTACCGTTTTGAGGTAACAACTCTGGACATTCGTTATAAGTCACTAAACCTTCCTAAATTTTAATCATTTGACGAAAATTCATAGCTTTTGAATCTTTTGAGCTTCACGATTTTTCCGAGTAGTGCAATATTGATTTTACTTCACTACTCGTTTAACTAAATTACTGTTTCTACTAGTGCTAAATAAATTTGTTATTGTAGGTACTTGGCTCAGGTGAAGGGACATTTCGCAATCAAATTGTGAGTGTTGTTGGATTGAAAATGATGATAGACGTGCCTGGATCTTAATGAATGTTTTTTATTCAGAATGAATTATTGATTATATATGCAACAAAGACCGCGATTGAGTCAGATAGCGATTTTCACAAAAAGCAGTTGGTACGTAAACAAGCATAACTGGTCACAAGCATAACCGGGGCACTTGTCTCCTCACACATACGATGTCTTGGTTAGTAAATTCTGCCCAACTTAACCACGCAGACTATGTAACCTATGGTTAGTTAAAGATTAGAATGGGCCAAAAACACTCAATTTTTGTTTTTCGTCTAAAATTTTAAAACGTTAAAAATTATCGTAAAAGTGTGAATTTTTCGAACTTTTGGCAAATTTTAGAGCACATGCGCAACTGGAAGATGTAAACCGATTTTATTTCTGTTTTAACTCCTTTTTTGTCGTCCAAATTGGCAACGTTTCCGCGGTGTTGCGACTTGAAAAAATGTGTTTGAGTTTTTTGGGCCCACCTTATTGACGATCCTCCTCAAGGTCATTTATTGGTCGATATACAAGTGAACAGTTGGTGTTGTAATTATATACATATATATACATTACAGTATATGATTCACTAACGTACTTACTACAAAAATGTAGGTATTTCCTAAAATAATTCTTTAGAAACAAATTAATCTAAAGTTAAAATATGAAGCAATAGTTTTATCTTAAGTTGGAATGTCTACAATTCCAAACCTATCTCTGATGCTCTACCATATCCATAAAAAAGCTATTTCGTAACAATTAATCTAATTTAAAGTCGTAAAACAAAATGTTGCTATCAATGTAAGCTTGAATGTATAATTGGAGACAGTTCCCATAATTCCGAACATTTGCCTCAAATTAAACCCAGTAAAGTGTGAAATTTTATAGACAAAGGAAAACCAATGTCTCTACTTAGCAAATTAGTTATTTATTTTCTCTTTATCGGAGGATGAAATCCCTGGGGATGGAGGTTCCTTTAATGATCCGTATTTGGAGGAGTAAATGATCGCCAGAGGACAGAGCGGAATTGCTCTGTTTGATTGTGGGATGAAAACAATGCACCTCAGCGAGTTCATGGGTTTGAAGAAATCCAATCTCACGCATTCGTATTGTTTTTGCATTTCCATATCCACTTTATGCATTGCTTTTATCATAAAGCATATCACTCAGTCCATAGAAGTATTGTTCAATTCTTGAAATAGTTCTTTGAAATGTATTAGTTTGGTATTGTATGAAACCTCTTCACTGTTCTCACTTTAGAAACTTCCACTTGTAAATGAACCTTATTTTAGTAATTGCATGTCGATGGAGTCAATCATCCCCATTTTCTTTAAAACGTAAGAATTTACATATATTTTCATGGATTTGTGATACTGAAATGTATATTAAAGCAATTTTATACAGAATGTGAAAATATGAGTAAGTAAACCTTTTACCTAAATTGATGTTATTTACCTCTCCTGGTGGTTAGTCAACTCTTCAAAAACTGTTTAATTATCGCCGCTACTGCCCGGACTATCACCATTTCTGCTCAAGGAACATTTTGCCTTGTACATTACGCTTATTTTAGTAATTTCATGTCTATAGATTCAATGATCTCCATGTTTTTAAAAGAGTAGGCCTTCACATCTGTTTTGATGGATTTGTGACACTGAAATGTATATTTAAAAGCAATATCATGCAGAAATGAAAATAAAAGTACCTAAACCTTTTACTTAGAGTGGTGATACTGATCCCTTGAGGGGATTAATGTTCACATCGAAAACTATTCAAGATTGCCAAAACTGTCCAAACTATCACTATTTCTGGTCAAGGGACATTTAGTTTTTATTACTTCAATCTTCATTGCCATTGTAGTAATGAAGTATATATTTGTCTCGAGGTATCTTGTCATTGGCGAAACTGACTAGATCTAAATAGACGCTATGTCTCCTTCTTCGCACAAATAACCTGTTATTGTACGATAATCTTTCCATTAGCAGAACGAACCAGATAATAAACGATATGTATTTTCATTATCAAAACACTATACCCTACAATAATGGACCGGACAGCAAGATGTAATGGTATAATGGAAATAATGCATGTTTCAATACGGGGCTGGTCCCTCATGCGCTTCAAGTACACTAGCAACCCTTCTGGGCAACTTTCAACAAAATTTTGATACAATGCTATGTGTATTTGTGTCCATTCCTGCTACAAGAATGTTGCCAGCTTAGCTGTAGATTTCGGACGTGGTACCCTGTGCCACTCACTAACGGGTCCCACAAATGTTCTATGGGGTTTAGCAGGCCAGGAAATACGTTTTACATTCGTATATTGAAACCACTGTTAGACAGAGATTGCAACATGGCTTTAACGTTGTCGTCCTGGAAGTAACATTCGTCCATTCCATACAATTGTCAGAGTATAGGAAGAACCTGACTGTCCAAAATGTTCATGTAGGCGTCGGCGTTTATTTAACCAAGCAACATGCAAAGGTCCGAGGCCATGCCACGAAAAACACTTCCGAACAAGAAGTTGGATTTTTTGCAAATGCACTGGCGTCCGGTCCATTATTGTAGGGTAGTATATATCGTCGAAATAATTGGAGGGCTATTAAAATGATTAATTATAAAATCAGTCAGATGAAATTGCCTCGAGTAAGAAATGAAATTGTATATTACTTCATGGTAGTTAAGTATGTAGGTAGTTGAATTCATCACAATCCCGAGAGAAAAGATGGTCTATTGGCATTTGTCTGGGATCAATCCAGAAGTGAAAGATTCGGTGACCTCGTACTTTTGAACCACGATCGGATGACGAAGTCAAAACCAGAGTTGACACCCCGTGCTTATTCAAACTTCTACACCTCAAATATTTTTGCAAAGGAAAAGGGCAATATTCTGCAACATATACCGCCTTTAATATCAACTTAATATTATTTTAAGTTAACTTGTTAGGAACTACATCGGTACAAGTGTTTGATAGTTACAATACAAAAAGATTCTTCATTAAGCACAAGTCTTTCAAGTAAAAATTTTATTTCAATGTTTAAAAATAAGAAAAGGCAATCTAGGTTTGTCTTACAAAATGCTCATTATTGAAGTAAATATTTGATTTATTTCCAATATCGCATTCAAGAGGACTGAGTTCAATCTAATTCTTAAAATTATTATGTGTTCTGAGAGGCATACGATGAGTTATCAGAATGTATAACACCACTTCGGATAAAACTATAGCCGGCAAATAAATACATTTTTCCCTCAATGTACGCTCATATTTCAGAGTATGATTGGAACCTCCTCTTCTTCTGGATTGATTCTGGATCTTCGCCAATAGCCCGCTATCTTGTTCCAGGGCAACGGAAATTGAACTCCCTACCTACTTGCCTATCGGATATTGGAGTTAGGTGTGGAACACCTATAGAATTAATGAATAGATTGTCGCATAAATAATTGTCAATTTTAATAATAGCTCTTCCGAAATAAGTTTTTAGCTTTTATCCAAAACAAATAAGATATATATATATATATATATATATATATATATATTATACTTCAGATGGACCCACCCCGTTTTAACTTTCAGAATCTGCAGACTTTTACGAAACTTATGAAGAATTCACACACAAAATTACGTCTTGAAATCTAGTCTGCATTGTCTACTTCTAACCAGTTCTGTTTTTTTTAACAATAGCATTTCGTCAAATGATTATACTCTAAAAAAGAAAGAACCAGTAAAATTTTTCCAGGGGAATCCTATTTTGAAGCAAACATTAATAGAATTCTTTCGAAAAGTCATATTCGAATAAATAGAGTGCAATAATGTTTCCATAAGATTACATTCTAAGAAAATGATATTTAGAATATTTCCAAAGGATTATATTCCAATGAACTAATGAAACGAATTGTTCCAAAGGATAGAAGTATCGGTAGATTTCTTCAACCTATATTATTTAGTCATGGCTGTTTTTTTATAGTAGGAACGATGAACTGTCTTCTACACTTCTGAAAAATAAATTGATGTTTGAAGGCTTAACTGGAAATAGTTATTGACGTAACACAACAGAGTTGCTTGAATTCGATGGTATAAACATCATTAACACTTTTATAGAAGGATCGCCATTGACCAGTCTATCATGCCTATTAGTAGGTCTTCAACATTCCCGTCAGTAAAAACAAGTGCTACAATACCCTCCTTCCCTCCTGCAATACTCCTTCCCAAACTCAATCCATCAAATTGTGAAAAAGACCAACTCTTAACGTGCCGTTCCTCTTAACGGCAGCGCCGTTCTTAGTGAGTTGTCTTAAAGACGTGGCGCCGTCGTTTTCATAAGGTACTTAGCAAAAGAATGATGGCGCCGTCAGCCGTCAAAACTTCTCCTCCGGTCATTGTACCTGTTTCAATATTTTGATCGCTTCCAGCGAAAGAATCATATCCAGAAGACATGCCAACTTTTCTACGTGATCAGTTCTTTTTGTGTCATTTTCCGGCAGAAAAAAATGTATTTTATGTCACGATTAACACACTTTGATTGAGACATAAAAGTCCTTCGTTAATTTCTCGAAGTGCGTGGATATGAATGAGCGATTACCTCCATCGCTGTTATCGAGTCATTTGTGATATGAGTTACTATTATCACGCTTCGTTTCGATTAGCACTTAAGATTTTGAGTTTTTTTATGCATAATAGGAGAGAGAAAAGAGAAAGCTTATGGGGAATATTCCTGTCAGAATTATCAATGTAATTGTTGCTCCTAAATTGCATTTAAGAATAATTTTTAGTTTGACAATATCTTACAATAAAAATAATTTTGAATTTGAAATAAATATATTGACTGGTTTCTAAATAAATAATACTTGTCTATCAAAATGTAGTCTTAAATTTAATTGCATTTCCATTTTTATTATATAAATGGATATGTTATTACACAGCCAGGTTCAATACCAAACATATATCAAACGTAGGCACGATTCACGAGTTTCAATGAGTATTATTTTTAAAAGATAAACTTGGGCAAAATTACTCTAGATTGAAGAAAAAGGATCAGAATATATAATCATTTCTGTATTTCGTAATATAAAATAATATTTTAACACTTTTCTACACCTTTATACTTTCAACAACTTACTTTGCGCACAAACACATAACTAAGATTACTACTTCCAAATGTGGTTTTGAGGAGATTTCGAGTTCCCTTTCTTAAGTCCTTTTTACATAAAATTGCTTACATAAAATCAATTCATAAAAATAACAAATCTGTTGTAAAATCGCCCCCCCCCCCATTTTTTTTTTACTTGAGGGTTTTCTTACATTAGGCACTGTTGAATATTGCCTTTCTTAATGCAAGGATGACAAATTGAAATGCTAAGCTATTCATCACAAAGTTTTTTTTAAGGCAAATACATTTTTCTTGGAAAGCTTATTTTGTGGCACGTCTAATAATAAACGAGCTTGTTTCAAATTGAATGCTTTCAGTGCAGAACTACAAAGGCAACATAATTATTATTAAACAAATAGCAAACAGATTTGTTTGGATTGCTCTTTTTAAAGAAAATCATAGTTTTCAGTGAACTTTTAACACATAAATAAGTTGATCTCATGTCATTCTGACAAATAACCTTTTAATATTTTAAATGTTTTAGTTTGGAATTTTTAAGGTTATTATTCTTGCAATAACGACAAAACTACACATGAAATTTTCTTTATTCCAAAATACCTGCCTCTTTAAATCGAACGTTTTGTGGTGGCTTTGCGTGTGATGAAGAGGAAACGCAATTTATTAAAATAGTAAATATCTATAAAAGAGAAAACAACTGTATTTAGCGGATTAAGACAAAATAAAACCTGTCGGATAAAAATATTCGTGATTCTTTTTTATCTCTTGATCTCGCACAGTTGCCACAACTTATTTCTTAAACAGCTCTAAATTTAGAAAAACGAAATTAATTCTGAGCGTAAGAAACGGAAAATATCACTGCACGTGAAATATCAACGCCAGTTTCTGTTCCGTTCCAAATCGTTGAAAATATCGTATGTTCCAAGTATTCGGAAATCGTTTGTGTTTTGAAAGGAACAAAAATAAGTCTCGAAATAAATGAAGTATCAGAGATGAAATTACATAAAGAATGATTATTGTAGAAATAGTTTTTTTTCAAGCAGCACTCTCTGGTAAAACAATCTAAGTAATCGTAATACAAAACATACATTCCAGATTTTTCAAAGCAACAAAATTAAGGTTGATTCAAGTGCTCATTGTTACTCAAATGGTTTAGCATCAAACTAATCTGAATATAAAATTAATGAATAGTTTGATATTACATTCTCTAACCGATTATATTATGTTTAAAATAAATCAGCTTGTACTTAAATATATGGAATAAAATACATGTGATGCGAAACAAACACACAAACAAAAAATCGAACTTAGAACAGAAAGACGGACAGACAGACTTACGTAACCAAGTTAAGTGGCTAAATGAATTGAAGTACACATAGTATGCAAAGTTTCATGAACATATATTAAACCGTTTGGACATGGATTCGATACACACATACAGACAGACAGACACCAAACGCGCAAGAGACGGATTGTGCATCAGAAGTGTCCGAATCGGTTAGAAAACTTCTAATGGGTCGAAAATATTCAATGCATAAACAATCACTCCATTCTTATTTATATAGAGTAAACAGAAGGTGTTGTAAAGGAACACAAAAGGGATTTTAAGTGTACAAACAAAACAAGACTAACGGTCTGCAAAAATCTTACTTTTGCTGTTCAAGTTCTTTTGCAGGAGTCATATCATAACAACTTAAAATGTATTTTTCTCCGTTTTTGTGACGTTTGCCGATCAAGCTAATTGATTTTGGCCAATTAACTATCATATAGGAATTTATTCTTTTTAATTTTTTACTATCACTGCTGAAATATAATCGTAACCTTTATTTAACGTGACAGAAAATATCTCTCATTGGTTTGTTAAAAGGAATAATGTTTTCAACTGTTACACAGGCAACACTAATATTTCAGACAATATAAACCTAACAGCCATTAGAAAAAAAGTCTTAATGGTAATCAGGTACCAAATAAGAGAACTAAAAGATATAGCAGAGGTAGGTAGGAATTTTTTAAGTAACGTTACATTAGAGCAACGCAGCGGGCTATTGGTGACGATTCCGGGATCAAACTCAAAATATATATCAAAGAAAAATTATATTTGTGTTTTTCGTAAGCATTATATAAATCCAAAAATTACTGCATTGCTCTGCAGTTGCATCTAGACCTATACCTCGCTATACGACCGCTCTTAATACAGCATTTCGCTATAACGGCCTTCTTTAATTATGGCTCTTTTTCGATTCACGGCCCACAATGTTGCGTTATACGGCCAAAAAAAGACCTGTACTTACTGTTAGCGACCTTCTGTTTTGTTTCAGCTTCTCCCTTTTTGGCGGCACTGCTACAATTTGCCTCACGAAAATATGAGGAACGTTTGACACAACATTGTCATCATTTTACTGCGTTGTCGCTTTACCGTAGTTAGACGTTTATTTTTGTTTGTTTTCTGGTTGGATTTTGTTTCCGCTCGTATTAATTGGTGAATTATGAACATATTTGGTATGGGTTCATAAGAAAAACAAAATTTATGTTACATATTTAATTAATTCATTAATTCTTTTAAATGTAATCGTCCCTTTTTTAGGAAAAATTGACTGAAACATTCATTGAATTTGGAGATTGATGCTGATAAAAATATAAAGAAAAGCCGATAATCTGTCGCGCTAGAGTTTTTTATTATATGTAGACATATGTGCATATGATTTCTTTTTTTTTTTAATTTATATGTTTTTTTCTTAATTTCAGTTTATTATTACATTGTTTTATACTTTTATTTTAATGTAAGCACTTTTATCTATATAAATAAGAATGGAGTGTTTGTTTGTACATTCAATATTTTCGACCCATTTCAAGTTTTCTATCCGTTTTGGACCCTTCTGATGCCGAATCCGCCTTTTTCTCGTTTGGTGTATGTCTGTCTGTCCGTCTGTATGTTATGCCCTATACACGTCCACGCGGTTTAAGATATTTTCATGAAAATTTGCATACAGTGAGTACTTATCTTCATTTAGTGAGTGGCATTGGTTGCGAAAGTCTGTCCGTCTTTCTGTTCTATGCTCGATTTTGTGTTTGTGTGTTTGTGCAGACATCACATGAATTGTATTCCAGATATTTGATTGCATTGTATTTTATTTTATACATTATCTATTAGATTAGTGAATACAATATTAAACATTTCTTTATTGTTATATTTAGTTGAGTTTCATGCTAAAACACCTAAGTATACTTAAATCAACCATAATTTGGTAGTTATGGAAAAATTGGAATGTCTTATGAATATTACGATTACTTCGATTCTTTACCAGTACTTCTAAAAAAGTAATTATTCTTTAAAAAAATATTTTTTTTTAATGGAATTTCGTCTCTGATACATCATTTATTTCGAATCTTATTTCTATCCTTTGCGCAATGAAAACGATTTCCGAATATTTGGGACAGACGATATTTTTCAATGAAACGAGAATGAACAAGATCGCGCGAGTTCTTTCGCTCTGAATTAATTTCACATATCTAAATTTTATACACTTTTAGTTGTAAGTTGTGGCAACTGTGCGAGATCAAGAGATAAAATTGAATCACAAATTAATATCTTTAGAAGAATTTTTTGCGACATCTTTTATTTTGTTTTTCTTCGCTGTTTCCTGTTTTAAATATCTATTATTTTAATAAATGTTTTTTCTTTCTCATCACACGCAACAGCACCACAAAGTATTAGACTTAAAAATGTTTGGTAAGTCAGTATGAATTTTCAGTAAATTTTAAGTGTAGTTATGCCATTATTGAAAGAATAATGCCGTTATTTAAAGAATAATGCCGTTATTGAAAGAATAATGCCGTTATTGAAAGAATAATGCCGTTATTGAAAGAATAATGACTTTATTGAAAGAATAATGCCGTTATTGAAAGAATAGTAATGTTTATTAATCCAAACTGGAACTTTTTCCAACATTAAAAAATTCGTTTTAATAATGACAGGAGAAGATTGCAAAATTTCACAATGTCGCATACCGGAGGCAAGAGTGCCACAAGTAAAAAAATATTGTTTTTTTGACTGTGAGTGCTAGAGCACTCGCCGTAAATCGTAATTTTAATTAATTGAGTTGAACATGAAAAGAACTTAAGAAAGGGAATTCCAAATCTTCCTATAAATCGTCTTTTATAGTAGTAACCTTAGTATCACCTTTCGTCATTTTGTAGCTTTGTCATACAGCAATTGTGCGATGTATGTGAAATGTATTACATGAATGGATATGCATGTGTAGGATTTGTGTCCAAAGTTTTTTTTTTCCTAATGGCGGGCACATTTTGACCGAAGTCATTGGCCACTACAAGGCCGGAAGTGATGGCCACTTGTGAAGGAGCACCCAGTGGGAGGACCATCATTGCTCCTAACAATTACTTCGTAATTTTGCACCATGTTCAGAAGACGAAGCAACACCTGAGCTGGTACACGCTTACAAACATCCATGCCCGAACCCGGATTCGAACCGGGGACCTTCCGATCAAGAGGCCAACACCTTAACCACTATACCGGTTGGTCGACTTTGTGTCCAAAGTAAGTTGTAGAAAATATAAAGATGGTGAAAGATGTTAAAATAAATTTTTATTCTACAAAAAACGTAAGTCATTATATATTTTGATTATCTCTTCAATCTAGAGTAAACCAATTCAAACAGAGTAAGGTCGGGTATTTTGCTAGTAGGAAATACAAATATTAAAATGCTTAATGAACTGAAAATTATAATATTTAAAAAAAATTGGAACATATCCAATTGAATTTGTATGGGTTGAATCAAAATAATTAAATCGTTATACGGCTTCTCGCTTTACGGCCAACTTTTCCGAAAGTATCTAGGCCATTAAGCGAGGTATGAGTGTATTGAAGAGTTTTATTCTAAAACGACAAAAAGTGCACCAGATGGGACAAATGACACCTGCGTTACATTCAGTGATTGTTGATTTTCATCTAATTATTTCTCGGACCATTGTCCCACGGTTGGAATGTAACGAACTAGCAACCGCAGGGATGTGAGTTCGAATACAACCAAATACCGTCGTGTACAAAGCGAGCTGATACACGTTAAATCTATCTAAACCTCAAATGTCCTAATGTTGGCATGGTGTGGAAGTTTGGGAAGTGGGGCGCCAGCTCAGGTGTTCCCTTCTCATCTGGCCTTGGTTCAAAATCACACGGTTTTGTACTCGGATCATTCCCTTCGGGGTTGATCCCAGACTTTCACCAATATAACGTTGTGTTGATCCAGAGGTACGCTAGTGAAAAAGTACCGATGCTTAATAAAACGGATGCTTTCAGCACAAAGTATGAATTGTGTGAAACAAATTTAGACTTGCCAGTCAAGCAAAAACTTGTTTCTGTAACTACATAGCATGGGTAGTTTATTTCATAGTGCTTTGGAATTTTTTCAACACAAGGGCTATACTATTTAGTAAAAATACCCACGGAATGTAAATAGACATACTCACAAAGAGAGTTCTACTGACAGAAGAGGGAATACGTGCAAGGAGAAATCGCTTATGACAATTACTTGATAACAGATTTACTGTGAATGTAAAACGAAATTCACAAAACTGCAGTGAGGCATTACGAAAAATCATATGCAGTAGAGAAATAAAAAATACGAAGGAATTACAAAAATACTTTTCATGTCCGATAACATACAAGATGTACAATGCTTATTTTTTTCTTTTTGGAACGTCCGAACAAACGTGACGTGTGAACACGTGATTTGTTAACGTATGATAATTCAACTTACATACTGTAGAATCGGGTAAATAGAAAGGGGTTGTAATTTCACAGCAATATCAAGCCCCTTTCTTGTATACTTAAAATTATGATTAATACCTTAAACGTCCGTTGTCCATATCAACTACACTACCCTACAATGATGTCCCGGACGCCAGCGGATTTGCATAATATCTGACTACTTGCTTAAGGGTGTTCTTCGTGGTGTGGCCTGGGACCTCTTCATGTTGTTCCTGGTTAATTGAACGCCGACGCCTACATGAACATTTTGGACCATCAGGTTCTTACTACGCTCTGGCAATTTTATGCAATGGACGAATGTTACTTCCAGGACGACAACGCTCCAAGTCACGTTGCAGCCTCTGTCAAGTTGTGGAGTCAAGAGATGGATGTAAAATGTTTTCCCTGGCCTGCTCATAGTCCCGACCTAATCCCCATATTACATATGTGGGATGAGTTTGAGCAACGCTTACGGACCAGGAAACCCCGTCCAAAATCCCAAGAACAGAGAACCTCGTCTACAGGTGAGCTGGCGATATTCTTGCAGAGGGTATGGACACAAATACCCATAGATGTGTATCAAAATCTTGTTGAAATTATGCTAGAAGGGTTGCTAGTGTCATTGCATCACGTGGGGGAAAATTATCCTATTAACGCATGTATTATTTCCCTTATACCATCACATCTTGCAGTCCGGCTCATTATTGTACGGCAGTGTATAAGCCCTCAGGTTCAATTAATTTTATGTTTGACTGAGAGGACAAAAAAAATTAAAAAAATTGCTTCTATTTACCAACAAGTCTGTACGAATAGAAGTAATCACGGGTTTTTTATTATTTCAATTCTGATCTCTCGCTGTGTGATGGCAAACATTTATTGTCTTTTCAAAAAACGTTCTAAGGTTTCCAAGACCAAAGCTTAACTCTGTCAAAAGGTTTATTTGGAAAAAAAATAGGCAAATTTGCAACAACAAAATTGTTTTTATTTTCATTTTATTTCAACATTACAAAGAATTACATTCTTACGTAGGACTTAACCAGTCAAAATGGTAAACCATCAATCATAAATAAATTTAAAAAAAAAAAAAAACTATTTTTTACTTTGGTAATTTTGAATTAACGTCACACGGAAGCGAGACAACGACAGTCAGGCTTAGAAAAATAATAGTTGGCTTTGCTAAATCACTAGAATGAAATCTCTAGAAACATTTTAAGCCACGTTTGCACAAATTCTAGAAACAAAAAGGAATACGTTTACGGTCTTTTTAATTAAAAAAAAAGTATTTACCTACAAAATATTATAAAGTAGGTTATAGTAAAATACCTAAAGATACGTCATGATACAATTTCTTCGAAACTAGGCAGCAAAATAAGGGTGTACAAAATTTCTGTACTATGGAAAACATTTTCTGCCCTCGACGAAGTTCAATGGGTGTAGGGTGCTTCCCCAAAAGTTGTCCATGCAACACTGCGGTGTTAATCTCTAATGACATTCATTAGTGTGAATGAAAACGATATATATAGATATATGCAAAATAAATTTCCGATTTCATAGGCATGAAATCCGCAGGGAAACATAGGAAAAATCTTAAAATGATTGATGAAACATAACGTTGCATGCAATGTAAGAATGAAACAAAGCATATCACAATTCCAACTTAATAAGTACAAAGCACAGGGAAACAAAAGAACCGTATAACGGAACATTTCATACTTTCATTAGAACCCATACGTACGGGGAATCCAAAATCCGGAATAATTAGAGCTGCAGAGGCGTCAACGTACTTTTCACACTAAACCCAGCTTGAAGCATATTTCCCTCTTGAATTGGAATGCAAAGATAAACATATTAGTCAGATCTAACTCTGCGAATAGCAAAAATACTACGTGCATTTTAATCCAGAAACAACACTCAGCAGATAATTCAGCGTAATTTGATGAAAAGGAACGTCTCTCCGTGGGATGATATTAATTTCTTAAGTCTCTTTTCTAGCGTACCGAAGTAGCTGCGGATCTACGGTACAATGAATGCGCTAATTGCGCAAACAACACTGATTAAGTGAGTAATCGCGAACTGAAACAAGCGGAATCTCCTTGAGTTAAGTAAATCAACTTGGGATTAGATTTTCTAACACCTTCAGGTGTTTTGCTTTCTCGTGTCTCAACAAAGTTTAACTGAGGCTATCAGAGCAAGAGTGGCCTAACCAATCCTATAGCTTTACTGTTAACGTTTATTACGACCTTTTATTATTTTTTAATATGCAGGTTCTTGTCTTCAAAATTGAAAAACAACTCAAGTTAGTTGATCACTGAAAACTAAATATCTACATGATCAAACATTCATTAAAGTTTCCCAAGAGAATTTTAAAGAGTGAGATTTTAATATTGACTACCGTTGTTCCTATTACCAACCACCAAGCGAATTTAAGAGCTACTATTAAAAACGAGTTGCTAGTAGAGTATGCATACCTACCTTTAGTATGTAATGTTCTTTCATGTCATATAAACCAAATTATGATTTAGAAGCGCTTATCTGGAATGCCCTGAATGGATTGGAGACAAAAAAAATACGTTTGATCACAGCCTCAAATACTTCAGACGCAATAGTGGCGTTGCTATAAATGAGAGTAAACTTGTCGGTGGTGCTACGTGTGGCAAAACCCTTGGCCGTCAAGGTAACTACATAAACTCATAGATGTCGCGAATAGTATCTTGCAGACACGAGTAAGCGATATTAAGCACAGAGGTGATATATGAAACACCTACCCTATATGAAGAGTTGTGTGAAGGTGATCCCACCAAATGCCGGTCGCATAAAACAAATGCTAAAAAATAGTTTTCCAGGATTAGTTCGTTTCGTTAATTTACTTGATTCCTCGCCATCAGACAACGCATATACACGAGAGGTTTTGCTGCTTAGGACCCACTAAGTGGCTTCTTAGTTTTCTAAGCAGTTTCTTTACAGCATAAAAAAAATATTTTTAAGCTTTTTTGCACCATGGATTTGTCTTGTTTCTTTCCGTAATTGCTCAACTCGTGAAGGTTTTAAATTTTTTTTTTTTTGGGTTTGATTAAATAAGTTTCTTTTTGTGGAATTTTGTGTTCAATTTTAAATTTTCCTTCTATTGCTCTAAGAGAACGACTCGGTAAGTAAGCATAATATATCTGTGTTGACCTAGAGGTAGGTAAATAGGGACTAAGCTTCACAACCCCCGTAACTCTGTCAAACGGGCTACGGCGACCCTTGTATCAAAGGAAGATGCTAACGACAATATGAGATTAATTCTTCAGTTAGTCTGTTTTACTCTAGCTAATCCTTATATGGATATCTTTCATTTTTAAAATTTCTCTCTAATGGTTTGCTATATTTTTCTAAATATTCATCGCACATGCTCTTTGAGGTTAATATACGTTCAACCTTCACTATCTTACATGCGTTTAAAGTTTCTTACAAAGTTGACCCTTATCTTTGGACGAAACACAACATCATGCAACCAATACATATATCTTTAAATGACATTCAGCGTGTGTTACAAGATTAGGTAGCCATAAAGTTTTCCAGAGTGCAGTTTACGATTAAGGATGTAAAGATCTGAGAGATCCGCTCGTATTGGTATAACTTTTATTATGTCAGAAGTAAGATGGCCAACACCTGAATGAGGAAGTTTTATTTACGTCAATTTTTACCAAATCCATATCACAAAATGTATACTACTCCTTTTTAAAATAACATCTTACCAACCGTGTTAAGATACCGGAAACGCCCCCTCATCGTGGATACCTAACGTCGGACACCTGTTTATGTGGTGAAGTAGGTTATTATCGTCTCTGCATGCTAGACTGCGGGCTGGCGGTGCTCCGAGGAGGAGGATGAAATCAACCCAATGGGATTAAGCATCCCCCGAAGTGTCTACGTGATGCGACAGTTGTGTAAATTTGTGTAGCAAACAAGTCCCAGCTTACCTCCACGGGTTGGGAGAACGGTGCAGGGTTCACGTAGGTCAAATTATGGCGACCATTGTAATAAGACACAGATGGTTATCTGGTAATTTCACAAAAATGCCCTACAAATTTACGCCCGAGCCATGCTATAAGGGGTAGAAATAATGAAATACGGTCAAGGGATAAAGTCTATCCGACCCCCGTCCTAACGATATCGATTAATGTCCATGCAAGATTGACCAAATAGACACCTACCTCCGGAAAAAAAATAGTAATAATTGGTAATTATTAGTTAACGTCGTACTAGAGCAACACAAAGGGCTATTGACAAAGGTCCGGGATCAAACCCTTAATGGAAAGAACCGAGGACTACACCTCGTAATATTTTTGACGAGGAATTGAATTCGTCTTTGAAGCATAAGTGAATCGGATCTTGATGTGAGAGATATCTCTACGAAACCACTTGGTAATTGGTATTTTTTAACTAACGTCGTACTAGAGCAACACAACGGGTTATTTACGACGGTCCGGAATCAATCGCTTAAGGGAAAGATCCCAGAACAACATCGCGTAACCTTGAACCACGGTCAGATGACGAAGCAACACCTGAGCTGGCAACCCACTCTCCAAACTTCCACACCAACCCAACGTGAGGACTTTCGGGCAAGACAGATTTAAAGTGCACCAGCCGCCTCTACACCACACTATTACAAACATCCATGCCCGTACCCGGATACGAACCAGGAATCTAGAGGCTAACATCTATCTAGACGCTAACACCAATCTAGAGGCTAACACCTATCTAGAGGCTAACACCTATCTAGAGGCTAACACCTTAACCACTATATCGGTTGGTCCGCCCCGGTCACATAAGAACACTGAGAAAACGTTTAAGCCTACGGACATCAAAGGATGTCCAATTTTCGTTTTCACATCCCTGTGTGATTAGATCCCCGAAAGAAACTTGTCGAGACCTATGTTAAATTTTCCCTGGGGTGTTCCTTGCATCCGTAGTGAGTTTAGCAAGTCGTAGGGTCTGTCTCTCGATTTAGACTGTTCCGACGCTAGGTATACACTAGAAATGTGTATAACTAGCGTCGAAATGAAACTTCTTTAGTTAAACAACGAACATGCATAAATATATCGTCGGTTTAGAGCTGAAACTCGTTAACTAAAATTTATTCTGAGGCACTATATGAGTGTTTTTTGTGATAATAATAAACACGTTTTAAAATTTTATCTACTTATACGATTATTCAAGTATATATATATTATACAAGTATATAACACTATCAAAATGCACCAAAATTTTATTTTTGACCTAAACTAAAATAGTTTTAAAGAAAAAGCTGTGTATAGTATAAAATTTGTTTTGTCCGTTAAGGAGCTTCTATTGTAAGATGACGATATCCACTAACCCAATCCACTTTTCATTAAGTATCCATATTTTCTAAATGAATGCGTTAGAAACTTCTACCGTATTTACAGTTCATCATCTAAAATAACTAGTAACCTTATGAGGGGTTCTCAAATATAATTCAACATTGCAATCTGGGGTCTACCTCACAGAACATCGAAGCAATTATCTTTCTAAGTTATTCTATTCTATGGAAAGAAACAATAAAAGCAATGTGAGACAAGTGAATAATAAATGAGGAGATTGCACAATATATTATGGAAACAAATTTGTTTCAAACATCGTAGTAAAATAGTACATATTATTCAGTTATTTATGTGAATACGATATGCAATTACAATACATCGTGTAACCAACACAATGATGTCACCATTACGTCCCGCGAGGTAATGCAAGATAGAAGTACTATGTCCTTACGCTAGGGACCCAATACAAACTGGAACATAACGTCAATCTACATATAAAATTAGGAGGGGTCAGGTTATCACAATGATTGACTGTGGGATTCGTGGCATTAATGGCATTTGAAATAACATTGTTTATGTAGATGGGCTTCTATTTTGTAATGGATCCACAAGAAACCACCTGGATCACCTGACCAATGACTTTACGTCACTTTAACCATAAGAAATAGGGAGGAGTCGGGCAGCAACAGTAATTGGTTGTGGTATGAGTGATCCACTCATCCTACAGTGTGTGTTTCTGGCATTTGAAAAAAAAAACATTGTTTATGTAGCTAGGCTTTATAGGAGTAGAGTTGACAAGAGAAGATACAGTGAATTTTCTACGGCAAACGAGAACATATTTTCTGAACCCCGGGATTACACGACCTGAGATGGACGTGCTCTTCGATTAAACAAAAATGTAATCAAATCGTAAAACCACCCGAAACATGTAACGTCCCTAAACCGAAGAGGCCGGGATCATAAACTCAGAACCAAACTTACAGAAACCAAAGTCGATGAGTGGCATTTTATTAAAATACTAGCCACTGCGTGATCAGCATGGCGTTGCCCGTGACAAACCTTTTCATGGTGTCAGGTGTGACCACTGCTCGCTAAAGCTCGAAAATCCCGGTGATTGCGACGTATTTGCATTTGGTTGTCTTCGAACTTCACAGGCAACGCCAAGATGAAATCAAAGTGGCTATTATCAACAACATAAATCAAAACACGCTAGAATCGGAAAACTTGTCACAGTTCCAAAGGCATTAGGACGAAAAACGCTTGTGCGTCGGCGGACGAATATCGCATAATCAGCTCCTTCTTCATTCAAGGAAGCTATGGCGTCCCATTCTCGAAAAAACGAACGAAATGTGAAAATACTAATAAATTAATTTAAAAAACTGTTCTATATTAAATTTTAAAATTCGGGTGCTACACAAAAATTGCAAAACATTACAACTACCTGTGTGTCAAATTTTATTATTGTAAGTGCCGTAGATTCGTTAGTACATTGATCACAGAGACACAGACATAAAAAAACTTCCTTTTATAATAGTAGAGATTGCCATCGATTCACGTGCAATCGTTCATAACGTATATCCACCTAAACGACATTTCTAATGTGCAATGGTATACAATTAATGAGATGATGCAATGTTTCAACCCTTTTCTTTGACAAAATTTTAAGAATAAACATTTTTTTTAATTATAAAACTTACATATAATCAATATACTGGTATACCGCTTAGTTTGAAGGTATTTCTCCATCTTCCCCTTGGAGCTTCAACATCGGGATGAAGTATTGAGGTTTCTGGTTACAGAACTTATCCAGATGTTAGAACTTTCTGAACCACTTAGGGCACGTAGAATCGTCAACGGCACCCTCACACTAACCCTTTTTTTAGACTGGACTGGAATTTCACTTTCGGAGCACCCGCTGCAATTCAACTCATCTCCACATCATAAAAATAATTTAAAACTTAAAATAAAAACTAATAGCGTAACAGTGGATGAATTTAAATAAAAAAAGTCGATCTAGGGTGCAGAAATAAAACTTAAAGGATGAAATAACCATAAACACACAGGCCGCAAATCGAGAAGGGAGGTCACCCCTTCCCAACTACTGACCTCGACGACCGTGAATGCTTAGGTTTTAGATAAGTTGGTTGACCCGGAGCTTAGCTGCTATTAGCTTTCACAGAAGAGCGTCAGCATGTTTTAAAGATAGGTAAGTTAGACTTAGGAGTGAAATTATAGTTTTAATATGAAAAGTTCAACCTTAAAAGTGATAAATTAGTGATCCAGTCAAGTCTTAAAATGCCCTTGATGTTGATATTGCGTTTGCGAAGCATTCTTGCCTTTATGTAAATAAAAAGGCATGATGTGTCAAGAATGCTCCTTATTTACTGACATTTTTAATGCTTAAAAAATTTAGAAAACACAACCCAGTAACATAATTTTTTTTACCAAGCACTCACTGGAATTCTTTCTTGTAAACAATATCCAAACTTTACACCTGTGAATCACATAAAACTTCGTTTGTGCGATTCAATGTTATCTAGTGACAATATCGGGAAGAACTTGTGTATCAACCAAATATATTCATAATGAACATGTAATATGGACGACCGTTTGTCTGAAAGTTCACTTGAGATAATTGTTAGTTCTGTGGAATAAAAACTGCTATAGTAGACATTTTCTTTAATCGTATTGAGAAACTAAAAACTGTGTATATATTTTTACTCAGTGAATGAATATAAATAAAATATTAACCCATTGCAAAGCTGGAACGTATATACGACAAATGTTTCTAAATATAAGTTATTAAAAATAAGTAATTTAGTTCATAAATGACTAGAGTTAAGACACAAAACTCATGTAGGCCATTCGATGCACACATTTATGTTTTATACAGTATGAAACGGTTTCTCTTCATTGTTTACTTAGGAATAGGTATAGTGGCATATTTGCAGCTAAATTGCACATGAGATGATGTACGCTCACCCAAAAAATTGCACCCCACATTAAGGCCAAACAATGAATTAGATTCACTTTACAGAATTTGTTTGGAAACAATCCAAAAAAACTCTTTAAAATAACCAATTTAGTTCCATAAACTATGTTTATAGCCATACTGATACCCTGTCAGGTACAGAATTGCACTTAAACTATTCACTTCAAACAGCTAGATAATGGATCGTGGGGAACTATCGTAAATTTAAAAGTACCGACTTCACATTCATTTTTTAGTTTCGCGACAAGTGGCAGTTTGGTGCCAATACTTGCATAGGGAATGTAGGATGCCAAGTCCATTATGTAAAAAAGATATAAAAGTATATTTGGGTAACGACGTAAGCACATCAAGGAGAAACCAAACGAAAGCTCGAATGTTTTCGCAGCGAAAAGTATGCGTATGAAAACAATGTTGACGCGTTATGGAAATATATTTAAATTAATGTCACCCTGGAACACCCCAATGCGCTATAGGCGATGGTCCTGGATAATACAAGAAGGGAAACATCCGAGGACAAAACCATGTAATTTTGACGAGGTGACCTGATGTAAGATAACGAGGTCATACCTGAGCCGGCACACCAATCTACAAACTGAAACACAACTACAACCTGAGAACATTTGAAGCCACGGTAGATTTAACGTGCACCAGCATTCTTTCTACACTGTGGTCTTAGGTTGAATTCCAACTCGCGACCTTCAGATTACTAATCCGTTACTCCAAAGCAGTGTTACCGCTGTCTATTATGGGTAGGGTGAGGGAAGCCTTTATGTATTCGTGTACTTATAAAGAGAAATGGTATTCCCTCTTTTTATGAACTGGTTTCAAATTCCCAGTCTTGAATATACGTAATACTTCATATGGTTAAGCAAATCAAATTTTAATAATGCCTTCTCTGTTTTATTTAATCTGAAACTTGTTGAGATGATATTCTATGTTTGATTAGTTAAGTAAATATGGTTAAACATTAATAATTATTTATAATATTAGTTTATCGGTTAATGAATCTGTTTTACATGAAACACGTTTCTCTATTTAGGGTTGAAAAATATCCTTAAGACAGGTCAATAAGTGTGAACGCTTGGAATGAAGATGAAAGATCACGTTTACGAGGGACAAATGTTTGTCAAGAACGAGAAAACATATAATTTCGATGTTCCAGATGAATGTGCATTATAATTATGCGATTATAATATTTTTTATAGCAGGTAGCATCTTTACCTGAGGAGAAACATGCTTGAAATTGTCTTTGTTAGTGGAAAAAGCACAGCAAGCGAATAGCTCTGTATCGTGCACCATAAAAATCCAAACTGATGATTGTCAATGTTAATTCGGCCTTCAAAGAGTTAAGATAAATAAATTCGAAATACAAATAATCTAAAGTTGCTTAAGCGATATTTTCACGTAGAAGTAAATGTTTAGTTAAGCAGTATGTTGTGATAATAACCCTCTAATTATTAAGGTAGATTGGCAGTTGGTGAATTTATGTAACACTGGATCAACAATCCTCAGGCTATGGGAAACGGTGGGTTTAGTTGAATTAACGTCGCTCTAGAACAGCACAACGGGGCCTTTGGCAACGGTCAGGGATCAATCTATAAGGGAAAGACCCAACGACAAAACCACGTTATTATGGACTATGACGAAGGACTATGAGCTGCACTCTACTCTCTAATCGTCCACAGCTACATCACGTCAATGTAACGACATTTCAAGTCAGACCAGATATAACGTGCCCCAGTCCCCGTGTACACTGCGATCTAAGGTTGGATCGTGTTAAGAGCTCCACGGTCGCTAATCGACTATTCTTCCAACCAATCTAAAACTATTGATCATAGGGGTTGATCCGAGGACAACACATCACATTTAGAACCAAGGAAAGATGACATCGCAGTACACTTTTTAGAATCTTTTCCCACGCCAACGAGGCTACACGATTTTCAACGTGTAACATTCTCCTCACCTACACGACGGTCTTGCTGATCTACAACTCAACCAACTGGTATACTGGGGCCAATTAACTATTAAAAATAAATAATTAAATAACTATTCATATTTATAATTATTTCTGATAACTATCGGAAAAAACGTCCTGCAGAAATATAAATCGAGTTCTCAAGTAGCCCAAAAGCATCATCTTTCATGAAGCGTTTAATAAACTCCTCTGGGTAATTTGGTAATTTTTTAATTATGGTTGTACTAGAGCAACACAACGGAACTCCTTTGGGAGCAGTTGGCGGAAAATCCTATTACTAATTAATTTCCCAAACAGCATGGGGAATCAATGAAATAAGAATAATTAATTAGATAGGTTAGCTTACAGTGATTATAATGAAATGTATTTAAACGCAGAAGAAAATGGGATCAATTATCACATATCCCACGTTATATCGCATTTCCATGCATCTCGTATTTGGTTGGATTGCTAATTTTTATCTGTATCCATTGAAGTTGAAGCTCGTGGCTAACATGGAAATTTGAATATGTATGGTTGGAATGTGGCAATCTAAGTCACTGCTGCAACTAGTTTTCTTAATTATTTCCACGGGTTCTTCGGGCCACGTAAGCCCTGTTGGAGTACCAAATTATACCAACCAAATGAGAGATGCATTGCCCTACATCTCTTATTTAGTTATATTGATCATTTTTACCTGTGCCTCTTTGAAGTTGAAGCTTGTGGCAAACAGAGAAATTGGATTTATTCGTTTAGAATGTGTCAATTCAAAAGTCCCTGCTTCAACTAGTTTTCTTAACCCTTTTCGTGGGTTCTTCGGTTCACGGAAGATTAACGTATTAGCAAACGGAGAGTTGAGAGTCCGATTCCAACCAAAGCCTGTCGTGTACGAAGGGGATGGTGCATGGTAAATCTTAAGTTGTCTTAAATGGACTCACGTTGGCGTGGGGTGCAAGTTTGAAGAGTGGCAGATGGAACAAATAGCATTTCATTTTGTAGACAGTGTGAATGTACTCAAAATAATAATCGAGTTTCATCGAATGAAGCAGAATACTACTTAAATGCTTCGTCATCTGACCGTGGTTGAAAATAACGCGGTGTTTCACTCTCATCTTTCCTTCAGGTTTGATCCCTGACCATCGTCAATAGCCTGTTGTGTTACTCCAGTGCGACGGTATTTAATATATCTACCTACCCCGGGGTCAACTTTAATGTGAATTTACTTCATGTTCAGATCAGAAGGTTAAAGATTTGCACTTTTAAGACCTCGAAAAAATATTATAAAACTGTGAAATGGTTTAGCTTGAATACGAAAATATTTTATCGCATTATAGATTTATATAGTTGTAAACAGAAAACACGCAACAAGATTTATAGTTTCCGCTTTTGTTCCTGAGATAAAATTTTATTTCCGGATATATCGCATTTGTCTTTTTTTTCTTACAAGCGTAGGTGCGGTAGTCACACAGTTGGAACAGTTGCGGCTTGATATTCGGATGCTTGCAAGTTGGGAACTCGATTCGGCGAAATATTTCTTGTACAAGAGTGTCCCTTAAAACTGTCGTCTCTTCAGTCGTCCTCCCGTTGGTGTGTTGTGCTCTAGAAAGTAGAGTGGGGTGCCGACTCAGATGTTGACCTCACCATCTGATCGTGATTTTAAATTATGAAGTGTAACCTGTCACTTCAGGAATGATCTCGCACCGCCATCGATAGCTCGTTGTGTTGTTCCTGTGCAACATAAATTCAACTACCTGCTAACTATCCCTATAAGCATCATGTATCGAAATAGTTAATGCATTTATTATTCCTACATTGTTTTATTCGTTAGTAATTATACTTTTTCCATTTTTAAGTTTAATTTCACTATTACCCTTCAACAAGAAATGAATTCACCTTCTAAAGAGAGAGACGGAGTATTTGCTCGCAGCTTCGTGTTATTTCTTCCAGTTGCTCGGTTGAATATATGTCACGTGTTTGTGGGTAAAAGCATGAATCTTAATCTATTGATTGGTTAAAGGGATTATCTGCCGTGATAAAAAAAAAACTAGTCTACGATTTGACAGCCAATCGGATATGTCGATTCGTAAGTTCATGTGATTTACCCATCCGAGATCTTATGACAGTGACTACGCCCACATGCTGCTTCTACATCATTTAAAAGGTCGATGGCAACCTATCTAATACGTCACGGCGTTTGGAGCGTTAAATATAAAAGGTAACGTTCGAAAAGGATTTTACTTTAATTTTTAACTTAGCTTCATTCTATAAATTCTATGTTGTGCTTTCGTTCAGGTTGTTTGATAGGTTAGTTTGGTTTTCTGGTGTAAGGTCCTAAAACGGACAAGTTGCTTCAAACACTTGAATAAAAAATTAAATAAAGAAGAAGAAGAAAATTAAATAAAGAATAAAAATAAAGAAATTAAAATTATTGACACAAAAGTTTAAGCGACAATACAGGTAGATTTAGGAATATGTATTACTTGAAATCTATGAAAAGATGAAAAGACGATATAAATACGTGAAGATTTGATGCAGTCTAAAAGAAATGAAAAGATAAAAACACGTTTTAGAGTAAATGGAAAATTTAATGGGACAATTTTTGAAAAATTTAATGGTATGACAAATTTTTAAAAGGTATAAAAGGGGATTTTTCTCCAACGTATTTAAAATGGATTGATTAAAAATGTAATAGCGATGGAAGATTAAAAAGTCAATTATTTTCTGACGAATTGTGAAAGAAAGCACTACACATAGTAGTACTCTTTCGTAATACGATTCATGTGATTAAAATGTGAATTTGAAACGGAGGCGAGTTAAAATTACATTGGAGTGTCGAAGTGCTAAGGCACGCTTTTAATGAAATGACTTGACTGAGAAGATATGCAGCTTATTGCGACTCTGCACGCTCCAGTCGTTGCGCCAATCCTTCCACACAATGGAACGGACAACGTGTAGGAAATAATCGTGCGGACGGGAATATTTAGTGAAGTCACGCCATTTTCGGCTGAGGCATCCGTCAGTTTATTTCCATTTCAATTCAGGATACATTTAAAAAATTCAGCATGAAACAGACTCGTGACATTTGTGTTCCATTGTGAGAAAATTAAAAGTACTATAAAGGAACAATTTAAAACGCTTCAATAAAATTATTATAGTGTTTAGATAATTGGCCACTGTGACGAGGGAATAGTAGAAATTATAATTGCTGAGTTTCGCAAAAACAAAATTACAGTGGGAATTTAATTGGATTTTCGTATTTCAGACTTTAAAAATAATTATAGTGTTTACACATTTACGACTTTAAATGCGATGGAAGAAATAATATTTTGTTTTGAAGATAGTTTATATGGTGCTTAAAACATTCCTCCAGTTTCATCGAATGGAGAAGAAAACTACTTAAATGCCTAACTATAAGAATATTATACACGTATTTTATCTATCTGGTGTTTTTTTCATTCCAATGTATAATGGGTTTCCTTTATATATACTGGTATTTCCACGAAATATATTCCGTAATTCGGATATACTTTAATTGCTACTTGGAAATTAAATGGAGACATACGCTTTTAAAAATTAAAGTTGGTAAAAAAAAAGGAATTACTAATTGATTATTTTTTTTGTTTTATGTTGTGAATATTTAAATGCTAATAAAACTGTGAAATTAATATTTTATTTTTCAAAATTTCAAAAGCAAAGCAAGGAACTTCGTGTGATCTCATTAAAATCAAATGTACAAAATCGTAATTTCGTAATTTTTTAATTAACGTCGTACTAGAATAACACAACGTAGACGGTCCGGGATAAATCCCCTAAGATAAATATCCGAGGACAACACCCCGTAATTTCGAACCACGATAAGATCACGAGTCAACACCTGAGCTGGTACCCCACCTTCCAAACTTCTACACCATCCGAACTTGACGACTTTCCGTCGTGACAAATTAAAGGCGCACCAGCCGCCTCTACACCATACGCTTACAAACATCCATGCTCTGACGCGGATTCGAACCAGGGATCTTCGAATCTAGAGGCTAACAACTTAACCATCAGACTGGACACTGTAGTCCGGTTTGTAGAGCACCTTTTTTTACTTCCCTAGAAGCGCAGCGGAAGTGGTAGTCCAGATGGTAGAGTCATTGATTTGCAACATAAAGGTTGCGAGTTCAAAACTCGATTAAACCAAAGACCGCCGTGTATAAGGGTGCACGTTAAATCTATCTCGGATTAAAATGTCCTCGCGATGGCTTGGTGGAGTTTGAGAGTCGGGTTCCAGCTCAGGCGTTAACCTCGTCATCTGATTCAAAGTTTCAGTTAGTACAGCTTCATGGCATAGTTTCTAACTTTTGTTGACCTTCTTGACCAAAAGAATGTTTACAAATTATTCTATTTTCAGAAACTGAGCACAAAATAAAATATTTCCAAATGATTCTACGCCTTGGGGAAATGAGCAATATAGTTTTTTCAAAGTTTTCCATTCTAAAGAAAGGAATAATTTAATGTTTCTAAAGGATTTTAATATGAGGAAATACTCTAGAGGTTTATGTTCAACACAATGGACCAAGAAAAACGTTCCAAAGGATTATATACCTAGGAATGGAACAATTGAACCATTCCAAAGGTAGGCAGGCCGACCAACCGGTATAGTGGTTAAGGTGTTAGTCTCTAGATCGGAAGATTCCTGGTTCGATTCCGGACCGGACATGGATGTTTGTAAGCGTATGGTCTCCCTCAAATTATTTTTTTTCTATTCTCATGTTTACTTTGTTTAACCCCTGTATGTATAATGTACCCCCTCAAGAGGAGCTCCTACAATGAACATAGATAAATGGTAATTACACCTGCCAGCGTTCGGCAATAGGTAGCATCACTCTTCATCACAACTGACTAAAGCAAAATTTAACTATCAAAGTAAAACATATAAGTCAGAAACCAGCTGCGTAGTTGCTCCTAGAGCAGAAGCGCACAGCCAAGGGTTCGCCTAAAGCTGCCAGATTCTGTTACGGTGGGCTCAAACCGCTCTTTCCGCAGCGTGTCCATCACAAACCACTTTTACCTGTCTTATTAGACGGGAGGTAAGGAAGACACCTGCGGTGTCCAAGTCCAAGCGTATGGTGTAGAGGCGGCTGGTGCACCTTAAATCTGTCGTGGCCGAAAGTCCACAAGTTGAGTTGGTGTGGAAATTTGGAGAGTGGGGTTCCAGCTCGTGTTGCTTCGTCATCTGACGGGATCAAAATTACGAGGTATTGTCCTCGGATTTTTCCCTTAAGGTACTGATATCGGAGCGTCGTCAATAGCCCGTTGTGTTGCTCTAGTATGACATTAACTATAATTACCAACACCAAAGGTAGGTAGTTGTTATAATGTCGTTCAATGGGAGTAACACAACGGGATATCGACGACGGTACGGTATCAATCCTGAAGGAAAAAGTTCCGAGGACACCGTCTAGTTTTAAGATGACGAGACAACACCTGAACTGGCACCGTAATCCCCAAACTTTCACACCACGCCAACGTGAGGACGTTGGATCCACGAAATATTTAACGTGCACCATCCCCATTTGTACATGATAATGTTTGTCTGGATTCGAACTCCAAACCCACCGGTTGCAGAATACCGTTCCTGTTGCAGCAGATCTACCACGCCATCATTTCAAAGGATTCTATTCGAAAGATAGAAATCGATCAAAAAGATAATTAGAAATATTTGGTTATATATTCGTTCATTAAGTGTGTTGTAAGATTAAAACAAATATATACACTCGCAAAAAAAATTTAGCGACACTACAAGGGTTACTGAAGTAGTTTTCAGTCCTGTACTAGAGAAGTGGATGATTCCAGCACTCCATTTTTATAATGAAATACTTAAATAAATTATTATGTTATCCTGGCAATCATAATTTTATCCAGTAAAGATGAAGATAGTATTTTAATTAACGTCTCATTGGGAGCAACACAACAGGCAAATGGCGAAACTTGGGATCAAACCTGAAGTGAAAGATCCGAGGACAGTACCACGGATATTTGAACCACAGACAGACAGCGAGGTCACGCCTGATCTGGCAGCCCACTCTTCAAATTTCTACACCGCGCCCGCCAGGGTGAGGATATAAGAAGTCACGATGGATTTAACGTGCACCAACCTCCTTTATACACTACGATACAACTGGGCTGCAGTGGACAATTCATAAAAGTGAAGCTTAAAGAAAAGATAATACTTTTTTCTTGTGACCAACATCAAACCAGCACAATGCGATTCATTTACACAGTAGGGCTTGTTACTAATTTCAATGCTAGTCAACAATTAATGTAACCAAAAAGTTGTGTGGTATGTGTGATATTGTGACTACATAATACTACCATTCCTGCGCGCATCCATACTACATACATAATACTAGCATACCTACGCTTTAGTTTCTGTAATGTTTATATTTATTGACGGTAATTTGGTAATAATTAACGTTTGGTTTTAATTAACGTCATACTAGAGGAACACAATGGGCTATTGACGATGGTTCGGGAAGAATCCCCTAAGGGAAAAATTTCGAGGACAACACCTCGTAATTTTGAACCACGGTCAAATAACAAGGCAACCCTGAGCTGGCACCTCACTCTTCAGATTATTTACTAATGGAAGTGTAATAGTCACATTTCCTACCTTATTTAAATCATTTTCTAATAAATGTATGAATCCATTTCTAACCTCCAAATGAAATGAAATTAATCAGAAGTATTAGGTAGGCTTTCTGGTAATTCCTTATTGATATCCCTTAATCTTACCTACAACGAATAGTTTCAAAGCCTCCGATTCACTTCCATCCCATTGAGTATGGTGTTCAGTATTTTAAACATTCCCACCTTGTTTCCCGATCGCTTATACTTTTTATGCACTGATTTATGTCTTTCACCCTCCCATCTCTCTCTCGTTGCTCTCTATAGTTAGACTGCTGAAGAAGTTTTATAAGGTGTACACATACTCTATAATATTTTTGTTTTAATTTTGACTTTAAAAACCATTTTTTTTACTACAGGTAATTGGGGTATTATAAAAAATCATTTCAGGGAGAAAAAATGAGGTTGTACAAATATTTAATTATTTAATTAAAATACAATTAGCAAATTAGCATGTTTTTTGAAACATGGTCTCAAATTTTAAATTGTTTGACGATTCCTAATGGAAATTATTTCAAATATTTTTGTTTATGTTTGATGATCGAGTTGATAGAAGAAATAGTGATTTTTTTTGTTATAATTTTTTAATCCAAGAAGGCCAAAAAAAAATTCACTTTTTTTCAGAAATGTGAATTGTTTAAAATATATTCCTTAATTAAATACTCTGATTGAAATTAAAATCATCCACTGCATAATATATATCATAATGATGCAAAACTAATTATAATAGGTGAATTCATTGTGGAGTTATCACGTTTGGAACAAAGCATCCTATTGCAAAAACGCAGTCTTCAGAAATATAATAAGTTCTTGAACCATGTCTTTTCTTAGGGACAGTACCTAACTAAAACCCTTATAACTATAAAAACTATTTTTAATATTTGCCAAATCTTGACGTTATTTGAAAGCTAAGAAATTGGAAAATATTTTGAATTAATAAAAATAATATTGGTATTCTGGTCGATTTTCTTGATTTCTATACATACACCTTAAATGGGATATTTATTTCATATTTTAGCTATATTCCACAACCACGTTTGTAAATGTTTGGGGACACAATTGAGAGAGGCAGTAAAAACTCGTAGAAAACTTGTGGTATCACATTAGTGGAGAATCTCATGGCAGTTTATATGAAAAAAATGATAAGAAAAGTAACTCCCTATTATTAAAATGCAATACGAGCAAATAAAGCTGGTAATAATGCCATGAAAAATGCCATATACGCTACTATTTATCATAGCATATCAACAGACAATTAACCACAGCACTTCAATAGTCCTAAAGGTTCCAATTCATGATGCTTTTACGGTCAGACCACAAGGTTCTCATAAATTGAAAGTTGGGACACCAATTAAAGAGAAACTTTTGGCCAAGATTTTGCCTTTAGAACTTTTAGAAAGATGTTGAAGGTGCATGACACAAAATTCAAATGAGAGTCTACTCAGTATCATTTGATCCATGTGTCCAAAGGAGAATTTTGTGACAAAAAAACGTGTTGAAATGGCTTTATCAAAAGCAGTTTGCGAGTATAATATAGGGGTACTTTCAACTATTCAACAAGCAACATGTTATATTAGCAACATATTCAGAAAGCTTTTGGATTAGGTTAGGATCTGATACCTTAAAACAACTACAGATAATTGATTTTCCAAAGATCTTTCAGCGAAAAAACCGTTTAAATGCCAAATTTCAACGTGTTCGAAAATTAGTGAAAAAAGCAATCCGAAAAAAGAATTGGCTCTTAAAAAATAAAGAAGTGATCAGATTTTTATGAACCAGGGAAGTTTCAAACTTTACTCATATGTAGAAAGTAGCTATAGTAACAAGTTTAATCATTTTCATATGTAATTTTTTAGCATAATTTTAGTTTTAAAACTTTATACTGCTTTTTCTCCTACTTTATTTTTGCATTCATCTTATAATTGAAAATGCTAAGGCTTTTTTAATTTGCAAAGCAATCTACTCGAAATTTTTTGTACATTATATTTCGAATCGTATTATGGTAAATATATAAGGTAAATATAAAAGGTAACGTTCGAAAAGGATTTTACTTTAATTTTTAACTTAGCTTCATTCTATAAATTCTATGTTGTGCTTTCGTTCAGGTTGTTTGATAGGTTAGTTTGGTTTTCTGGTGTAAGGTCCTAAAACGGACAAGTTGCTTCAAACACTTGAATAAAAAATTAAATAAAGAAGAAGAAGAAAATTAAATAAAGAATAAAAATAAAGAAATTAAAATTATTGACACAAAAGTTTAAGCGACAATACAGGTAGATTTAGGAATATGTATTACTTGAAATCTATGAAAAGATGAAAAGACGATATAAATACGTGAAGATTTGATGCAGTCTAAAAGAAATGAAAAGATAAAAACACGTTTTAGAGTAAATGGAAAATTTAATGGGACAATTTTTGAAAAATTTAATGGTATGACAAATTTTTAAAAGGTATAAAAGGGGATTTTTCTCCAACGTATTTAAAATGGATTGATTAAAAATGTAATAGCGATGGAAGATTAAAAAGTCAATTATTTTCTGACGAATTGTGAAAGAAAGCACTACACATAGTAGTACTCTTTCGTAATACGATTCATGTGATTAAAATGTGAATTTGAAACGGAGGCGAGTTAAAATTACATTGGAGTGTCGAAGTGCTAAGGCACGCTTTTAATGAAATGACTTGACTGAGAAGATATGCAGCTTATTGCGACTCTGCACGCTCCAGTCGTTGCGCCAATCCTTCCACACAATGGAACGGACAACGTGTAGGAAATAATCGTGCGGACGGGAATATTTAGTGAAGTCACGCCATTTTCGGCTGAGGCATCCGTCAGTTTATTTCCATTTCAATTCAGGATACATTTAAAAAATTCAGCATGAAACAGACTCGTGACATTTGTGTTCCATTGTGAGAAAATTAAAAGTACTATAAAGGAACAATTTAAAACGCTTCAATAAAATTATTATAGTGTTTAGATAATTGGCCACTGTGACGAGGGAATAGTAGAAATTATAATTGCTGAGTTTCGCAAAAACAAAATTACAGTGGGAATTTAATTGGATTTTCGTATTTCAGACTTTAAAAATAATTATAGTGTTTACACATTTACGACTTTAAATGCGATGGAAGAAATAATATTTTGTTTTGAAGATAGTTTATATGGTGCTTAAAACATTCCTCCAGTTTCATCGAATGGAGAAGAAAACTACTTAAATGCCTAACTATAAGAATATTATACACGTATTTTATCTATCTGGTGTTTTTTTCATTCCAATGTATAATGGGTTTCCTTTATATATACTGGTATTTCCACGAAATATATTCCGTAATTCGGATATACTTTAATTGCTACTTGGAAATTAAATGGAGACATACGCTTTTAAAAATTAAAGTTGGTAAAAAAAAAGGAATTACTAATTGATTATTTTTTTTGTTTTATGTTGTGAATATTTAAATGCTAATAAAACTGTGAAATTAATATTTTATTTTTCAAAATTTCAAAAGCAAAGCAAGGAACTTCGTGTGATCTCATTAAAATCAAATGTACAAAATCGTAATTTCGTAATTTTTTAATTAACGTCGTACTAGAATAACACAACGTAGACGGTCCGGGATAAATCCCCTAAGATAAATATCCGAGGACAACACCCCGTAATTTCGAACCACGATAAGATCACGAGTCAACACCTGAGCTGGTACCCCACCTTCCAAACTTCTACACCATCCGAACTTGACGACTTTCCGTCGTGACAAATTAAAGGCGCACCAGCCGCCTCTACACCATACGCTTACAAACATCCATGCTCTGACGCGGATTCGAACCAGGGATCTTCGAATCTAGAGGCTAACAACTTAACCATCAGACTGGACACTGTAGTCCGGTTTGTAGAGCACCTTTTTTTACTTCCCTAGAAGCGCAGCGGAAGTGGTAGTCCAGATGGTAGAGTCATTGATTTGCAACATAAAGGTTGCGAGTTCAAAACTCGATTAAACCAAAGACCGCCGTGTATAAGGGTGCACGTTAAATCTATCTCGGATTAAAATGTCCTCGCGATGGCTTGGTGGAGTTTGAGAGTCGGGTTCCAGCTCAGGCGTTAACCTCGTCATCTGATTCAAAGTTTCAGTTAGTACAGCTTCATGGCATAGTTTCTAACTTTTGTTGACCTTCTTGACCAAAAGAATGTTTACAAATTATTCTATTTTCAGAAACTGAGCACAAAATAAAATATTTCCAAATGATTCTACGCCTTGGGGAAATGAGCAATATAGTTTTTTCAAAGTTTTCCATTCTAAAGAAAGGAATAATTTAATGTTTCTAAAGGATTTTAATATGAGGAAATACTCTAGAGGTTTATGTTCAACACAATGGACCAAGAAAAACGTTCCAAAGGATTATATACCTAGGAATGGAACAATTGAACCATTCCAAAGGTAGGCAGGCCGACCAACCGGTATAGTGGTTAAGGTGTTAGTCTCTAGATCGGAAGATTCCTGGTTCGATTCCGGACCGGACATGGATGTTTGTAAGCGTATGGTCTCCCTCAAATTATTTTTTTTCTATTCTCATGTTTACTTTGTTTAACCCCTGTATGTATAATGTACCCCCTCAAGAGGAGCTCCTACAATGAACATAGATAAATGGTAATTACACCTGCCAGCGTTCGGCAATAGGTAGCATCACTCTTCATCACAACTGACTAAAGCAAAATTTAACTATCAAAGTAAAACATATAAGTCAGAAACCAGCTGCGTAGTTGCTCCTAGAGCAGAAGCGCACAGCCAAGGGTTCGCCTAAAGCTGCCAGATTCTGTTACGGTGGGCTCAAACCGCTCTTTCCGCAGCGTGTCCATCACAAACCACTTTTACCTGTCTTATTAGACGGGAGGTAAGGAAGACACCTGCGGTGTCCAAGTCCAAGCGTATGGTGTAGAGGCGGCTGGTGCACCTTAAATCTGTCGTGGCCGAAAGTCCACAAGTTGAGTTGGTGTGGAAATTTGGAGAGTGGGGTTCCAGCTCGTGTTGCTTCGTCATCTGACGGGATCAAAATTACGAGGTATTGTCCTCGGATTTTTCCCTTAAGGTACTGATATCGGAGCGTCGTCAATAGCCCGTTGTGTTGCTCTAGTATGACATTAACTATAATTACCAACACCAAAGGTAGGTAGTTGTTATAATGTCGTTCAATGGGAGTAACACAACGGGATATCGACGACGGTACGGTATCAATCCTGAAGGAAAAAGTTCCGAGGACACCGTCTAGTTTTAAGATGACGAGACAACACCTGAACTGGCACCGTAATCCCCAAACTTTCACACCACGCCAACGTGAGGACGTTGGATCCACGAAATATTTAACGTGCACCATCCCCATTTGTACATGATAATGTTTGTCTGGATTCGAACTCCAAACCCACCGGTTGCAGAATACCGTTCCTGTTGCAGCAGATCTACCACGCCATCATTTCAAAGGATTCTATTCGAAAGATAGAAATCGATCAAAAAGATAATTAGAAATATTTGGTTATATATTCGTTCATTAAGTGTGTTGTAAGATTAAAACAAATATATACACTCGCAAAAAAAATTTAGCGACACTACAAGGGTTACTGAAGTAGTTTTCAGTCCTGTACTAGAGAAGTGGATGATTCCAGCACTCCATTTTTATAATGAAATACTTAAATAAATTATTATGTTATCCTGGCAATCATAATTTTATCCAGTAAAGATGAAGATAGTATTTTAATTAACGTCTCATTGGGAGCAACACAACAGGCAAATGGCGAAACTTGGGATCAAACCTGAAGTGAAAGATCCGAGGACAGTACCACGGATATTTGAACCACAGACAGACAGCGAGGTCACGCCTGATCTGGCAGCCCACTCTTCAAATTTCTACACCGCGCCCGCCAGGGTGAGGATATAAGAAGTCACGATGGATTTAACGTGCACCAACCTCCTTTATACACTACGATACAACTGGGCTGCAGTGGACAATTCATAAAAGTGAAGCTTAAAGAAAAGATAATACTTTTTTCTTGTGACCAACATCAAACCAGCACAATGCGATTCATTTACACAGTAGGGCTTGTTACTAATTTCAATGCTAGTCAACAATTAATGTAACCAAAAAGTTGTGTGGTATGTGTGATATTGTGACTACATAATACTACCATTCCTGCGCGCATCCATACTACATACATAATACTAGCATACCTACGCTTTAGTTTCTGTAATGTTTATATTTATTGACGGTAATTTGGTAATAATTAACGTTTGGTTTTAATTAACGTCATACTAGAGGAACACAATGGGCTATTGACGATGGTTCGGGAAGAATCCCCTAAGGGAAAAATTTCGAGGACAACACCTCGTAATTTTGAACCACGGTCAAATAACAAGGCAACCCTGAGCTGGCACCTCACTCTTCAGATTATTTACTAATGGAAGTGTAATAGTCACATTTCCTACCTTATTTAAATCATTTTCTAATAAATGTATGAATCCATTTCTAACCTCCAAATGAAATGAAATTAATCAGAAGTATTAGGTAGGCTTTCTGGTAATTCCTTATTGATATCCCTTAATCTTACCTACAACGAATAGTTTCAAAGCCTCCGATTCACTTCCATCCCATTGAGTATGGTGTTCAGTATTTTAAACATTCCCACCTTGTTTCCCGATCGCTTATACTTTTTATGCACTGATTTATGTCTTTCACCCTCCCATCTCTCTCTCGTTGCTCTCTATAGTTAGACTGCTGAAGAAGTTTTATAAGGTGTACACATACTCTATAATATTTTTGTTTTAATTTTGACTTTAAAAACCATTTTTTTTACTACAGGTAATTGGGGTATTATAAAAAATCATTTCAGGGAGAAAAAATGAGGTTGTACAAATATTTAATTATTTAATTAAAATACAATTAGCAAATTAGCATGTTTTTTGAAACATGGTCTCAAATTTTAAATTGTTTGACGATTCCTAATGGAAATTATTTCAAATATTTTTGTTTATGTTTGATGATCGAGTTGATAGAAGAAATAGTGATTTTTTTTGTTATAATTTTTTAATCCAAGAAGGCCAAAAAAAAATTCACTTTTTTTCAGAAATGTGAATTGTTTAAAATATATTCCTTAATTAAATACTCTGATTGAAATTAAAATCATCCACTGCATAATATATATCATAATGATGCAAAACTAATTATAATAGGTGAATTCATTGTGGAGTTATCACGTTTGGAACAAAGCATCCTATTGCAAAAACGCAGTCTTCAGAAATATAATAAGTTCTTGAACCATGTCTTTTCTTAGGGACAGTACCTAACTAAAACCCTTATAACTATAAAAACTATTTTTAATATTTGCCAAATCTTGACGTTATTTGAAAGCTAAGAAATTGGAAAATATTTTGAATTAATAAAAATAATATTGGTATTCTGGTCGATTTTCTTGATTTCTATACATACACCTTAAATGGGATATTTATTTCATATTTTAGCTATATTCCACAACCACGTTTGTAAATGTTTGGGGACACAATTGAGAGAGGCAGTAAAAACTCGTAGAAAACTTGTGGTATCACATTAGTGGAGAATCTCATGGCAGTTTATATGAAAAAAATGATAAGAAAAGTAACTCCCTATTATTAAAATGCAATACGAGCAAATAAAGCTGGTAATAATGCCATGAAAAATGCCATATACGCTACTATTTATCATAGCATATCAACAGACAATTAACCACAGCACTTCAATAGTCCTAAAGGTTCCAATTCATGATGCTTTTACGGTCAGACCACAAGGTTCTCATAAATTGAAAGTTGGGACACCAATTAAAGAGAAACTTTTGGCCAAGATTTTGCCTTTAGAACTTTTAGAAAGATGTTGAAGGTGCATGACACAAAATTCAAATGAGAGTCTACTCAGTATCATTTGATCCATGTGTCCAAAGGAGAATTTTGTGACAAAAAAACGTGTTGAAATGGCTTTATCAAAAGCAGTTTGCGAGTATAATATAGGGGTACTTTCAACTATTCAACAAGCAACATGTTATATTAGCAACATATTCAGAAAGCTTTTGTGGATTAGGTTAGGATCTGATACCTTAAAACAACTACAGATAATTGATTTTCCAAAGATCTTTCAGCGAAAAAACCGTTTAAATGCCAAATTTCAACGTGTTCGAAAATTAGTGAAAAAAGCAATCCGAAAAAAGAATTGGCTCTTAAAAAATAAAGAAGTGATCAGATTTTTATGAACCAGGGAAGTTTCAAACTTTACTCATATGTAGAAAGTAGCTATAGTAACAAGTTTAATCATTTTCATATGTAATTTTTTAGCATAATTTTAGTTTTAAAACTTTATACTGCTTTTTCTCCTACTTTATTTTTGCATTCATCTTATAATTGAAAATGCTAAGGCTTTTTTAATTTGCAAAGCAATCTACTCGAAATTTTTTGTACATTATATTTCGAATCGTATTATGAAATACAGGTATGCATTTTTAATTATTGTGATTATAATTTTTTTCTTTAAATATAAATGTGAAGTAAATTGTCTTTTTTGTGATATATTACATAGTGTTTCAGGTTATATTTTTTATCTTAAGATCTATTCAATGCATCTTCAATTCCATACCTACAAATTTAGTTATAGTTAGAGGAAAATTATTAAAAAAATCAAGCTTACATTATGACAATTAAAAAAGAAGATACACTTTAAAATGTCTTGAATTTTCAATATTTTTTAATACTAAAATTTTTAACACATTTTGAAGAAATGTGATATTTTAAAATTTTATGAATAATTCTCTGGTATAAGAAACTGCAAAAAGTTTGTCTAAAAGTGTTGTCAGTTAAAAAATAAATTTAACATTCCGGGATCCCTTAATTAAATTACAATTAATCATTCAATTATTTATATCAATTCGGAATTCATTCCTTTCAGTTTTTGTAGGCAAAATTCTGAAAATTGAAAACGAGCAAACTGGTGTCCAGTTCAGAATACGTAAAATAAACTCATATTGACACAAACTGTAATTTTACAGAAACTTATTCTCAAAGGATTTTTCAAAAGATTTCGATTCAACGTTATAAAAATAGTTTTGAAGATAAACTGCACTGATATTTCACGTAAGTAGCTATTTCAGTAATTTTTCACAAAAAGGTAAGAAACAAAATACCGGCAATTGCTTTGATGTGATATATGGAGGAAATAACTCAGGAACCTTTTAACGCAATCGAATAGACCTGGATGCATAATCTATGCAAAAATGCTTTCATCAAAATCACAGCGAAATTCAGTTCTACTTTGCATTTCTTTATATCTTTATGGTGGTAAAAATCCTTCATTTGTGATTTTATGGAAAAATATCATGCAATATCGAAAGCGTTCGGTACATTTCTCTTGCCAGAAACGTAGTAAATGTAAATTATTTTTAAGTATTCTCGGAAAGTATCTTGCCGTATTGATCTGCTACTTTTATTTATGCGCTTCAAATCATTTTTATATTTGACTCTATTTCCATTCAGTCTTATTTTTGTGGCTTAAAATATGAAACGCCAATACCGAATTTCCCGTCTATTTGCCATGTATACATCCTATATCAGTTTGCTTGTCATTAGATAATATTTTATCACCCCAATCTAGCTATTCCGTATTCAATAAATTCGTGTTCATTGTTAAAAGTTCCCAGTTTGTAAAAAACGATAATCTTTTCATCAATAAATATTATTCCATGTTTAATCTCAAGCATAATTTCGATGAGAAACAAGGCTTAAAATATGAAACGCCAATACCGAATTTCAGGTTATTATGCCATATGTATTTCCTGTATCAGTTTGCTCGTCATTATAAAATAGCTTATCGATCTTAGCTATTTGGTTCCAATAAATTCCTTTGTATCTTTGTTAAATGCTCCCAGATTGTACGAAACGACTATCTTCATATCTACAAATCATTTGATACTTAAAGACAGTTTAATTTCTAACAGAAACATTTCAATTTCCCAAAACTATTTTTAAAATCATCTGTATATTACCCACTCAATCCTGATGCTAAAATAAACGAGTCTATCACACACAAAAGACAAGCTCATTTGTGTAAAATGTGTGTAAATTGTAAATGTCACCATCTAACTTGATGCAAGACATACTTTTCCAAAATGTGGCATGTAATTTGAAAACTAAAGGTATAGTCTGTTTACTTAAATTAATATTTGCTTTTTGAATTTTTTAAACTGTTGTAGATTGTACATAATATTGGCCTAAATACAAATAAATATTTGTTTGTTTGTTTAATACGCAAAGTTCATTAACACACTTGGTGGCTATCTCAACAAGGTATCTCGTCATTAGAAGAATACTGAGCAGAATGTAATGGACAAGGTACATCGACCATTAGAAGAAAACTGAGCAGATCCTGAATGACAAGCTACCTCGACTTTAGAAGAAAATAGAGCAGATCATGATGGAAAAAAAATTACCTAGACCATTAGAAGAAAACTGAGCAGATCCTGATGGACAAGATACATCGACTATTAGAAGAAAACAGAGCAGATCCTGATGGACAAGGTACCTCGATCATTAGAAGAAAACTGAGCAGATTCTGATGAACAAGGTACCTTGACTATTAGAAGAAAACAGAGAAGATCTTGATTGACAAGGTATATCGCCCATTAGAAGAAAACTGAGCAGATCCTTATGGAAAATTTACCTAGACCATTAGAAGAAAACTGGGCAAATCCTGATGGACAAGATATATAGACTATTAGAAGAAAACAGAGCAGATCCTGATGGACAAGGTACCTCGATCATTAGAAGAAAACTGAGCAGATTCTGATGAACAAGGTACCTTGACTATTAGAAGAAAACAGAGAAGATCTTGATTGACAAGGTATATCGCCCATTAGAAGAAAACTGAGCAGATCCTTATGGAAAATTTACCTAGACCATTAGAAGAAACTGGGCAAATCCTGATGGACAAGATATATAGACTATTAGAAGAAAACAGAGCAGATCCTGATGGACAAGGTACCTTGACTATTAGAAGAAAACAGAGCAGATCTTGATGGACAAGTTATATCGCCCATTAGAAGAAAACTGAGCAGATCCTTATGGAAAATTTACCGAGACCATTAGGAGAAAACTGGGCAAATCTTGATGGACAAGCTACATAGACTATTAGAAGAAAAGAGGGCAGATCCTGATGGACAAGGTACCTCGATCATTAGAAAAAAACTGAGCAGATTCTGATGAACAAGGTACCTTGACTATTAGAAGAAAACAGAGAAGATCTTCATGGACAAGGTATAACGCCCATTAGAAGAAAACTGAGCAGATCCTTATGGAAAATTTACCTAGACCATTAGAAGAAAACTGGGCAAATCCTGATGGACAAGATACATAGACTATTAGAAGAAAACAGAGCAGATCCTGATGGACAAGGTACCTCGATCATTAGAAAAAAACTGAGCAGATTCTGATGAACACGGTACCTTGACTATTAGAAGAAAACAGAGAAGATCTTGATGGACAAGTTATATCGCCCATTAGAAGAAAACTGAGCAGATACTTATGGAAAATTTACCTAGACCATTAAAAAAAACAAAGCTGATCCTGATGGACAAGATACATAGACTATTAGAAGAAAACAGAGCAGATCCTGATGGACAAGGTACCTTGACTATTAGAAGAAAACAGAGCAGATCTTGATGGACAAGTTATATCGCCCATTAGAAGAAAACTGAGCAGATCCTTATGGAAAATTTACCTAGACCATTAGGAGAAAACTGGGCAAATCTTGATGGACAAGCTACATAGACTATTAGAAGAAAAGAGGGCAGATCCTGATGGACAAGGTACCTCGATCATTAGAAAAAAACTGAGCAGATTCTGATGAACAAGGTACCTTGACTATTAGAAGAAAACAAAGAAGATCTTGATGGACAAGGTATAACGCCCATTAGAAGAAAACTGAGCAGATCCTAATGGAAAATTTACCTAGACCATTAGAAGAAAACTGACAAAATTCTGATCTCGTATTTAATAAAATATCGGCAATATCTCGATGTCGAGATATATAGTCCTTAGTAAAATTAGTTAGATCTTAATGGACGAGATAACTCGTCGAAACCATTTGGAGGGTTAAATGAAAATACAACTTCTCATAACACTATTATTTATTTTCGACAGATCGTTGGCTGACAAGTAAAATAAGCCTTCAAATACATAGTTTGAGAAAACTAGTGTTGGTAATACATATATATATATATTCAAACTGCTACTGGCGCACCTATGCTAGCTATTCATAAATCTCTGACACGAGGAGCTATATATTATCACAAAATGCTGACAGGAAAAAAAAGTCAGGAAATTAAAATACACCAGCGGAAAAAGTGTAAGCAATGAAAGTGGAAAATGCAGCTATGACAATTTTGAAAAAAAAACCAGACCGGTTGGATGTTTTAACTCATTATTCACGCAATTAAAATTTATGTTCTCAAGCAAATTATTCTACCCTGAGATAATATCATCAAAATACTTTTTAATGCATGTTAATCTATGCGTTGCTTAAATAATTCATCATTATACGAGTTTCTCAAGAAAAATTACTTTCTTTCTACAATAACAATTTATGCATTTCGGCACACTTTAAATACGAGAACTAATCTGTACCTCCGAGTCATAGGACAATATAACACAAAAATAAAAATGTTCAATTTAAAGATTATTTTCGTTCTTCATATCAATTACTGTGAAAAGGCATATCTTCTTCACATATTGAGATTGGACATTTTGTTGTTTCTCATCACAAATAGCAAAGTTACTTAGACTATATTATTGCCAAATCTACTTTTAATAAAATGGATATAGTGTCATAAGCCTCACAAATGCAGTTATATATACAGGGGATCATACAATTGAGTATGAACTATGATGATATTTTTTTCACCGTTTAAAACTCTGGACTACACAATTATGTCAGCTTAATTTCTATAGGAATGGTGAAGTACACATTTAAACACACGCCATGCTAAAAATCAATACCATATTTACTAATGTATTTTTAAGGACAGAGTTTTGTAAATATGACTTTGAAAACATGTCATACAGGATAATTAAGTATACACTCAGAGTATCTCGTACAGAAAAGCAGTAAAAATGCAAACTGATGCTTTTTCGAATATATTTTTGCATGCAGAGTACACCAAACCCATGGCATTAAATTAATTCGAATTTAAGCTGTTTTTGTCAATGGTGTATCCCATTTCTCTCATATAATCGCTTTTACGTTCCATTATGTACCATAATTTTAAACCCCATTCTCTTTCAAGGACCCCACATTTTCAAACTGATATTTGAATTTGTGATGATATTTCATCACTAAAAACTAAATTTCATACCTTTTCTGCCAGCATTGAATATCATGCAATCATCGAAACATATACATGCTTGGATAGGTTACATTGTGTTGTAGAAGCAGTATATTTTTAGGGTCCTAATAATCTTGTTATCGGTTATTCGCTCCATCAACATAACTCAGTTCCTAACTTGGGAAGTAAATCTTATGTTTCCTGATGGTATAAAAATCCTAAACGTGTAATTTTCTCAACATACTATGCCCGCTACCCAAATATTAATGTTATTTTCTACTCGTATGCGACTGTGATGAGGCTGTAGAATGTTGTACATTTTATTTTTGTTGATTAAATCACATAAAAGTGAAAATTCAACTCCATTGAAGAACATTGTTTCGGAATGCTAGGAACTTGGATTTAATCAAATTTGACTAATTGAGAAATAAGAGGTTCATGGTAAACATATAAATTACAGTTTATGTATCACCTTAAACGTTCACTATATATCCTAAATCAATAGATGCAACTTGATAAACTCGAAATTTCGTGGTCCTTATAGAATAAAGGGGTTAAAATAATTATCATCGGAGCACAGAATAGAATAATTCTGAAAGAAATGGTTAATACTAATAAAACAAAAACTTCACACATTATTTTTAATTCAGTTACCCTCGATTTGTAACTTGTCATAAGTACAAAAATGTACGTAACACAACAATTTTTTTTTATGTTTATCTTCTAAACTACCTTGGTGTCCACTCAATTTTGATGCATCGAATTTCGCAAATCTGACATTAAAACCCTCTTTTTAAAAATAGTAGCAAATAAGGAACTATATTTTTAGCCTAATATGTATCTAAAAACGTGTATTTTACCATTATTAAGAAAATTATGATAAAATTATGATTTGTTGTGGAGTTTAGGTCTTTTAAGAAAATCCCTTCGTTGTGATTAATCAATTTTGAGAGTCACTAAATGCAATAGCTTACAAGACTCTTACACTTTTTGTCAAGTGCTTTGCATTTAATTAAGAATCAAATTTAATGGTGTCGGTTAACTACTTGATATAATCTAAAATTAATGTTCCAGATACATTTATTTCAATATACGTTGTTATATCCTAAAGTTTCATGCACAAAGAAGTTAGAACAAGAATTGACGACTAACTTCGTCAAATGTTTCTATGTTTTGTAACAGTGTAGTTGTAATTCCGTGCCCTCTAGCACCATCAGCACTGCAGCTCGCGTTATAGCTATTAGAACTGTTGCACAATAGTTTAAATGCTTAAATTTGAATATCGTTCTTTCATTAAATATCCCAAGTATTTTTTTTTCAATATTGAAGTCGCAACTGCATAGGGGTTATCCAGTCTTATACTATTTTACCCCCCCCCCCTATCGGTTGTCTCAACGAATTATCTCTTCATTCAGAAAACCATAGTTTGATAGATGCTGAAGCTCATTATTAAAAGAAAGCTGACCAAATCTTGTCATCTTTTGATCATACAAAAAACGCGGCACCATTTTGACAATGATATTTCTCGTCATTTACAAAATTGGTAAGATCTCGTTGGAATCAGTTGTATTAATGAAAAAAATCACACTACCTTTATTGTAAAACATTTTTAGACATTTCACAAATTCATTGAAATAAAGAAGGATTATATGAAAAAATTAAACTTTTTGTTTGATTCCATTACATTTATACATACCCAACCAAAAATCTTTTGAGCGATTTAAATACGACTGAGCGTAAAATACTTTTCTAGGCGATTTAAATTATATTTGTTCAACTTTAGCAAAATGATTCGATAGTGCAATGGAGGCGTGAAAAGCAAAATGAATTTAAGTTATCTCATTTTGAAATTTCGAAATATTAATCAGAAATTGTGTCTTAAATTGCTTAGGTTCCTCGAAATTGAATAGCAGCAAAATGGAAAATTGAAAATTTTTAATTTTCGCGCAGTTTATATCAACGTTATCACCAAATTCCTCTCTGTAGCGCTTTCATAACTTCTCAGAAATTACATTTCAGTAATTTCTTTCTATTGCAATTAATTTCAAGTAATATTAAAGTAAATGACTTTTTTCCAATCTTTTTTATATGAAATGCGTCACTAATCACAATTTCTAGAAAGCAAATTTGTTTATGAAATTCATTTCTTACTTCACATTTTGCTATCAACTATTCATAGATTTATCAATTTACACTACAATAATATGCACCAATTGACTGGTAAGATCAAAGACATTTGTTGCAAACAGTAAGTGTGAGTTTCTTAATTTTTGTAAAACAGTTTAGTACTGTATTTTAACACATTTACTTAGAAGGGTTTGGAAGAAGCTAGAACTATTTAAAAATTATGTGAATACAACTATATTCGAACAAAACCAATCTTACTTGCTCATCCATTTTTTTGTACGTTCTTATGAATTTAAAATTTGTGCTATTTATCTAAGTATGAAACTAGAAAGCAGATTAATGAAAAAAAATCAAATATGTTTTTTGTTGAATTTTATATTATATTGTATCTACTTTGAATGTTATAAATTGATGTATATATAAAAGTGTTTAGATCATGCTTATGTTTTCTGTAAGATATTCGAGCGAAGGTTTAGTTCTGAAATTCCTAAGCATAATATGTGAAATACCCAAAAATATTATTTAATCCCCAAAAGAGAGTGTACATTTAAAAATAATGTATTCCTTAAAAATCTCGATCATAGTTTTCATAACATGGTAAATTTTATTGATCTGTTCTCAGATAACAATGATCCAATAACACGTAAAAATAGCACACATTTTCACTCAAAAAGCAAAAGGTCGTATGTCAAAAATTCCATTTTTTTCTTTTAGTATTGCTATATGAGGCATTTTGTGATTTCCACCTGATGACAAAATTTCTTTAGTCATTAGCTGGTCCAAAAAAAATTACAATCAAATGTATATGATAATAATAATAGAATCAAATCATAAGGAAAACGGTTAGTTTTTTTGCTCTCCTGAAGAATGCAGATTTTAGACAAACGACCTTTTTCTCTTTGAGTGACTACATCATGAGCTAACGTTTTAGTAAATAAATAATAATAAATTTCATAAAAAAGGCAAAATATTTATCATACGTATGTGTAGTAGTAAAAATATTATTCAGTTCATAAAAGTAACAGTCATAAATATGTATTACTTAGATGGTTTTTTATATGATCGGTGGAAACCTGTTGACATAGTTCTAAAACATGATAGTTAAATTATCTGTATGCGTATTAAAAGAAATAAATATTGTTTGATAATATCGTAATTTCAATATTTTTTTAGTTTGCCATATCAATTTAAACAATGGTCTCAGTTTGTAGTTTTAAGACTAATTAAGTCTCGTACAGAATTATATACGAGACAGACTATATAGATGTTGGCCACAACTTTTCGTCAAAAATTTAAAAACGATCGCTGAAAATAATCTAACAAATACAAGCATGGAAAATGTTGTCGTGCTAAATGCTCTTAGTTGTTTCGTTTAAAAGGACCTAAGCCAAACTCAGTTATTTTGAACACCAATTGCATCATAGTAAGGAAAGTTATGATAGGAAAAAGTTCAAAACAATTTAAATTCAGACTTGTAATTATATGTAGACGTATAATTATACGATGTAATTCGTCTATGAAGTAGGTGTTTCAGTTACATTTCTCTCCAACTATCAATAATTTACAAATATTTGACGGTTGATAAGAAAATATCATGTAAAACTTTTATTTCATCAGCATTTTGTACAGAAACAAGTTTATTTACTGTGAAATGCGGCAAGCGTAAACCAAAATTATATATAGTATTGCTTGACTTTTTTATTACTTATGACTAGATACTATCAACGCCAGGATTAATGTTTAATTTTTTTTAATCCCTTAACTATTTAGCATTATTATCGAGCGCTTATCGGGTTGAATTGAATAAATGTTGATTGAAATCAATACAAATACGTAACAAAAGTAAGTGTAAAATAATTTTTAACTACATTGTGACATTTTTATAGTTCCTATAGCTTATTTAGGACGAAGTATGCATGATTACTTTATGCAACTACATATTCCACTTCACATACACCGCACTGTGGTACAAGACAGAACAACAAAAAGTGATTGTGAATATTGACTATTACAGAAGTCGATTTTGCGTTTTGGAGGAATTGTGATTGCTCTTAATGTCCATGTATTGTAAAAATGACAAACTTACAGTGAATTATCGAAGTCAGTTTACCTATCAAATTGCTTGTAGCACTCTTGTACTGGGAATACAATTTTTCCGAATTCCACTATCATTATGAAAGGCTGAAAAATCATTGAAACGAGAATCATGACCAATTTTTCAAACATGAAATTTATTTTCTTGAAAATTCCAATCCGAATGAGAAATAACAGCTTGTTTTAAATTTAAGATGTCTTCAGTACATACGAAACGAAGTTAATCGATTTCTATCTTTTAAGAAATGGAAGTTCAATTTCACAGCGTTTTCCAAAAGAAAATCAATGCATTCAACGAATGTTTGAGGTACTACCTTTCCATTAATGCTTTTATTCAATACATAATGATTTGTAGAATTCCGTTTCATAACAGCAAACCAAGCATACAAGATAAAACCTTTTAATGCAAATCGGTATTGTCTTTCGTTAAAAAATGGGTAAAGCTAAAATTAGTGTATTTTAATTTAAGAAAAGCAGCGTTAAAATAAGACTTGTAATTAGACGTTGTAAATCATTCATGAAGTAGGTATCATTAAAATATAATTAAAATCAGAAAAACTTATATTGATCAGTTATTTCATGAAATAAATGATGAAGTCAGTTGAAGTGTAAAACTCATTTGCATTATATGGTTTATCTAGTTATTTCATAGAATAACGATCGATGCCCCGTTAAAGTGTAAAATAACCGAGTAAATAAAGTTCAGAATTCTAAAGGCTGTAAATTGAAAACCATTGGTCAGATATTTTTTTGTAATTAACGATAATTTGCTGAACTTAATACATAGAGAATACTGTATCCGAATATTTTAGAAGAATTAATAATCACATTGGCAGATTTAAAACCATATATAATGTTTTATTGTTCATGTAATTATTTTATATTTTGTACGAAACTCATTTATCTATTGGGCATGGAGGCAAAGATCGAATAATAATATAACTTACTAATCCTCATTATTGATATATTACGCAAAATAATTAAGATTTTCCTAAATTTTTCCGAGCCTTGTCAGCGAAAAAGGAAAACAGGAAAGAAAGATGTTGTGAAAAGGTAGTTAAAGGTGTTATAGTTTGTTTAAAGAATGCAGTGAAAACGTAGTATGATCGTCATGTTGACTGTCCCTATCAAAAATAGTCCCAGTAGTAAAATTATATAGAATGAGTTTATTTGTTTAGAAGACTATGTTTTTGTAGACAAAGTTGTGCAGAAGATCTTCAAATTCTGTTTTAATGAACTGAATGTTCAGAGAAAAAGAAAACTCTAAAGAATGTTTGGAAATTCAAGTTGAAAAGATGAAATTAATCTCAGATAATTCCCATTCTGAAGCCTCTGTAGGGGGTTACAGTCCGTATCCCAGTACCTGAAGTTGACAGAGGAACAGGTGACGCCATATGTAGTTTAGCTGTTATCACGAAAATAACCAACTAAGAATTTTTATCTGTTAGAAACAAGAAACTACCGTATAAAACAGCGATATTCCAGATTCAAGTCCAGCGTCTGTGAACAGAAACTAATTAAGATCGAAGAAGTGCCGGATGTAGAGAAATCTCTCCGGTCGGTTGCTACAGGTCGAAGTTTAGGTACCGGATAGGGAATTTATAAATGTTCATGTAAAATGCAGTGTGTCAACAAATTTTTTTTCTTTTAGAAATAATATTCTATGCAGTTCTAAATGCATTTTAGTTATTCCTGTTGTAACACATGATTTTATTGTCTCTTTGTATGATTAACATTTTGTGTGCTGCATTATTCACTCAATTTGTTTATTTCACACTTTAACTGTCTATCGTTTGTTAATTTAAAGAATAACTTGTAATTTAATCTAATAACTAGTTAAAGTGTGGAATTATTATTACACATTTTAACTGACTTGATCAGTTATTTCATGAAATAACTAGGTATTCTATGAGGTAACTGAATTATACACTTTAACGACAACATATATATATATATATATATATATAATTTCTTTTCATCATAACAAACTTCATGATATTAAACCATCTATAAAGGGATTCAGCAAAACAAACTTAAATAGAAATCATCACGTAAAACTAACAAGGCTCCGAACTGGACATTCCTCTTTTACCCATAGACATTTACTGCTGGGAGAACCTGCTCCTTCATGCTCATCATGCAATAATATTTTTTACATAAAGCACATCTTGACAGAATGCCCGAATTTTAATTAGCATAGACTAAACAGATTTAGTAACTCCCTTATTACCTTAACAGACTGACATTGGTTTCTTAAACTATATTTAGATTTCATATCGACCATAGCTCATACACAATTGTACTGAATTTTATTACATGGATTTTTAACTCGTTCTGATTAAAAACTAATTACGAACTAGTTATTGTTTGGCGCAGCATGGCCAAATCTGGCCCTTGTGCCATAAAAAACCAACCAACCCAACCTAAAACAACATAACTGACTTGCTCCAATCTTCCGTCCCTTGAAAAATTATAATTTATTAACTTTGTATCGTCTGAGCTGAAGACATTTAATATTAAAACAATCTGACATTTCACCTGGGGAATGGAAATTTAAAAAAAGAAATGTATTCGCTCTGAAAGAATTTCACTATGAATCTTGTATCAATATGATACGCCAGTCTTTCCTTATGATGATGAAATTTGGAAATATCACATTCCTGATGCAAGAGTGCTACAAGTCAATAAAAGTTGATAGACGACTGGGTGGCATAATAAGGTAAGTAATAATATAAGTTCGTCATCATTTTTACAGGAAACTAACTTAAACGGGATAAAAAAAACTCAATGTCGACTACATATAAATGAGAAATTTCAATGCTATAAAAATGACAAAATAGCCTAAACATATATTTTCGCTAACTTATGGTTTTTCATTTTTTTTGTTGATATTTTAATTACTATTTTTAAGTGAAAATTGTTTTTCGTACCACTTTCAATCTACATTTAACAAATTCATCCCCATAAAATACCGGATAGTTCTGCTAGCGTATTATGAAATACTCAAAACATTGGAAAGTATATTTGCAAGCTATAATTTAAAAAATAAAAATAATAGTACCTAAATCGGGCGTTATGAAATCTTCCAATATGGACATTTCTCCCTTTTCAATTGGAATTGCTAAACGTAAAAACAGATTATGTCTCATTTTTTTCAATTTTCATGTTTTGATGGATTTGTGTAATAGAGACGCCAATGGTAAAATGGGTTAAGTCTCACCTCTAGATGTGTCTGTATTCCACAGACAGTACAATTAAAGTTTTTACTATACACCTACTATTGGAGAAGACATGCTTTTTACCTCTCCTAAAAAACTTCAGTAAATGACCCTTGGCCCATTTCACATCTAGCTTTTCATTTAAGGTATAGAAATAGACAAGTGAATGATCGCACCATGTACCGAAAACATTACACTGACATCTCTATTAACAATTACAATGATGTTTATGGTTGCACCTCTCGTCAATATATTATGAAATAATCAAAACAATGGAAACTATTTTGTGTAAACAATGGCAATTTGAAAAAAAAATTATATAACAGGTGTTTTATAAAAACGCATTGGCCATGGCCATGTTTTCTGCTGATGTAAATAAATAGGACAGTGTGTGATCGAGCCAATAAACAAACTCAAACACGAGAAGCAACAAATCAACAACACACACCCCTGAAAACATTTAGTGAGATTTCCAATAGTAGGACAGCTGCGAGAAGTCGTAACCACCACAAAACAAGTAAACACGGATTTGTTTTTCACTCACCTATCGAACCGCATAATCCTATCAGGAGAATCCAGCAAACAACAGCGCAAATAATCCAAGAGTTCTGCAGTCGAAATCTGTCTTCAGATACCATCTCCGCAAAAGAAGAAATTAACAACACTTGATTGTAGCTCAGAAACACATGTCAGCGAGTAACAATCTCTATTCTGTGCGGATCGCTGTCATTTTCTCTCCAGGAAACAACGCTACAATGGGCGTGGAGGGCAATCAGACAACAATCGTCCCATGCAACTGAGTTCGGGTTGTTTCGTATTTTTCCCGGATTTCGGAGAGAGGAAACTCTTCCCTATCCGGCCTGTCCCGTCAGCAGTCCACGCGGCATCTGGAAAGGGAAGCTCCCAGTCGGACTTCCCAGGATCTGGAAAACGGGAGCTGGGGGGAGAGGGAGACGGGGAGTAGTTATAGATCGATAGGGGGTATGGGTGCCGAGTTTTATTCGGGTTGAGACTTTTTCTTTCGAATGACACCCCTTTTTGGAAGTAGTTTGCCTTAACTCCTGTGACATTTCGGTGTGGTTTCTGTTATGGTACGAGTCGGGTGGTTAATTGATTTTCAATAGGTGAGGAGACGAGATGTGGGTTTGGAAACGATAGTCCCGATTGTTCTGCGCATTGACTGATAATTAATACGTTTCGTGCGTGTTTATTTCAGGAGTGCATAAAAACTGTTTATCATTATTAGAACGAATAGTTATCGATTAAAAACAATTAAATTAAATTCATAAATTAAATTAAATTAAATTAAAGATAATTCAATTGAGAAGACAATTTAAATTCCAAATGGCCTCTCCAGTTTTTCATTCCTCTAAACTTGATTCAAAATTTACTAGATAATGTGCTGGGATCTTTCCCTTTGGGATTGATCTCGGGTAATAATTGGATAATATTTAAGTAAAGTGTACTAGAGCAACACAACGGGCTATTGATGACGGTCCGGGATCAATCCTCTAAGCGAAAGATCCGAGGACATCATGTCATTTTTAACCACGGTCAGATGACGAGGCAACACAACTAGCTTGGACCCACTCTTCAAACTTCTACACCAACTCAACGTGACGACTTTCGGCCACGACAGATATTAGGAGCACCAACTGCCTCTGCACCATACGCTTACAAACATCCATTCACTGTCCCGGATTCCAACCAGAAACTTTCCAATCTAGAGGTTAACATCTTGACTGGTTGCTCGGACGACTAATCTCGGGACTTTACCCGAATCCCGTTGTTGAGCTCCAATTCTGCGTATTACTTACGAGCCCCTGCGTCTAATAATGGGTAGGTATGTAATTAACTACGCACTTGAGCAGCACAAAATGCTATTGGCGACTTTCAAGGATCAGTCACCCCCACCCCCACCCTAAAAAAAAAAGACACGACATAATTTTGAACAATGGTCAGATGCCGTTAGCTAGACACCCCACGCCAATCTGAGGACATCTGAATCCACGACATATTTAACGTGTACCTACACATTTTGTACACGACAGACTTTGGTTGGATTTAAACTCACAAAATTTCGATTACTATTGCGTTAATCTTCCAACTGGGTTACCGTGGTCCCCTGGTGGTCAATTATGGAAATCCGAAAAACGTTTCTTTCGATCCGGCGTCTCTATACAGTTCTCTAAATACTTTTATTAAGGCTAATACTTTTATTATACTTTACTTAGGGACCTGATCTTCATTTGAAATATGTTTACATGTCCCGTTGACAAGATATTTCCTTCTGAATTGGTTTTTCTGACCAGTACGGCTCTCTGAAAGGTATATATCGACTCCCTCGATATTTTACAGCATTATATGACCCTCCAAAATACTTTTCCGTCCTTTCGGACATCGAAATGTATTTATTAGGGCCAGAAACCAGATCCGGCAATCTAAGGATTTCATACTTTCCACATTACAGAGAAATTTCATTCCGGATTGGTTTTACCGATGATCTACACGGTCTTAGAAAAGGTTTTGTATGAGCATTGGAAGTGTGTAGAGCCATTTAAAAAAGAATACACGACCCGCCTTCCAAATAATCTTCTGAAAGCGAATGTTTCTGTCCTGCTGAAAAGACAAACCCTTCCAAATACAGCTTTATGGAAGCTATAGTTTTCGTCCAGCTGGCAACACACTCCTTTCCAAATATAGTCTTATGGAAATTACTGTTTCCGATCCGCTGTTAAGACAAAGCCTTCCAAATATAGCCTTCTGAAAGCGATTGTTTCTCACCCGCTGGCGAGACCCTTACAAATACAGCCTGATGAAAACTATTGTTTCCAACCCGCTGGCCAAACATACCCTTCCAAACACAACCTTCTGAAAATGATTGTTTCCGACCCGCTGACAAGATACACCCTTCCAAACACAGCCTTGTGAAAGCTTTTGTTTCTGACTCGTTGGCAAGACACACCATTACAAATATTTTTATTAGTCAAGTGTACTAGATGCTGTGAAATATTTTTATATCCCTCACGGATTAAAAATTCCGTTTTGAAATGGTCATCCCGACGACAAGCCTGACAGATTCCGCCTTCCAAAGTTGTTACACCGGTGCACTGGGTGTATACAACCATTCAGAAATGATTATTCTACTTGCCGGACTGCCCACCCAAAATTTTACTCTACCTACCAAAGAGGTTAAATCTTCTGGCCAACGAAACACATCCCTCTGAAAAGGATTTTTATAGCCTGCCGGCTAGACAAAGCCCTCAAAATACTTATAATAGGTCTGAACTCCAGATACGTTGCACGAAATGTTTTTATATGGCCTACGAAAAATTTATTTCAGAATTGATATTTGATATGAACTAATATGAAAAGGTTATCCTGCTCCAATGGGTATATCCGGCCATTCAAAACCATTTACAAGTTCTGCCAAAAACTGATGGATCTATGAAACTTTTCTTTCCCATCATACCGACTTGACACATCCCTCAAAATATTGTTATTAGATTTACTATGCAAGCGGACTAAATATGGCTCTCAAAATGTTTTCATATAAGCTGCAGATGATGAATTTCGTTCCGAATGGTTTTCCCATGTTCTGCCCTCCGACACGTTTTTCTAACCAATTGGCTACCTACAGTCATTCAAAACGGTTTCTCCCGGCTCTTTGGCTATTTATAGCCAGTCAAAAAGATAATCCTACTTGCAGACAGAACACGGTCGTGCAAACGGAGTTTCGGCAACACTACCTAGGTGGTGTTGACACGTCCCTCCAAAATTTTTTTCGCGGACGCAAGCTGCATAACGAACTTCAAAAATATTCTATTTCCGGCTCACCGCTTCCTCCCCCCCCCCCCGAAAATGTTTTCTGGGCAATAACTGCCTCTAGATCGGAAGGTTCCCCTGGTTCGAATCCGGGTCAGTGCATGGATGTTTGTAACCGTATGGTGCAGGGGCGGCTGGTGCTCCTTAAATCAACCGTGGCCGAGAGTCCTCACGTTGGATTGGTGTGGAAGTTTGAAGACTGGATGCCAGCTCAGGTGTTATTTCGTCATCTGACCGTGGTTCAAAATTACGAGGTGTTGTCCTTCGATCTTTCCCTTAAGGGATTGATTCCTGACCGTCGTCAATAGCCCGTTGTGTGCTCCAGTTAGACATTAATTACAAACTTACCAAATTACCTCTGATCACTTCCTCAAGGAATTGATCCCGGACTGTGGTCAATAGCCCATTATGTTTCTTTATTACGATGTTAATTAAAATTATCATCTGGCTAATAGCTAGTTACATCCTACGCAATTATTTTATTATACATATCAGATATGGCACACTAAATGTTTTATTTGGTTCAAAGATGATACAGTTTCTTATGAATGTATTCGGAGGTGGCACTCCGAAACGGATTTAATTGGCTAGATACAGTCATTCATAGAGATTTATCCGACCCGTCAACCAAATATGCTGCCCCGAGAAAGCTTTTTTCGTTCCGCTGGATAGGTATACGATCTTTCAAAAAAATGTTTAACTTCCTTAGGACAGTAATGGCATTTAAATCGTGTTTGTATATGACCCTCTGAGGAGATAGTTGTCTTCTTCCAAATTGGTTTTCCCAACCCAACCCATGTATACGGCCCTCTGAAAAGGTTTCCACTTACTTCTCACAAAATACTGCTATATCCTACAGATCGCATGCTTGATACCGAACTTCAAATGCTTTACGCCCGCAGACATGATACTTCTTTATTCATTGGTTTTTCGCAATCAATTAATGAACCGAAAAGGTTATCCTGGCCCGCAGAGTCTATACAGCCAATTTCTAGCCTTCAGCCTATCCCCACAGATTCTATACAGCCATTTAAAAAGGCTTGTCCCCCATGTCTGTCAATTATGGACAAAGGAAGAAGTTTTTCGACCCTCCGGCTAGATACTGCCCTTTGATTGCCTTTGTTAGGCCCGCTGAACGGATATGGAGCGCGAAGTGTTTCTATATGGCACTCTGAGGTTCTATATGGCACTCTGAGGAATCGTTTCCTTCCGAATCGGTATTCATGACTAGCCGGACATATAGGACCTCCAAAAACGTTTTTACTAACTTCTAGAAAAATGCAGCCATCTAAAGACGGTTTATCCCGCATATGATATATCATTATACAGATATTATAAAGCAAAAAACCGTCATGTACAAAAGGGCTGGTGGACTGTCGTGGCCCCAAATGTCCTCACTCTGGCGTGGTGTTGAAATTTAGAGACGGGGGTGTCAGCTCAGGTGTTGCAAGTAAATAAAGATTACTTCGTATCCTTGAAAATTTACCCCCGGTATTGATCCCGAACCGTCGCCAATATCCCTTTATGTTGCTCCAGTGGGGCGTTAATTAACTACCTATTTCTGAATTTTATTTTCTTATCCTCCCACTAGATTCGTCTCTGAAAATGTTTTTGTGGAAAACTTTTTGGTGGAACTTTTCGTGGAAGACAGCCATTTGAACAGTTCTTCTAGACTATATTTAGAATATAGTTTTCGAATACTGATACATTTTATTTTTCAGTACTACATACATTATGCATATTGCTGTGTGTGGAAAATATAACAATAATTCTTTAAAAAAAACTTATAAAACAAACAATACTACTGCAATATTATCTAATACCACCATTGATAAACATTAAAAATTCCAATTTAAAAATTTAAAAATGAACAATAAAAATTTTAATAAAAACAAGTAACAATAAACAATAAAAATTTTAACAAAAAAACAAATAACAATAAACAATACAAATTTTAAGAAAAAGCGAATAATATATAATAAACAATAATATACTTCAATAATAAACAATAATATACTTCAATAATAGACAATAATATACTTCAATAATAAACAATAATATACTTCAATAATAAACAATAATATACTTCAATAATAAACAATAATATACTTCAATAATAAACAATAATACGCTTCAATAACAAACAATAATACTCCAACACAGTTTTATCGTCTCTTAAATATTAATAACTAGATACGAAAATACAACCTTCAAGGTGAAAGGGATTTATGACTCGTTATGAAAGGTGTCTTCTTATGGATTAACCTTTCCAACATTACTTTTGCCTCGCAATAAATCTATTGAATGAACAGCTTCAAGTGGTTGAAATAATCTGATGGTCAATGAGATAAAAATTAATTCGAAGTCATGCATGTCGATTAAAACGTATTGGTACACATTCACCTTTCAGAGGGTTTATAAATGTAAGTATACAAACAAATGTAAGAATTTCAAACAAAATAAATTCAGAAGACTAAAATTGAATAAATATTTGCTAAATATTGTTAACAAGAAAATGTTTAAAATATATCGAATTTTTTAGTTGTCGCTCTCTACAATCACTTTTTTTGTAATACAAGAGTTAATTTTGCTATAGACAGGTATTGAAAGAAACGAAATGTGAAAACAGAAAAACTATACCAATAAGGTTTTTATAAAAAATACTATAGGATTTCCTACATTTTTAATAATACCATCTAGTGGAATTTATTAGTGTTTCCAGATATTATTTTTGAGCTAAACTGGAATTCATGGTGTTCTGTGTATCAAACATTTCAGAATGCGGAATTTGAAAAATGAATTTAATGAAAAATAATATTTACTTTCACTTGATAATGTGTGTTTCATAAACAAAATATCATTTAGAAAATTGGAAAATCTTCGCTATATTTATGATAATAGTGACTTATTACTTTAATGTCAACAGCGAAATTGTTGACACTAATGTAATTTATACATGGTACATAAATGTCCATTTCAAATTAAAATTAACTGATCTCAACTGAGCCATGACTTAACACTTCATTCTGATATCCGTAGTTTTCAAACTTACACCCTATTACAGTTTTTGCACTTATTATTATTTTGAAATTTGTTTTAACACTTTAAATTGGATTACAGCGTAATTTAATTACACTTATTCCTAACATGCAAGTGCTTATACAGTGATAGAATTATGGTTTTGGTATTTATAATAATTAATTTTGAATTGATCATTCAATTAAGATATTTAGCTAAAATTAAAATTTTAAGTGTCAGTGTATCAAATGATCGAGAAAGGTATCAATTTACTGTAATCGTTGAACTATGAACTAGTTTACGTATTTTAAAATCCTAATTATATTCAAATGACAAAATTACGTATTTGAGCTACATCTTTGAACAGTAACAAATCACATTATTTTTTTTATCCGGCGATTCAAAATTCATCACATTTATCCAGCAAAAGCATACATTCTGAACAGTAGCATCTCGTAAGTCAATATTTGATAAGTAGGTAATTGATTAACCTTTACACTGCGGCTCATAGAGAATCGTTACCACTAAAATTTCGTTTACATCCGCGGCATGGTATAGATCTGTGTACGGTGGATATTATCCACCTTTTAAATGACTTCTGGCATCTATCACCATTTACGAGCTGTCAGCGACTAACCATCTAGAGGATCCCTCCTTTAGTTCGATACCCTACCCTGTCAACCGTGTGGTGTGAACGCTTTGGAGGAAAGGCAGAAGGTCGCTTCGGTGATATCTCTCTAGCATCAAACGATACGCCACACAATACTATGAAAGGAACAGTCGTAAATGCCACTCAAGGCTCTATAGTTCGAGTTCGGTAATTAGGTAAAGGGGTCGGACATGCAGGTAAAAGAGCCTTTCATGGAGACGATTACAATAATCTAAAGGTTTACTTCGTACTGGAGCATCACAACGGGCTATTGGTAACGAACCGATATCATTTTCGATGGAAAAGCTCCTAGCAGAACACCATGTAATATTATTGATTAGTCAGATGAAGAGGTCAAATCTAAGCTGGCACCCCATTCTCCAAACTTCCACACCACGCCAATATGAGGATATTTGAGGCCACGTCATATTTAACATGTGCCAGGCACTTTGTACACGACGGTGTTTCGTTGGATTCGATTTCGCAACCATCCATTTGCTTGTCCGTTACCCTTCCAACCTGGCAAATGTGGCCCTAAATACTTGGAAATTCATTACGCGTAGTTCATTTAATCCAATATGCCAGTCTCGTGTCTCAATACTTGAAACTTCATTACGTGGTATTCGTTTAATCTAACACCCCCCATCTGTATTGGAGTCGAAATGTAAGGTTTTGATTATAAGCGGACTAGTATACAGAATACCCAGAATGACCAGAAGGGATCTTCCTTCAATTGCTACATGGAAGAACATCATGTCCCACTTATAATGTATCATGTATTACATCAGTCCCATGACCTATTGACTGGCATCCCAAAGATTAATAGTCTAACGGAATGGATGTTTTTATGCAACATTTTGTCTAGTATTACGCTGACAACGTAGCATAGTATTTATTTCTAAGTACGGACTCTGGCTCTTATTCTCTTGTGTAAGGAGAGCCATTGGTCGAATCCGAAACGCGTTACTTAAAGGATTAGTTTCGTGTTGTGATTGAGTGTTGTCATGTATTTAAGTGATACATTTTTTATTCTGTTTGCTTAATAATCACCAGTCACTGACGACTCGTATTTTGGCATTTCGAGTGGTCAAGCAACGACTACTTGTGAGGTAACATATAATTAAACAACAGAAACAATCTTCGACATCCATTCACTTGGAAATCGAGATTCGAACGAGCGACCTACTGTGTGTTATATAAAGACAAGCTTTAGGATCCCAATAACAGCTTTGCGGGTATTTCAGTGATATAACAGATGTTATTTTTATTTACATATTCTGATACCGTGTCTGTACACATCTAAATAATTTTCTATAGCTGTTTTGGAAGACATATTGTTTAGTTGGATATAGTTTCTAGATAATTCCTGAGAGTATAATTCGTCCTGATGCTACAATTTTGTTTCTAAGTAAGTGTGTTTTTCTGGGACATGTCACGAAATGATTTTCTAGTGTTAGAAAGAAGCATTGATTTAATTTACAATATTTTAGAGTACTATATCCAAATGGATTGTTATGATTGGTAGTTCTTTAAGTGACTTAACAGTTTTTAGTTTCAATTTTATGTTAAGATACTTTGTTAGAAATCATATCCATACAGCTTTTTTTGTATATTGTTTTTATAATCATATCACGACTGGAGTTCTAATTGGATGCATAGAAAATTTGTGGCATATTTATTTATGTAAAAATGACGTCACAAGGTTTGGACGTATTTTGTCCAGAAATTGCACCGCTCAGAACTAGCATGGTTGCATTAGCTATGACGTGTCACAACATATTTTTATGACTTGATGATTAACCCACATGTTCTGCGAGTGTTTTGTCTAACAATTTCATATTATAGTAATCATCCTCAAGAAACAGCCAATAATGCTTCTAGTCCAATTTGCACACCAAGCAGTTGCTTTATGGAGTCAAAGATGTCGTTTTCAAAATAACCTTTGAATTTTATTGATACCCACGTAACATCTGTCCTTCTTAAATATACGTGTCCACAGAGGCCATTAGGTAACACAAAGAAAGTAAACTAAGCACGGCGTATTTCAAGTAAAATCAGAGGTGGTCATTTGTCATTTGAAAGGTATCATATTCCATATATTGTCATCAATTGAATAAACAATTCATACAAAACTAATGAAAATGCTTCACTTTGCAGCTTTTCTCAAGCAGTTCATTCAACCCCTTACATAAAAAATACATATACTTATTCTGGAGGATTATAATCATCTAGAAATAACGTGCAATAACATCTATAATAATATAATGTGTTCTTCTTTTTGTCCCGTTCGTTCTTTTATTTTATTAATATTACTCGATACCACATGTACTGTAAACATTTTGTAGTTAAATTTAGACGGAAATGAATTTTTAAAGATTGCACATTTTTGTTCACAATTGGCAAAAACAGCATTCTTATTAGCATCCTAGAAATAAAAAAATAGGTCCAATAATGCACACACGCCAAATTGCAAACTCAAATCTTTCTCTAAGGCAATGAATAGGTAGTTCATGAACCTTGGGTTATTGAGGATAAGTTGATAACGGCTGTTTTCTAAGCTATCAACTGATAACAAAATGAAGCACAAGAAAGTTGGACAAATCGAAGTTTCGAATTGTCCAGTATTTGCAGAGCGATCAAAGGATGTATTTGATCAATGCCATATTCGATAAATTACCATTTAGTGAATGAGCAAGCTGTTCAAAAAATTAATAAAAAATGCTTCATTTAAAAGCGATGACATTAGATAATAAACGCACTGTACAAAGCAGGGTATAGGCTCAAAATACCATTTTGGTAGACCTGCATAAAATGTGGACTCTAATGCATAACCGAAAACAAGAAACGGAAACCATTTTCTATTGATTGGCTAGTTTGTCTCGCAAATGGCCATAAAGCGTCCAAACCATCATTGGCTACACGGGGAAACGAACGAAGTCTGTTACACCCAGAGTCCGAGCTCTAACGATTCAGCTATCGAGTTGGCCAGTATTTTATTCTCATTTAAGCAACTGTACCAATATGCAATAAGCGTCAATTTTTAATGTCAAGAAATGGGTTCTCATTATTAGAGGAATTTTATGTCACGCTAAACGTAGGGGTGGAAGTGGGTGGCTGCAGAAACGCGTTTACTGTTTGAAATCCGAATGTGATGTTACTTGACTTGTTTATGGAATGCGATATAAGCGGGTAGCCAATAAATATTCCATCGAAAGAATACCCTGTTGAATAATGATGATTTATTTGTCAACTCTAATTAGATTAATAACCAAACATAGTTAAAATGGTGGTAAAGTACATTTTAAATTAACCCCATTTTTTTCTCATGCGAGAGCATTTGAATAGTAAAAAGTAAAATATTCGTATTCCGTCTGGTTTGTTTACACTGAAATTTTATTTCATAAAAGCTGTTAAAAAAGAATAAAACGTAAATAACTACGCATAAATATGCTTCGTTATTTTTTTCACTTTTTGTCCTTGAGATAACCAATGGTTCTTCACATGATGTTAACATTTTTTTAAATCGAGCAAAACAATAGTCTTTTTCTATACAAAGCCTCGTAAACCTTAAAATCAAAATTTTTCAGCAGTGATAAAAAACTCTATGCGAAATTTTGGAATGAAAATGTATTTAATGCATATAAACTTTTAAAAACATAAAATACTATAGAAGTATCATGCTTTTTGTGAATTTCAACAAAGTTTATATTTTACACTAATACAGTTTATTTTATACGAGTTTTTAAATATTTCTAATTTCATTTAATTTAAATATTGTTTTTCATACCATATTTAAAAAGGTTCTTTTATGAAAGTTTCCATTCCATTTATTTTCATATAGAGTTATAAAAAATACGCCAACAGAGGCAGTGTAACTCATATGGACGTATCTTTTAAAAGTTTAATAAAAATGTTTACAATCAAATACAATGTTAAAACCTAATAAGCCAAATGAACTGGACTTACGAAGTATGGATAATAAACAAATATACCTTGCCTTGACGTCTTAGGCCCGGTGATCACGTCCGGATTTTCAACATGCGGCACCGCTGCGGCAAAGCAAATGCGGTCTGAGATACATTAGATCCAATGGAGTAGTGCACACATGCCTCCGGCGCCGCACGTCCATCTTGCGTGCAATTTGTACCGCAGTTCCCCACGGCGCCGCAGCTCGTTACACACGCTTCTCCGGTATGAAGTACCTTGTTTTCATAAATAAATGGAATATAAATAATAATTAATTAATGGTTGTATCCAGTAACGTCTATTTTGTTTTAAAATATACTTTTTTTTTATACCAAGTAAGCGAAATAAACATATTTTCTTCGATAGAATATTTATCTTAAATGGCGCGAAATGAGTACTTACGTCACTTCACGGCTATGTGTGCATAGTTGGGTTTCGGTACCGCAAGTTGAAAAATCGGATGTGTGCACCGGGCCGTAGTCAGCCAATATTTACACTTGATCCAGGAAAAATATTTGTATCAGAAAGATATTTACGTTACTTGGAGCTGTATGAGCATAATATACATAGCAGCCTGTAACATAATGTATGTAACATAAATAGCAGTGCCTTACTAAATGTGCCCAGTTACATTTTCAAAATCTAATGATAGAACGACAAGGACACCGTTCTCGCTCATTGGTTCTCAAACCTTGAAAATATGTAGGAGAAAAAGTTGCTATTGATTTTCCGAGTGCTTTCCTTTTTTTTTTCCTATAGTCCTTATTTTTAGAAAGGATTTCAATCTGTTTAATGTCTCTTATTTGATAAAACTACTAAAATTTATATTTTATGGATCACTTTTTGATGAACTGTGGCGATTCATCTCTTAAATGAAAGTCGTCCATCTTGTCATGAGCTCACATTCAAACGCGATCAGAAACAACTTTGTAACATTTTGAGCATTGGAATCAAGTAAATCTGTGACCTTTTTTTTATCATTTTATTTCTACCGATCGTAAAGGAAATATTCAACACATTTGATACTTTGAAGGGCACTACTTAAAAAAAATAGTTTTATTTAAAATAACTTTGAGTGGAAGCCTTTTATCTTTGGTATGAATGTATTTCACACTTAACAAAAGTTGATTTTTTTTAGCTTTCAAGAGGAGTAGGCGTATTTATATCTGATCACCACACATCTACGTCACTCTTGGACATCAGAATATCAGATGAGCGAGAGACTTAGAGAAAAAAAGAGAGAAAAAGACGTCGACAAGTAGAGAGAGTGTGACAGACAGGGATAGATTGACAAAGAAATATATAGCGACTGAATGGCAGAGAGAGGTAGTTAGACGTAGATAGAGGTAGTGAAATGTAGAGGAAGGTAGTGAAACGCAGAGAAAGAGAATGAAAGACAGTGTTATACTAACAGGGAGATAGTGACAGCGAAATAGTGACAGAGAGAGAGAGAGAGTGACTCACAGACATAGACATATAGATAGTGATATTTAAATACTGACATTTAAATAGAGACATATAGATAGTGACATACGTAGGTATAGTAACAAAAAGTGACAGAGAGATATAGTGACGGACAGAGAGTGGCATGGGAGAAAGAGATATCGTGATAGATATACAGACAGATAATGTCATAGAAGTAGTGACAGATAGAACATAGATGAGACATGGAGAAATAGTCACATAGATAGAAAGTTGAAAAGAGAGATAGTGACGTAGAGATATAGTTATAGTTCATAAATAGATGACATATAGATGGATATAAAAAAGGATAACACAGAGAGATAGTGACATAGAAATAAGACATAGAGATTGAGACAAATATGATAACGCGGATAATTGGTGACAAAGCGATAGATACAAAGAGGGATGTCGTGACATAGTGCTAGAGATCAAGAGGATAGCAGAGGGATATAGTGTTACAGACCATGTGAATAGCACATGGAGAAAGTGATTGAGACAAAGATGATAGCACAGGGGAGATAGTGACATAGATATTATAACAAAGAGTGATACATATAGAGAAATACAGTGGTATTGTGACAGATAGAGCCACAGAGAGATTGAACACACAAAAAGAATAACAATGGGAGATAGGGTAAAAATAACACACAGAAATAAAGTGACAGAGGAAGAGTGACATAGAGATATAAAGACACATAGAATGAGAGTTACTGACATAGCGATAAAGACGCAGAGATATAGTGACAAAGACAGATCGTGACATAAAGATATAAAGACACAGAGATATAGTGACAAAGACAGATCCTGACATAAAGAGATAAGGATATAAAGGTATAAAAAGAGAGATAGAGAGTGTCACATACACACAGAGAGATTGACAGACATATAGAGATAGAGAAGAGCACTCAGAGAGAAGTGTGTAACACAGACACATAGAGATATTAACAAACACATATGTATATAGAAAGAGCGACGGAGAGAGAGTGTCACAGACACGCAGAGAAATTGACAAACACATATAGAGATATATAGAGAGAGGCATTGAGAGAGACAGAAAGGCATAGGAGGTAATATTTATATTCTTTAGCAGCCTTAAGGGAGGCCCGTAAGGAAAAACCCAAAATTATTAATTATTACCCTAATTATTCATTTTACGTAACTTATTTTTTAGTGATAACTAAGCACATATTTTAAAGCAATAATCAATAAAAAAATTAGTTTTTATTTGCAAATATATTTTATATTACGATTTTAAACTAATATGCACACTTTTAATAAACCCTACTCCTCTATCAATTTTCAATATTTTTGTATAAAATAAATTTCTACAGACATATTTTTCTATATATTTTTAAAAACCAGTTTTATCTCTTATGACACCTGAGTAATTTGTGATAATTCCAAAAAATAAAACATTTCTTGTTTAATAAACTGAAAAAAGAATTTATTAATTTAGTACTATTTAACAATAAACCGCCACTATATAAACCGCACCTTCTTTTTTTCTACAGTTATTTTTTTCTGTTAACGAGTCTTTTTCATAGTGATACGCATGCGACGAAATTTAGCGCTATTTTTCAATGTGTTTCCTTCAATGGTGTCACCACATGTTTTACATGAGGACAGGGATTTTGTCCTTGAGCTTTTGCCGATTGATAGAAAAATCAGTTGTCTACACTTTAAGGGTATTTAAAAAGTTTTGGATATTCATCAGTAGATACACTATGATATAATGTTGTATAAATGGAGGTTTTCATAGAAACCGAAATCAATGGTTGGCCGTCGATTATGTAGTTGGAAGGTCAAATAAAAGTTAAAATGTAGCTGTAGCAATTTCCTTCGACTCTGAAATTTTGTCCATTTGTTCTAGAATATCTGATGCATCGTTTTATCCAATAAATCAAAAACACTTTTTGAAATTAATTTTTTTCGAAAGTATGGATTTGGGTAACCTTAATATACTATATATATATATATATATACGTATATCATTCAAATATGTAATTTAAAATAAAAATAAAAATCATATGTATTAAACCAGCAAACGAAAGTGGAAACGAAAGTTAGAAGAAAAGTTAAAACCAACCATGCAAGCGCGCTGAAAGCTGCAGACAAAGCATGGCAAGGAATAAATTTCTTAAACAAGAGGAAATACACAAAATAAAAACCAAAAGGAATTTATTGAAAACGAAAGTGTTGGTGGATCAGGGCGTCATCAGGGAGGAGCCTGATCCATACAACGCAAAATGGTGTTTTCTACGAATATGAGCCGCAAAATGCTAAGAAATTGCTCATATACTCCCCCAAACACCATTAAAAACAGATATACAAAAAATAGATTGAAATAATAAAATTTAAATCAAACCTGCAGCAGCAGTCGGGAGACCGACAACACAAAGCCAGAAGATCGCATCAAATGCCGCAACTCACTTAATTCAACAAACCGCAAACACCAATGACTCAGAGGAAATGACGAAATAGAAATAGTCATCGGTGGCGTAATTGTTGATAATAATAAATCAGCTTCATCTTACTTTATTACTTTTCTTGAAGGATTTATTTGTGAGCCGTGAGTTCCAGGCTCCTCCCTGATGACGCCCTGATCCACCAACACTTTCGTTTTCAATAAATTCCTTTTGGTTTTTATTTTGTGTATTTCCTCTTGTTTAAAGGGAATATATATATATATATATATATATATATATATATATATTTAACCATTTAAAGGGAGTGGATGTCTCTACATCTCACTGTTGATGAAAGAATGAAACTTCATATACATCTCTAATAGATTGGAAACTATTTTTATAAATTTTGAATGAAAAGACAACTAGCCGTGAAACAATTCACTGTCCAGATTCATTTGGGATTTTGTACTACAAATACTGATTATTTAGTTTTTGTAATATATGAATCTATCCGCCATAATTACGTGTTAATTACATTAACGCGTAATTATTATTGATAGACAAATCTCCATTAATAATGAGATATTCGTAAATGCAAAATGCCCACAGTACACTTTCATTCTGATCATCAGTCGGGGCTATACGAAAAACTGTATTATTTTTTCATGGAAAGTAATCAGTTTTAGAGTAGGGAAGGAATTAAATTATTATGATCCAGAGCGGGTGAAAACCGTCGTGAACAATTCCGTCATAAATAAATGATTAGGCATCGGTTTGGAGATCCTTTTGTCTTCTTATTACAAATTATTCATTATCCTCAAATTAGTCCCAACACAGTTTGCGAGACACAATAGATTAATTCAGCAAGATCATTTTTCAGATGCGAATGTCGCCTTTTGTGCAGTTCAAGCTCATTCCAAGTTGGGATTCTCGTTTTCTTCCTTACCTCGTAAATTATAGATTTCGCATTGTAACGGTGCGCATCTAGACAGCACAAGTGTCGCATTTTAATTTGTTTCTCATATTTTGTAAGGAAAATAATAAACAGTCTTAGTCTCATTTCAAAGTTGTCTTATTTTTCATTTCTTTTGTTTCTTTCGTGTATTTTCTGAAGTACAGCGCCCTATTTCCCATTATCGAAATGTATTGGTGTTATCGTGTTTAGGGAATATTAGTGGTTGATTTGGATTTTATGGCGCAAGATCCGGAAAGGATAAGCCACGCCAAACACGAGATACTGAAAATTGAAACTATTTTTTAACACGTTCGCTGTCAAAGCTGATATGGTACGTTGATAGCTATTGCCCAGATTTAGAAATGGGTTTCACCCAGAAGCAAATACTAGAACCGCGCCAATACCAGAATATATTGGCGAAAGCTCAGCCAACAATTTTGCAATTTCATCATCTGTTAGAGGCTTATTAATGTGACGCTGCTATTGTCACAGTTTGAATCGTTAAATCTTAAACCTAAATCTTTACCAAGTACATTCACTCTTTGAGTACGTGACTACCCTGAGAAAAGGCAAGCTTATCGCCCATAGATTAGATTAAACTTTCAATTGTTTATTCCGGTTTGTACATGTGGTCATTAGGTGTTAACCTTTGACCTTCGAAAGGTTCTATCAGAGCGGTTAATTAAGCATCATAATACCTCACAATCAGATCAGGGATCACGAGTTCGTACTTTCTAGAACATTAGAAACATTCTTTCGGGCCTAATAAAACCACAGGGCGCTAGGAGCAAAAAAGGCGGTTATTGGAAGAGAAGCTATCAAACCTCATCCACCACTTCAGCAGGGAGGTCCTACAATGGGTAAGCTGTATTTGCCATGTACTATTTAAATCTCCGTATTTGTAATCCTGTTAATGTATGTACTACCATTATAGATGTCTTAAAATAAAGCAATGTTATGCTAAACCAGACATGTCTACTTCCCCTCAAATATTATGACTAATCAAATTGAGAGAATGTATCATTAATCCACTAGACAGTGGTATCTTCCTAAATACAGAGAGCTCTAACACTGAGGCATTAAATTGTATTTTTCTTCCGGGGGGTGGGGTGGGGGGTGAGAGCCCTGCAGAACTATCGTCTCTACAACTCATCTCACCAGATTTTTAAAACTAATAAAGCTATAAATTCGAAACCACATACTTTTACAACTAGCTTCTAGCCTTTAGTTCGCGCGAATACAATTCCAACACTTTATATGTTATGCCGATTAAAGTGGATAATACATGTTTAGACGCAGCTCTTCCCGCGAGAACGCGTGACTGGATACTTAGATATCACTCCATACAACACGCTGGTGCGTGATTGGTAATTTAGCAGTGATGCCTCATCACGCGCTGACGCGAGATCGGCAGCGAAAGTGTTAAAGATTTTAAAACAATAACCAGATCCACTTATAATTTTGTTATTAAAAAGAGAACTAAAAATTGGGTACTATCATCTTAGTTGATAAAATATAATGTAATTCAACTTAAAATCTTGTTATATACAGGTGGTTATCAAAATAACGGAAAAACCTGTGAATAAAAGTGACATTTGAAAACGCGCTTCGTAAGCATTAAAATAAAATCCTAACTAGCAGTTTTTTTAATATAAAAAGTACTTTATATCATGGTAGTATGAGGTAGCTTTAGTGAAGTTGAATACGTCGCGGATTTTTGTCAAAAGCGTAAAATGTCAGACCCCTCACAGACTTTCAAAGAGGCCAAATTGTAGGAGCCCGACTAGTTGGAGCAGCTGTGACCGAAACATCCCAGCTTTTAGGCGTTTCTAGAGGTACGGTGTCTAAAGTCATGACAGCATGCACACTGCGCGGCAAGACAAGCTCGGTAAAGCAAAATAGTGGACGGAAGGAGAAGCTGAGTGAAAGAGACCGACTGGTATTGAAGCGGATTGTAAGGCCTAAAAAGAAAACAACTAAAACCAAAGTGACCGCAGAGCTCAATCGGCATTTGGATTCACCAGTGTCAATAATTACAGTTAGAAAAAATCGGGTAAGTAGTAAAGGATTCCTTATAAATCCAGTGTGTTTTCATTATTTTGATAACACCCTGTATGTGGTAATAGACCTGAATAATGAAGAAATTTAAAAAGTAATGGATGGAGTGGTTGATCCAACAGCAGGGATTATCGAATCTGCTGATCTTCTATTGAATAGTATAATTTTGGAATTTGGATGTGTCCACCGATAATTAGTTCCAACTGAGGGTTCTCTAAATGAAGGCTTTTCAACCCTATAATTGTCATCATAAGGGTTTCATCCAAGGTCAATTTTACTAAGGATGTGGTATCTCATCGCTGAAAAGAGGCCTTAATGCCTAAAGGAAAGAAGACCTCATAAAGAAAAAATTAACACTTCCTTTTATTAGGTAGGTATTATATAGAGTGTCCTAAAAGTTCCCGTACTCCAACTAAAAAAATCATTGCGTCAGTGTTTCTTTTTAATTATTTAATTTTATCGTGCGCTTATAACATTTCGACTTTAACTTTGATCGTTTGGTTTTCTTCCCACTCAAGTTGTGTGCTAATTAAATTCCACGTCATATTTTGTTCTTCATTGCAAAACGAATTTACCGCGCATTCAAAGAATTGCGCTGCTTGAGGCTTATTTTGAATTTAAACGTATGAAATATCTTAAGGAATTTGGCAACATAAATATTCAGATGATGCAATAACGAGTAAATATTTGCTGTATCAACTAATTCGGTGATTTCATGAGACAAGTGCGGTGGAAGACAAACACAGGAGTGGAAGACAGAAAGTCGTTACACCAGACTTTGTGCAAGTAACTCAACGAAATATATTGCAATCTTCTCATCAATCCGTGAGGCAATTGTCGCAACAAATGGGTACATCACGTGGATCAACACATGGCTTTAAGAACTTTGCATTTTCGTGCTTATCGTGTAACAATGTTGTGAGAGCTAAAGTCCCCGGACAACGAGAAGCAACTTTACTACTGTCGATGGTTCCGGAGATTTATTCGCAACACCATCAGCATTTTGGACAAAGCATTTTTTCCGATAAGGCATGGTTTCATTAAAGCGGTTACGTGAACACGCAAAACTCCCACATTTGAGCGACAACAAATACCCCATTCTATAATGCAAAATCTTTACATTTTCAAAAAATTGCCATTTGGTGTGCTGTATTACGCAGAAGGATTGTTAGGCCTCTGCTTTTCGAGTCCACTGTTGATGACACTGTTTGTATGTTTGCAGAGAACTTGTCCAGCAATTTGTTACAGTTGCAAAATAGAAGTGAATAAATTCTTTGTTGCAACAAGACGGCGCAACCTGTCATTCAAGTTCTGAAACCATTGGCATGCTTCAATATTTTTTAGGGAATCGACCCATCTCAAGAAATTTTGGACACCTCGTTCTCCTGAACTGATCATTCTTGACTTTTTTTCTGTGGAGATATTAGAAGAACAAAGTTAACGAAGACAATCCCTAAACAATAGATGATCTGAAAATCGCCATTACTCAAGTGATACAAGTAGTCACTCCCAGTGTCTTAAAATATGCGTTTCTAAAAATATGCGCAAATGACTTCAGCTTTGCCTTTAAAAAAGTGTCGATATTTTAAACATTTTGTATAAATATAAGTGCGAATTTTTTTCCTTCGTTATGATTGAAGTTCTTTTCACTATTAGCACAAAAGTAATTGCTTTAAAATGTGCTGTTTTTTTATAATAAATTCACGAATAGTCAGTACGAGAACTCTTAGGACAGTGTAAATCTATAAAAAAAAATCAACATACCAAGGAGTTGTCCGATTGCTATAAAAATTGGTGGATTTGAAGAACCTACATAAAAAATAAACGATAAAAGTTTCAGAACATTTGAATGATTTATTTCAGAGTTTGATCGTTACAAAGGGAGGACGTCAATAAGGCGTTGTTCTAACACTGGCTGGTATGCAAGCTGTCACCCGGCGTGGAATAGACTGTAAAAGTTCCCCGATGGTATCCTGTGGAATTTCTTGCTCAACTGTAGGGCTAAATGGTCAACAGTCAGGGATAGTTGCAATCGCCTTCCTATAACGTCCCAATCAATATGCTCTAAGGGAGATATCAGGAGACCTAGCTGGCCAAGGAAGTGTTGCGAAAGCTTGAAGACAATTCATAGCAACACGTGCCGTGTGCAGCTGGGCATTATCTTGTTGAAAAGTAAGTACTGGGTGTCACAAAAGAAACGGAAATACAACCGGTCGTAGAATGTCGTCTACTTACCGCTGTGGTGTAAGTGTGTGCCAGAAATGACTACCAAAGGGCTTTCAAAGGAGATGACTCCGTTGACCATTACTCCCAGTTGTGGGCATGTGTGGCATTCGATAGTAAGGGCAGGATCTCCACGTTACCCTGGACTTATCCAGACTCTTCTACGGTTGTCGTCAGGACACAGTTGGTAACGGGACTCGTCACTAAAGACTCTACTCGCCATCAGCGCCGTTGCAATATGATCGAGCCCGGCACAACTCCTTCTTGAAACGTCGATTTTATTATAGATTATAGTTAACATCACTCTAGAGGAACACAGGGAAAGAGCCAAGGATGATCACCACATAATTTTGAACCACGATCAATTGATGAGGTCACACCTCAGCTGGAAACCCACCCTCCAAACTCTCACACAGCGTAAATGTGAGAATATTTGAGGCCTAGACGTATTTGACATACACCATCTTCCAAGTACATGTCGGTATTATATTCGATCAAGTCTCGATTTCCCAAGCCTTCGATCACTCAGCCATGGCATGATCAAAAGGTTTAACATGAACCTGTTAGTTCAGGGAATGAAGTATCCAGAAAATGTGCTATATATTTTAAAAGTGTTTTTCGTTCCTCCAGGCCAAATAGCTTGCTGGACTAAGTTTCAACAGTCATTCGCCCTCAGAGTGATTTTCATAAAGATTCTGGAATGAGTTTAAAGAAACGGTATCAAAGAGGATAAAGACAGGGAGTTCAAAGCATTCTCTGGAAGAATCAAATCCCTCAAGACATGATGAAAATACACTACTGCTTTTGAAAATTGCAACACCATGAAAGAAAATTTATACCACGTATTACTTGTAGTGGTTTAAATAAACTATCAGATTTAAAGAGCAACAAACAAAAACAAAAACAAAATACCGAAAATCAATATATTGTTCAGACGTTACGCGCAGCGATGAAAGTATCACACGTAGTTACAACGAATTATACAGATTCTGAATATGATGTTGAGGAATGGCATTTCAGATGGTCTCTATCTGATGACAAAGTTCAGCCGTAGTCTCTGCCCGATGAGTGGTACGACTGAGTCGCTGACCGATGTATAACCCAGACATGCTCAATGAGCGACATATCCGGGGTACATACAGCCATAGAAAAAGCAGAACATGTCGCACACTGAAAAAACTTTGTACATTCCGAGCAACATATGAACAAGCGCTATCTTCCTGAAATACAACTCCTTGACTGTGTTGCAGGAGGGGTAGGATCTCTGGTAGCAATACTTCCCCGATGTAGCGCCCGATGTTCAATAATTTGCAGTAGGTGGGATCGCCCATGATATCCAATAGCACTCCAGAACATAACTCCAGGTGTTCGTCCAGTATGACGTTGAATATGACAATCCGGGAGAAGATGTTCACCTCCAAAGCGTCTGACGAGTACGTGTCCATCGTTATAGTCCAAATTGTAACGGGACTCATCTGAGAAGACGACTTGTTACTAATCGACCCGCCATTGACTGTGTTTGTGAGCCCACTGTAACCAGAGGGTTAACCAAATGTCGACTTGCACTAATTGCTTTTTAAGAGCTGATTCTGAAAGACAATCGTAGTTCCATGCAATATTGATAGAGGCGGAATACCTAACGAGCTTAAATGTGGAAATCCAGAGGGTATCTGCATTTTAATTTTTGCTCGTCTTCGAATTTTATGAGTTGGATGAACTCACAGACTTGATCTACCTAGTCTAAACCAAATGGCACAATAAATAATAATCCCTTTTTTGCTCCTACTTACAACGTTTTTTTTAAACCATTATAATTTTTAATTGTGCTAATCAATTTGGTACAAAGATAAAGAAAGGTGAGACATTTTCTACGGATCTTCAGTTGTACAACTATGAATAGACGTTACTTGTATTTTTATTGGCAAAATTAATTATTTATGTTGTTCAGATTGTCAATTCATGATAGATTAAAGGGCGTAGTTAATTAAATACTTACCTACCTTACCGAATAAAGTTGTTGGAATATAGTAGGCCTTACATTAAAAAGAAGATATTTCAAATCAAGAAACTAATTTTTAGTACTTACAATAATTATTTACATACCAGCGAGCGTACAAAACACAATGCTCACACTTTATCTTTCCCAACCTAAATAAATTTCATCACTTCAGAATTCATACATATCAGCATTTTGAAAGACGAAAGAAAATAGGGTAGGTGTTTCAAATATCGCCTACCCTAACTATTTCTTTGAATCTACGACCCCTGGGTTGGAAAATCAAGCTAGAAACTAAACGAATATCACCTTCTTTTGTTTCCAGATATCATATACCTTCTTTACTTATATCAGTTTAAGTTAACTAATAAAACTTCAAAACGTTTCCCAAGAGAATTTTCAAGAGTGGGTTCTTAATATCGCCTACCCCTATTCCTATTACATTCCACCAGGCGAAATTAAGAGCTACTGTGAAAAACAAGTTGCTAGTAGCCTTGAGTATTGAATGTACTTTCAAGTCATATAAAGGAAATTATCATTTGAAAACACTTACCTGGATATTCCCTGAATAGATTGGAGACAAAAAATACACTGTGATCACATCCTCAAGTACTTCAGATGCAATATTGTTATTGATATAACTGATAGGAAACTTGTCGGTGGCGCTACGTGTGGCAAAACCCTAAACCGTCAAGGTAAATGCTATTTGAAGTGAAATTTGAAGTCTATCTGAAGTGGAAAATCACCGAAAAGTAAAAAAAATTTATTTTTATTTCATGAAAGGGTCATAATTTCTGAAACACTTCAGTTGTGAAACTACTGTACGACGTTAATTCAAATATATACCTTAAAAAAAATTTTTTTTTTTCAGTACTGCGCCTTTTGGGGAAACGTGCTATTACTATGAAAACTTTAGCAGTAGAATCAAAATTCCGAATAATTTGTAACATCTACTCAATGCAGTTTAAAAAATCTTTCGAACCAAAGTTTAACTTCATTAGAATAAGACAAATTTCCAATAAAATTTCATTACCTAATATTCAAGTTTATATCTATAATCGACGCTCTCTAAATTCAATTCCACAGAGCTGAAATGAAATAATACTCAGATAAAATAACAGATAAAGACAAATAAATACATGCGACATTTTTCCATTTTCAATTTGACGTATTATGGAAGTTTGTCTGTCTATTTTCTATACAAATCTACACAATTTGATATATCCACACCAATTTCAGCACACATATACTTCAGAAACCTGAGGGTAATATATGATACATATATTTCCCCATTCTATTTGTCCTATGGGTTCAGTTTTAGTTACGTTTATAGTGGCATTGGCGCTTTTTTGGCGCATATCTATTATTGAGTTATGGTAGGTAAAGGCAACCCATCTGCATAACCGTTATTGCGGTTTTTATGGCAACCTCGGCAAGCGGAAAGTTTACATTTTATTTTGAACTAACAAAATACCCGACCTTACTCGGTTTGAATTGGTTTACTCTTGATTGAAGAGATGATCAAAATAAATAATGTCATACGTTTTTCGTAGAATAAAATAATATTTGAACACCTTTCGCCATCTTTTATAATTTCTACCTGTTACTTTGGACACAAATTCTACACATGCATATCCATTCATGTAATACATTTCACATGCATCGCACCCTTGCTTTATGACAGAGCTAAAACCAGACGAAAGGAGACATTAAGGTTACTACTACAAAAGTCAATTTTAAAGAAAATTTGGAATTCCCTTTCTTAAGTACTTTTAATGTTCAACTCAATTATAAAAACGACGATTTACGGCGCTCATAATCAACAAAACAATATTGTTTTACTTGTGGCACTCTTGTATCCGGCATGTGACATTGTGGATGTCATTATGACAAAGGGTGTTTTAATGTTTGAAAAGTTCTAGTTCGGATTTTTTAAACAATATTATCCTTTCAATAACGGCAATATTCTTTCAATAATGACATAATTACTCTTAAAATGTGCTTTATTCTGACTCACCGGCCACTTTAAGTGGAATACTTTGTGGTGGTGTTGCAAGTGATAAATATGAAACACAATTTGTTAAAATAATAAACATATAAAACAGAAAATAAAAAAAAACAGAGAAATAAAACAAAATAAAAGATGTCGGGAAAAACGTGTTCTAAAGATATTCATTTGTGATTCCTTTTTATCTTTTATTATCTCAGTTGCCACAACGTACAACTGAAAAGTCCACAAAATTCAGAAATGCGAAATTAATTTAGATCGAAAGAGAAACACGAGTTTCCGTTTTATTCCGTTCGTTGAAAAATATCGTCTGGCCGAAATATTCGGAAATCGTTTACATTGCGCAAAGAACAAAAATAAGACTAGAAATAAATGAAGTATCAGAGCTAAAGTTCCATAAAAAAATAACTTTTTGAAAAATGATTGCTTTTTTAACAGTATTGATAAAGCAATCCAAGTAATCGTAATACTCAATACACATTCCAATTTTTCCAAAACTACCAATTTACAGTTGACTTAAGTATACTTACTTATGTGTTTTAGCATAAAACTCATCTAAATCTAAGAATAAAGAAATATTTATTAACGCATTCACTTAACTAATAGATAGTGTATGAAATAAAACACATTGCAACCAAATATCTGAATTAAAATGTATGTGACGTTTGCACAAACGCACAAATACAAAATCGAACATTGAGCAGAAAGACGGACAGACAGACTTTCGCATCAAATTCCACTCACTAAATGTAGATAAGTGCTCACTGTATGCAAATTTTCATGAAAATATATTAAACCGTGTGGACGTGTATAGGGCACATACAATACAGTCAGACACACTGACACAAAACGCGCAAGAGGCGGATTTGGCATCAGAAAATCCTAAACGGAAAGAAAACCTAAAATGGGTCGAAAATATTTAATGTACAATCAAACACTCCATTCTTATTTATATAGATATTCTAGTAATTTCTTTCAAAATCCGTTTTACTGCCGTTTGATTTCATTGATTCATTTGAAATAATTATTTATTTGGCAACTATAGAAGTGCGCCAAAAAAAGTGTCAAGACCGTTGGCTAAAGCTATAAACGTAGACTGAAGCTGTGCCGTCCTGGGTAAGCAGTTAGGGCAAAAAATAATTCGGTGGAGTTGTCGTTCACGGTAAGACGTTTGTCGCCAATGAAACAACGCAAAAAATACCATTCAGAGCGTAGAGTGCGAGAAATTTTGCAGATAGGGTTGCCATACCAAAAACGGCAGATGTGAAGAAAAACCGCAAAAGGTGAAGATTACCATATTTGGCGACAAATCGCCTTCTTACCGTGAACGACAGTTCCACTAATAATTCAAAATCCCTATTCTAAAAACAGCACATAAAACGAATACGGTGCTCAACCTTAGTTTTACCACTATTGGTGGAAAAAAAATTTTTTTATTTCCAATACTTATATTGAAACTAATATTTTATATCCTTTATAATGTATAGATAATTTATCTATATTTGAATGATGATATAAAAATATTCGATACATTCAATGTTTGCCAATACTAATACAATACCTTACAATGCACTCATAACGTACTTAAAATATTTTTGACACGTGACACTCTTGCTCCAAGCATGCGACAAATTTAAATTTCGACAATTTTAGCATATATAAGTTGCGTTGCTTAAATAAGGTTTCAACTCGTAAAACAAGCCACCTTGAAATTGTGTCACTAAGAAAATCAATCTTTAACATAGTTAAGATTTTTATATGATTAAAATTCCAGTTAAATTGCGTTATTCTGACTTACACGTTACTTTCAATCGAATACTTTGTGACGTTGTTGCGCTTAATCAAACGGAATTACAATTTATTAACAAAATAAATATTTATAAATTTACAACAGAAAACAGTGAATTAAAACTTAATCATGAATATCGTTTCAATATGATACGTCATATTTTCGTAATGTTACTACAAATCGAAATTACCGCATCCCTGATACAAGAATACAAAACAAAGTTTTATAATTTGAAAACCAAAAGCAATACTAGTTCTTAAGTTTGACGAATTTAAGTGACATTCATAATCACTCCAAAACTCAAGATCGACTTTTATAGCAGTCCCCTTAGGATCACATTTTGCAGTTTTTTCTTGCACTAGAGTGCAATAAATGGGAAATGGATTGCATAGAAGGACCAAACAAGCATTTATATTTGAAATAAGTTATAAAAATGTCAAGATGGAGTTTGAAAAGCATTATCCACTCAGCTAAATTTTCTTTGCATTTTTCTATTACTGAGAAAAATGATTATTCTTATCACTTTAAAAAAAAGTTTAACCAATTCAAACCCAGCTACATATGGTAATTCTGCTTGTATTCAATGAAATAAAACTCATGAATTACGAAAAATGGGTGATTAAACTAACCCTTTTGGAAACATTTCGAGCATCAGGCTTCTAGAGCTTAACTGGTAGAATTCACACAAATTTAACTCTGTTAATCCAGAATGTGGGCAAACATCGGAGACTGAAATTATTCCGAAGAAACAAATTTTTACAATGTTTCCATAAAACAATAAAGTTTCAAGCAGTGAGAGGTACTCCGCATTTTTTCTCCTTTGGGCTTCGAATAACTCAGCCCTTTCACGTTCCTGAGTTTATCCTTGAATGTCTTGAGCTTTTGAGTTGGGAAGACTTGATGGCGGGACAAGAATACTAATTTGCTTTCCTCTTAATGCGTTCTAGAGTTGAAACAGCTGCTGTTTCGTGTGTAAATCTGAAGCTTTCAAAAGTTAATGATTTATAAATATTTAGAAATTCCACTTAGGTTTGAGATGTTGTAGTGATCAAACAATGTTTATTTTCATTGTTCTGCGGGGATTAAATTGACTTTAAATTACTCTTGTAATACCTGTCATAAATGATTTAATAAATTATTGATTATATATTCAAATGTATATTAAAGGAATTTTTAATGTAATAAATAAATAAAAAAGACTTCAATAGTGTTTTAATAGCAACAATAAAATATTTGAGCAATCTGTCTCGATAAACTGAATTTCTTACATAGTTTTGAGTCATTCCAACAGTAGTTTGGTATTTCAATACACGCCGTACTGTAGTAACACCACGGGGTATTGCTGAATTGGTAGAAATTTCAAAAGTAATGCGATGTTTCAGAGTAGGTATATTTTAAAACAACGCAAATAATTCATTCAATTGTGATATATTTACTTCAGTTATTTACAATTTGTTTTTGTAGATCAATGTTAAGTTTTCGAGCAATTTTAAGTGTGGACGCGGTTGCCTTTTTAGAAGAGTAGCGGACAGGTAATCAGAAGTTTGCTTGATAGAAACTCGTTCCAACCAAAGACCGTTGTGTTCATGGGGCTGATGCACGTTAAATCTGCCGTGGCCTCAAATGTCCTCACGTTTGCTAAGCGTGGAAGTGTGGAGACTGAAGTGACAGCTCAGGTGTTGCTTCCACATATATGTGCATCAAAATTACGAAGTGTAATCATCGGTTCTTTCCCTTCGTGATTGATTCCAGATCGTCGTCAATAGCATGTGTTGCTCCAAAGCGATTCCACTTACATGATATTCCTTTTGTATTCAATTCAACTACCACCACACTCAAAATTAAGAACACACTGGGACATAAATTTGTGTGTTTGAAAAAATCCATGTAGTATGTCCTCGTGCATACACAGTTGTTCAACTTCCATGGTATTCCTTTTGTATTTAATTCAACTACCCCCACACTCAATTTTTAAAACACATTGGGGACATAAATTATCGTGTTTAAAAAAATCATCTAGCTCTCTTCATGCATACACGGTTGTTCATGACATGAAGTCCTGTGTTAACACGAGGGAACGGTTTGATCATATATAACAGCTTTTACGAATTTGAAATTTGATTAATCTTTCGCATGAATAACTAATCATTTTTAATTTTATGAAACATTTTCCGATCCATACTTATTTCAAAGAGCTATTACATTTTTATCCAACAGCATTTGTGCAATCATCTCAAACTATTTGCATAAGCAGAGTAACTGGTACTAAATTCATTCATTTATAATTTAATCCAACATCAAGGAATGATTTGTATTGTCCTTTATGAAATCCAAATAATTCTATTTGTGTACGCGTCATTAGTACTTGAAACATATCACTGTATTGCTCATTTCTAAATATAATCTGTCCCTAAGTATTGCAAGCTCTAATAGGAAGGGGCGCTCTACCTCTCTTGATTTATTAGAGAAGTGATTTCAATCTTAACGGAATACATGCTTTCTAACGCCCATTCAATGAAAGATTAACTACTGGACATTGCAGTAGTCAGAATAACTGATTGTATTCAGCCTGTTTTGAAATCCTGGGCCGAATGAATCGGAGATCTTGAAGAGATTTCATAGCCTTATTTTGAGATTTCAAATGAGACCTGAAGTTAACTGATTGTTCACATTTTCAAACTTTTTTCGCCACTTTAAATTATGTTGACCATTCAGAATTTAACAATGCTTACATATAATTACAGCTATGATAGACGTTTCTTGTCTTGTTAAATGGCAGTGGTGGTAGTGCTACTGAGGTGGAACGTGTGTCCTGCAATCCGAACGCGATGTAAACGTGTTTAATGTCGTTTCAGAAAACTGTTTCAGCACGTCGCTCATACAATTTAAAAAATAAATTCAAATTTCGCATATAATGATAGATTTCAACACTGAGATTAGACCCTAAATGCTGCCAAAATAGCGATGAACTAGATATTAAGGTAGCTCAATGTGTATCAAACGAATCCCCATATGGGTAATTATGGTAATATTTTATTCACATCGTATTAGAGCAACACAACGGGCTACTGACTACGGTCCGGAATCAATCCTCTAAGGGAAAAATTCGAGGACAACAATTTTGAACCACGGTCAGATGACGAGGTAACACCTGAGCTGACACCCCACTCTTCAAACTTCTACACCAACCCAGCATATGGGTATCAGAAGAAAAATCTTCGCATTCCATCTCATTTGTTTGTTTAGAATGAAATAATCTTCGAAAGCCCTGTTATTTTGCAAAAATCTAAGCATGTTATATATAATTTTGTATTTAGTTACTTCATTTTGTGTATAAGCCATATTTGTCAGATAATAATATACAACACATCTCTCAATTGACTGTAAATCATTGTCTCTGAAATAAGTGATCTGACCGTTTCTGAACTATTGAAACTATTGAATCAATCATATTGCTCAAATTATATTTGCAAGCGTAACATTCCATAAACGAAACGTCTACTGTTTTCAAAATAATTTGAGTTTTGCACAAAAACGAAAAGTACATTCGTGCCTGAAATAAATTCGAATTTAATAAATTGAATTTTATTTTTTCTCGGAAATACAAGGTCAAAACTATCAATTTCATCTTAATTATATTTTTACCATCAAAAACTCCAACTGTTCTAATTCCTTTCTTCTAATTGGTACATAAATCAATATTTCAAACGTCTGTTACACCCATCTGTTTACAGTACAAATACATTCTCGTAGCCGTAGCTTTCTAAGGTATGCGGCTATTCCTTTATTCCTCATCACCTTGACCGAGGAAAATATATTAACGGTGAGAGACTCTCTCGGTCCGTGCCTGCATCGTTATTTTCCCCGGCTTATAAATATGCAGAAACTATAAGCTTCATTAGGTTCTTAATTAGCTAGATGGATTCTGAAGTTCTGTTCCCCATGGTGCACTTACATGAAAGAGCGATCTCCCGGCGGAGGTTAAAACAAGTCAATTAAGTGGAGAATTTCATCATGCTGTGTTGCTGATAATTTGACGATTTGCTTGTGAACCAGCCATTGGAAAGTTGGGGTGAAATTGAAACTCGATTTTTAAATGCGGATTACTTTTATAAGCGGATCGAGTAACGCTTAGTACGGGGTTGTGATAGATCGGGGCTCTAATTGGAGAAGCTTCAAAAATCCGCAATTTGGTATAATTTTCTAAAATTGGGTTGCTACTTTAAGTCTTAAATCCTGGTCTAATTAGTCTTCGTCTATCGAATAGTGACCCTAGAGCAACAAATCAAACTAGGGATGAAAACTGAAATTGATGTGTTTCACTGCTAAAAGTGTCGTAAACTTAAAGTCATCTCTACTATCATAAAACGAAGTGACTCTCCGTGTCTCTGTACGCAGTGTCCTGACGCAGATAAGGCACTTACCATAATGAGATTTGACGCAGAGATAGTGATCCCACGAAAAGAACTGTCACGGGCAACGACGTGCTGCCAAGCAATGGCTAGTAGATTACAAGCATTGAGGGTCTTGGTACTTGACTGAATAACGTGAAGATTGATTAAATACACATGTATTCAGACTTATGAGTTTGATCTGAATGATCCGTTTCTAAATTGGAGCTGCTGTGGCTCAGTTGATTTGCCCATTGTGCTAACAACCTGAGAGTTATAGATGATGCGTGTTCAAATTCTGTCAGGTTCGTGTCCTCTATGGGTTCATATCTATTTTCTGCGTGAGTAAAACTTTCTTTGAGTGTATGTTCTCTTAGTTTTCATATTACATGGTATAGGTATTGCCTTTGTATCATAAAACATGACAAACTGCTTGTAAAACGTCCAATTAGTATAGAAATATGCCTAGGGCAAGTTACAGGATTAAATATTCCCAGCCAATGGCTGTCTTAATGCTAGTCGAGTAAGCAACCCCTCTAAACCATTGAAGGTCACATAATTAAAATGGGTATTTACTGGAAAACAAAATGTAGTAGTCGACAGTGCTTCAGCTACATAAAGTGTTTCATGCACGTGCCCAGAATATGACGTCAGTAGACTAGTAAAAATTACAAAGTATGAACCACGAATCGATTGATAGGTTACCTCTATTTCAATTAAACGCCAAACGTTACCAATGTAATAAACTGCATTTTAAGGTAACACCAATACATATTATGTATTGGGTAGCATAAGTAAAATTTTCCCTTTTCGTTTGTATTAATTTGGTGACACTGAAAATCCTTCCCTTAAGATAATACTTCATGTGAATATAAACAAAGTTCTGTATATATAAAAGCTCTGGAAGGAAACAAATGACTCCTTGATAAGAAATAATTTGGTTATGTCACCTATTTTGTGATGTTTAGCTTTTATTTCCAATGGACGAAATGCTGCAATTACATACACTGTAAATAGTTTACCAAAACACTATAGCTCTACGTATTTAGTTAGATCCCGGACAAGGCATGGCTTGGTGGGTTTGCCCATCGCACCCGTAACCTGGAGGGCAAAACCTCTGCGCCATTGTGGCTCCATCCTGTTTGGAGGTCATCAAATTAACGCATCCATGCGAGCAAATTTTCCCCAAATCCTCCGGAACGGCATTTGGAATGGAATTTGAGGTTTAATGTCGCAAGGTTCACAAACGCACAAGCTGCGTCTGGAATTCATTTGGGTTTTGGTGCTTTTTTTCACGAAGAACCCAATTGGTTTTCTGGTTCTAAATTTCCCAGCGACACTAATCTGATAAGGGTGATTGTACAATAGATGCATTGATGTGTGGGGCATAGTGTTAGTTAAGACCGGTTCAACTCCAGCCTATTCATACTGGTAAATCGATATAATGTTCAGGTACTGAGACTTGTGGATTTATATTAGTCATAGTAGCACCACTTACCTCACACAATAGGGTCCAAATGCTTCTATCACAGTGATTTAACAACCGTCGCGGGTCATGCTGCTGCTGTTGAGGGTATTGTGGTCGAGATTACAATTTCAAGAGACGCAATAAACTCTCATGAATGAGACCATGGCACAACCACCGATGGTATGACTTAAGTCGTACATTAGGGATGCGTTGTGATTATCTAGTATCTATTGAGTGGTAAAATTCCATTTGACATCTCCTAGATTTGCATACTACAAACGATATGTTTGCAAGTACAACATTTAGCGGATAAAATAATTAGAACACCAATTAAATAAACAATTGTGTTATTTTAACCCTACTGGTCCTAAGCAAAATTGATCAATTCTTGATGGACGATAGATCGTGTCGTTAAAGAAATAACTGATCCAATTTTGATCTCGTCAAAACCAAAGAATCAATAGTCTCTCAATCAATTTTGATGACCAGATATATTTGCACACTTTTGGATATTGAGGCAGAATGGAAAATTCAGTAGAACTCGATACATCCACCAAATTGGAAAGACTATACATTAACAATAATACCTCTTTGGGAGTACCTCTTCGTAAAGTTTGACATCACTTCAGTTTACGAAAAAAAAATTTAAAAAATAAAATAAAAAACGAATTATTTTGAACAGTGAAAATGTTAACCTTCATCGAAAGAACGAAAGAAGATGTTATCGTTTATGGCACTTTTATAAGGAATAATTTACTTTAAGAGTATAAAATTAGAATTATCTCTCCTCAGACCTTGTACTCGTACCCAATAGTTCCTACTTAAAGAATACTTATAAGTGGTGGCATATAACCATAATCCAGCCACTAGATTTGAGAGAATTTTGCTATGCTAACGCACCAACTACTAGAAAACATAACAATCGATTATGACTGATTTTATTTTATCCGTTTTGATGATGCTTGTCATTTGATGATGCTTGTCATTTGATGATGCTTGTCATTTAATGTTGTTGAATAATTATGCGTTAAATTTTTCTCAACAAAATATATTTTCCCGGTTTAGTTTTTTTGTACTGATAATATTTCCCCCCATATTTATTATCTGAAACAGTAAATTATTTTTTGTTATGTAAGTAGATTAATTTATGATATATTGAAGCAATACAACGAGGCAATTGCAGTTTAATTTTGGTTATTAATTTGAACTGGTCAATACACATATCCTCCCTTGCACATATAACTAATAAATAACCAGCCTTATCAATTCACTCAAAGTCTTTAAATAAATTGAACATTTCCTACACCCATTACCTCTCGGAACCCACCACGCACTAAAACTTTAAATTACTTCAACTCTCACTCGTCCAATGTAACGGTCGGTGATGAATGGCGGCGACAAATGCTCTCAGAGTGGAGAGTGGCTAATGGTCCTGTTGTGTTCCCTCCATTGATGTATTGACAGAGCCCTGCGATAGACCAAACATTGATCACGTATTACCCAGCTACAGACCGATGTTCTTGGGAAAACAATCTGGAAAGTCTCGCAATCGATTGTGTCAAGGAATGTCCCTCGTGAAATATTCAACACCGAATCCACACAGTCAGGTTAATCCATTGGATGTTCATTAATTAGTTACTGGCTCCGCTTGGTCATGGAGGCGTGCTCGAACAAAGCTGCTTCATTACACCTGGGATGAAGGGCTTACGAGCTTTTTAACGTTTTTTGTGTGCGATTCTTTTGGTTAATTTTGGGGCGGTTCTTGGGTATGTACCATGATGCCCTCATCAATACGTCATTTACCCAATTTCGGTTTCTTCCCTCCTCTTGGTGATAAATGGTCGTGTCGTAACTTGGAGCCAGTGATGGATATCCGATATTTCCCCCAAGAAGGCGGTTCTTTTGGATACTAATATTCTAAATTATGCAGGTATGACCATTCAACTGGTAAGTCGCTTAATGGTTCTCAGGTTCTTAAGCTTCACTGACGCAGTTGAAATGTCTATGTAACAGGCACACCCTTTGAATATATAGATTAAACAGAAATTTTAATAATAATAACAGTAAAATAATACAGGTTAAATTTTTGACTTTGTAAATTACACATCGTTCTCCGAATAATAATGATTCTACTGCAATCCATCGATATGTTCAGAAAAAAAAAGAATGTATTCAAAAAAATTTATATTAATGTGCAGGACTTTGATGACGATGGAAATGGGGTTATTTACCATTATTGTTTTAGCTTTAAATCATGTCACTTGTATGTTTTGAATATCCACCCCAATTTTCTAATTATGACAATGTTCTAAAATTTGAAATCTAATAATCAACACAAAGTCACTGTACAAAACATTTTTATTAAAAGTGTTACTATAAATCTTGCATCAGATTGAGTGACATTTTATTCATTCAGTGTAACATTCACCATAAAACAAAAATAGTTCAGAGAAGCAGAGATGCAATATTTACTTACCTCGCTGTTCCAGTTTAATTCAAACCAGAACTTATATAATCGTCCTAAACAGAACTTGCGCCATTATTGCAAGGAACTAACTTCCCGTATCCAAATCTGAGTCACAATTATCTCTTACGTCTTTCTGCAGAAAAATACGAAAGTACCTTTGTTTTGCACTTGGAGTTATTATTCCGGAATTAATTGGAATCTATGAGAACTACTTTTTTTCAGCCGGAAATATTTGCATTGAGATAGGAATTGCAGATTCAATAAGATTTGTAAACTTCATGATGCTAGAGCTCAGATTTCAAAAGCGTTTGCAGCTTCAGAGAAACCTGTTTCTATTTTATATATAAGATTAAATGTACTTTGTAGTTGAAAAATACTGAGGTAGCTAAGATTATCAATGTTTGCAGGAGTCAAAATTTGGTTGGGTTACATTTTTCTGACGCATATACCATGTTTAACCAAACAATACCAAGCAAATGGACATACACACATTTCAATGAAGTCGAAGACAGAAAAAAACCAAAGATGGGCAGGACCTACTTATTCTGCAACTCGTAGGTTGCTTGCACAAACTCACTAAGTCATTTATCAATTGGTAACTTTCGGTTCGATTTCTATGTCGCAAGGATCACATATATTGCTCGGTTGTGCCAAATATTTTCAAGTAAATGGACATACAAGTTTTATTGATGCATAAAATATAAATAAACACAGAGAAGAACCAAACCTGTGTCACATACAATTCGCAGGCTTCTAGCTTAGTGGACAAACACAATGAGGCACTAAGACATGATTGCAGCTATGCAGCTGAGGTAAAATTGCTAATCATCTTCAATTTCAGGCTATTAATTGGAACATTAAATTCCTATTTCACTGCGTACCCTCAAACATTTTAATACGTACACCTAAGTGATAAGTATACCCCGTTTTGCAAACGCCAGCGTCACAAGATATGTATCTGATTACGCAAAAAATGAATGTATAACATTCTGCGACATACCATCAAGTTGATCCTGATGGTATTCTAAGAATGTAATTCATACGCGTTGTTGCGTAACATTGTGAAGTGTCACCCATTGAGTGCCACAAGCTTTCCAAGTAAATAAGCACATCTTACCCCTCAAGCAACACACTAAATAATCATATAAGAGAAAGAAATAATTGTAGGTCGGCGTTTTATGGCACACGGGCCATATTTGGCTCTGCAGCGCCAAGCAATACGTATTAATCAGTTTTTCTTAAAATACTTTAAAAGGCCTAAAATAAATACATAGACATTAATTTTTACTGGAAATTGTTTTTTCATCCTTTGCTATCCAAAAAGACAAACACAATCTATAAACAATTTAATTTTCAAACTAAATTTACTTTTTTTTATCAACAATGAAATTAATATTCATAAAACTATGAATAGAAACATGGGCAAATTTTGACACCATGTGATTTAACTGTTACTGAAACATCGGAATTCCAAATTACAGCTGATTACTTGCATAATTAGTTGCACAGTGAGACTGTTTGCAAAATTGGATCATTATTATTGTTATTGGGGATTGTTCACAAAGTCAAAAACAGAAATTTCTGTCAACAGATCTGGGATTCAATCTGGATGTATTCTGACTTTGTCACCATCTTAATAAACTCCATACAACATATCATTGACAGCAACGGCCACTAAACGTATTTATTAATACACTCACTACCAAAAGTTAAGCACGGAGAAGAAAATGTTAATTTACAGAAGCCAATCTGAATTCGAGAGGTTGCAATTATATACAGAGATAAATGGAAGAATGCAAATGTGTTATATAACAGCCAAAGATGGTTTTCTTGTCGAAAAATATGCAAAAAAGGCATTTGTATAAGAAGCTAGCATTTTGAAGGGTAAGAGGAGTTGCATGCACGTGCTGATAAAAAGTGTTTAGAACTTTCATACGATTAGTTTTCAAGACAGAAGTGTTTCTATAACTTCCAGAAGCTTAATGGCAGAAAGTAGTGAGCTATGGCGTTCTGTGGGACGCCTTGAAACAGGGCGATCATTCACTGATGTTGCTCATTTTTCCGGCGTTCATCATTCTGTCATTTTACGATTATGGAAATAATTCGAAATAAGGCAAACAGTTGTCTGAAGACCTGGGTTCGACCTCCCAAGGGTTATGTCCCCCGCGGAAGATCGATGTATTGCTATTGTAGCAAGGCGGAATCGAAGAGAAACTTCCACACGTGTGACATCTATGGTTTCAGCGTCCATTGATAAGACGATATCGGCCACTACTGTCCGCCGAAGGATACACATGAATAGACTCTACGCCAGGGTACCACGTGTTTGTGTTCCTCTATCCGTCCAATCCAGAGGGGCACGATTAAAGTAGTGTCGAGATCATGTGAATTGGACTGTGACTGATTGGGATAACGTTATGTTCACGGATGAGTCTAGATTTGCCCTTTAGCCAGATGACAAACGTTTAAAGGTCTGGGGAGTACAACACACGCAATCGGCCCTAGACCATCATTAATAATCACACATTCCGAGATGGAATTATCATGGTGTGGGCCGGTATATCGTTGGAATATCGTACTTACCTGCAGATCTATAGACGGGGTTCTGTGACGGCTGTCCGGTATCGGGATGAAATCCTAGTGAGATTATACGCTGTAGCAGTTGGACCGTCTTTCGTTTTAATGTATGGTGATGCGCGTCCCCATAGAGCTGACATCGTCCACGACTAACTGGGGTGTGAGTGGATTGCACGTATGGTTTGTCCGGCGTACTCGCCCGACCTTAATCCAATTGAAAATATTTGGGATGCCCTTGGCTGTGCTGTATCTGCACGTTTCCCACCCCCAGCTACTCTCACAGAGTTGCAAACTGCTCTACAGGAGGATTGTCGATTGCTTGACTCTGGGGTAGTTGATCACTTCATGGAGAGCATGGTCACACGCTGTAAACTTTCTATGAGGAGTGGTCACATACCCTATTAATGTCGGTTTTGTTTATTAGTTTTGGATTTAAACACCATTTTATTAATGACTCCTATATGACTTTACCTTATAATTTATGAAACTTCAATATTGTTTTCATCTCTGTATTGAATTTTTATGTTTTGTTTCATGCATAAACCTATTTGGTACTTGCCTACCGCATTTCGCGTCAATCAAAGCTGCATTTGTTGTTTTTTTCGCATTTTATCTTTCGTGCTTAACTTTTGGCAGAGTGTATTTGTAATGTGATTGAATTCCGAGCATTTACACACTCCCTCAATGTTTTTTTAATGGATTTTCTCGATTAATTTTACGCCTTTTTACATTATTATTTCATCAAATCCGCCTGACATTTTGTGTAGAATCCAAATTTGTGATAAAAGAGAGGGTTAGTATTGAAATTATCGTAGCAAGCACACACACACCCAATTTCATATAAAGACGGCAACTTATAAACATTTTAAATATTGATATTTGTAGAAAACATTAATCCCCATAGATTGCTACCTTCCGTTTTATTCTGTGGTGTAAATTGTGCAATTGCGATCGTGTGAGTCGGTTTTTTTTTTTGACGGCTGTACATGTTAGTTGTTAGTATGCTTCACCAACTTCTGGAGTTCATCGTTAGAATATTGCTTAAGCAAAATAATCGTGAAACAAAAATTGACCAACGACAAACTGAACCAAAATCTGTGCAAAATAACTTTATTATTGTTATTTTTTTTCGTGGTGAAAATTATTAACCGTAAAATCTATCTAAATTTTGTATATGTTGGTAGTACAATTATTTTGAATGGGAAATTAATTGAAGATTTTTTTACTTTTGATTAAGATTTTGTAACAAATTTCTTGACAAAGTAATTCTATAAAATCTTTTAACAATTACAATTGCTTTTCTGCTGTAACCATAGCTGTTTTGTTAACTAAAATATCAATGCAAACATAATATGTACAGATGGACGCGTATTTCAAAATTCAATAAACAATATTTTCATTAAGCAGCAACAAATCAACATATTTAGAGACTGTTTAATGTTTTTATCGAAAGTTGATATGTATCTCTCTGTTATAAAAAAAATGTCAATCTTTTCCAGGTTTATTCGCTTTGTGATTAGTAATAGCGAGTCTTGTGGTTCAACGTGCTAATGAATTTGGAGCACGTGCAGACGATAAACATAGTTATATATTTTAATTAATTCATTCATAAAATTTGAGAGCACGTGCTAGAAAGTTTGCAATGTTTTCAGAAGAACCGGCCAATTCGGTATCCTTTCCCATAACAACAGACGAATATGAAAATATATTAAGTACTACTATTACAACAAACAACACGGATTATCTAAAACATTTAAAATGAGGTATTTTTCACTTTTTTTTTTCAATTTTATTATATTATGTTAGAGGATGAAAATCCATGAAAAATGGTGTATATATTATTAAAATTGGAAAACTGTTCCCCGAGATATTAATTTTAAAATTTCGTTTCCGGTATTGGCGGGAAAAACAGGAATTTCGTAATGACTGCTGTGTAACGTCACAGCGCATAGTAACCAACTGCGCCGGCGTTGTTATGGTTGTTTAGAATCATTTTCGCCGTGTGTTTAGCTTGCTTCATTCTGCATAACGTTTTTATCTAGAAGTTTACATGGAGAACAATGTTTCTACATATAAATACTGTATAGTACCTGGACGTAAAAGTACAAAAGGGAAAACGCCAGAAAAAATATTTTTTTACGTTCCGAGAGATCCTGGGAAAAGGAAAGTTTGGATAAAAGCTATGAGGAGAGACGATTTGTATCGTAAGACTTCTCTCAATTGCTGTGAATACCATTTTTTGCTAAGTAGTAATTACAAAGTTTGAAATGAATTTATTTTATTTTTGAGTGTTTTTATCTTGATATTTTCAATGCTTATTAAGCTAATTCCATAGTATTAGTAATGCAACAATTTGTTTTTCCAAAACTGCATTTTCAAACATAGTTTTATTAAATATTACGCTGCTCTTCGTTCAAAACTGTTATTCTGAGTGATATTCAAGGCAATAAGCAGTATAAATCATCTGAATGTGTTAGTTTTTGGTAATAATTGAAATGCAAGATGTTAAAGCAAAACCAATGATGTTTTTAAATGCTATTAGTTTTTGAATTGTTTGAATTTAAATTAATTATCACAAATTAAAAACTAATTTAATTTGGGATACACAGTAGAATTAGTTAATAATCTAAAATAATAGCATATATGAGAGATGGAAACAAAAGCTCAGCTATGCGCAATGACGTCACATCAAATGGCGGCCTGTTTTCGGATCACGTGACTTTGTTTCGTTTTCAACAAAATTAAAATTGATTTTATAATTATTTTAAAATTATTTTGAAAGTTTAAACGCAATATCTAAGGATTTTTAAACTTAGAAATACTAGAAAAGATCATTTGTAAGCAAAACCCTAGCACATGCAAATATCTCATTATGATGAGATTTTAACAATATGTTATACTAAAATATTTCCTTTTTATGTGGAATGAGATGTTTTGTTATTGACATTTGTTAAAACATTTTGTTTTTATTTACACTATATTTCCGTGTTAGAGCCGAGAATTTTTGGAACGATTTCTATATCTAAAGTACGGGGTCCGGCTTATATACAAATTCGCTAATCTCGCAAAAAAATAGGCAGTTTTCCGTTATTCGGGCGCATGCGATGAATATCGCAATGAGAAAGGAACCTTCAATTAACGTAGTACTAGAGGACTGTGATCAATCCAGCAGCGATCCTAATGGGGATGGATTGTGAAGCAATAACCTCCTCCACATTGTTGAAACGTGTAGTTCGCGAAGCAAACTGAACATGATTATGTAACAATCATCGGGGGTTGGCAAGCAAAAGAGAGCTTTTAATTGAATACGATTTCACATCTTTTATTCGATATTTGTGTCTTTTCTTCTTTATTTTTTAAAATAATATTTTTATTCTCTGGGATTTTCTGTTTCTCCCCTCTACAGCAACAACGATTAAATTAATTATTGCGTAAAAGAAAAAAGCATGTAACCTAATATAACCTGTAAAGTATCATAAACAAAGCACAAGTCATGGGAACAAGAGATTAAAGTAGTCGGACACGTTGGAGGCCTTTTTTTTAAATGAGGTATAGACACATTTTAATGATATGTTTATGTTTAGTGTTGTTAAAAAATATTGGGCTATACATTTTTGAATTATACATTAATAATTTTGTAATACTGATAATTATGTATGAAATTTTAAGGAAATTTGTCACAAATTTCAAATGTGCTACATGAAAATCTTTTCAACCAATTTGAAAAATGATGTTTCCTAAATGATCTACATGCATTTGTATAGTGAATGAACAAGAGTAAAATTTTAAAAAACAAAAATTGTACCAGCGATAGAAAAATAAATGCAAGATTTTTGATAGTTTTACAGTCATATTTCTTAAATAAATGGTCATAATTTCAAAAATTTTCTACCCATCATAATTATTATAGTTCATGCATCAGACAAAAAATTTTCTAAAAATTTTACGAGAATCCGTTGATAACGGTTTGTGTTATAACATCTGAAGGGAGGAAATAATGCAAAAATATTAATTTAGAGTAAAAGCAGTTTTATGTATATCGCTTGTTCTTTCTTGCTTTTACTCTTTGTGTAATCAATTTTGTTTTTACTTCCCTTTAAAAATCTTCACAATATTTCCAAAAGAGAAACCATTTAAACATTTGAGAAACCTTTCTAAAATTATATTTACAAAAAAAAGTAAGTTTTAGATTTAAATTTTGACAGGTTTTTGGTATTATAATGGTCATTTCCCCTGGTTTCCAAACTTACTTTTGTTTTTCCCGCCTTGATTAAAATCGTAATATCTCTTCAACTAATTAACTTAGAGAAAAAATCAAATATACTTTGGAAAGTCAAATAAATACTCTAACAAATAAGGTGCATGTAGCATGATGGAAAAGATTAATCTCAATTAACGAAATTAATATATGTATATATATATATATATATATATATATATATATATATATATATATATATATATATATAATTTCAAGAACACAAGAATTTCCAAAAAAAAATGTAACAAAAGTCTTAAAAAATAATAAAAAGTGAAGAAATGTTGGTGGATCAGACGAGTTTCGATTTTAAGACTTTTGTTACATTTTTTTTGGAAATTCTTGTGTTCTTGAGATTATATTGTTTACCATGCTATGTCTGCAGCTTCAGCGCGCTTGCATGGGTAGTTTCGAGTTTCGGTTTCTGGTTAATGCACCCCGGCTGTTTGGTTATTTTTTGTTATTTTGTGTGTGTTATGTTATTTTGTATATTATATATATATATATATATACTATTATAAAAGGAAGTGTTTGTCTGTGTGTGTTTTTTGGGATTTAAGGGTTCAGCCCGAATTTTAAAATTCAATGTAGAAAATTTTAAAATCAATTTACTGTAATTTAATTATTATGGTTTTCTTTGAAATGAGAACAGCATAAAAGATCGCAGATTCTAAATTTATTTTTTCCGTGCTTTCGTTTGTTTTTTCGTTAAAACAATTTGTCAGCAGACCAAAAAAACAAGTAAAAATTTTTACTGGAGGTTTATAGTTCTCTTCTCTATCTCTTAGAGCGTTAAAGAGAGAGTAAAAATTTCAACGGATTGGAAATCTGCGGAAAATTTCCTATCTTATCGATACCTAAAAATATGATTTTCTTGAAATAAATAATTTTTTAATTCTACCTTTTATTTTTTCCCATATTATATATCAGATTACATTTCCTGCGCTCAATCGCTTCCAACGAAGGAAAGCAAAACAAAGAAAAAAAAATTGACAGCCATCTGTTTAGTCCTTTTTTGTAAAATCAGGGTAGTTAAAGATAGATTGAAAATGTCAACAGATTTGAAACCTGTGGGAAAATTTACACCAGATACACACCACACAGCAGTGGTTATCGGAACAAAATCTTATAACAAAATTAATTAATCTTATTATACAAAATCTGTTATCAGAACGTCTTTAGCGGCCAACCGTTGCTGCAGTTGCAACGATACATTCTTTGGTGGAAAGTGTTTGTTTCGTTGTGTTCTATCACCCCCTGGAGTTTTTTGTCCAAAGGGTACATCAAAACATAGTACCCTTTGAAAATGTTAGGTAACAAAATAATCTGTTGATGCAGGTAACTTTTTAAGTCCTTTAACAAAATATTTTTAACACTTTAGCAAAATGTGTTACACAATTTCCAGGTCAGGGCAAAAGGGTTTACTTCATAATGACAACATCTCAGACATTTAAGTTAAATATTTACTCTTTCACATATATTCAGGTAAATATAGGTAGACATTTATGTCGCACTAGAGTAACGCTAAAGGCTATTGTCGACGGTTAGGGATCAATTTATAAAGGAAAGACCCGAGGACAACACCACATTACTCTAGACCATGACGAGATCACCACCTGAGCTGACACCCCACTTTTGAAACTTCCACCCTTAGGACGTTTGAGGCCACGACAGATTTAACATGCACCAGTTACCTTTGTATACTACGACAATCTTGTCCTCCAACTGCCCTGTTGGTATTCCGTTCCTTTTTTCAATCGGGCAACCTCGGCCACAGGTAGAAAAAAAAATGCGGCGATGCACATAAGTGTAATTTAGATTCGTTGATGCACATTTAATTTTGATTTTGAACATTATATTATTTTTTATATTAATGATGCATTTGACTCCTTTCGACTCAGGCAGTGTCGACCGAACCACTTTGACTCTGTTACTGTAGTTATTAGTGATATTAGTATGATATGTGTGGAAAATTAAAAGGACTCCACTCGACAAATATTCAGAACTAAACGATTGCAATGAAATTCACGACATTTTAATCGATTCACCGTCCAAAGTGAAGCCGTGGGAACGCGGTTGAAAGAGTAACTATTTAGCAACTGGAAGGTTTCGAGTTCGAATCCAATCAAAAACCGCCGTGTACAAAGGGGGTAGGGCACATCGAATGTGACGTGGCCTCAAAAGATCTCAAATTGGCGTGGTGTGGAAGTTTGGAGAGGTGATGGGACAGGTCAGATGTAACCTCGTCATCTTTCCGTGGTTCAAAATGACGTGGTGTTTTTCGCAGAAGCTACCCTTCAGGTTATATCCCGTGTGTTGCGCCAAAAAAAATATTAGTTACCATCCGTGGAGAGGGGCGATTGTTATTGATCACTGGGTATGTCCATTCCGCTTGCTACCTTTGACTTGTAGACGGTGTAGCCAGGTGCATTCTTCATGTGTGTACTTTTTCTTTCTGTGTCAGTAATGCTTTCACTATGTGTGTGTCACGTACTTCATATTGTTAGTCTTGTGTCAATTCTTTATATTGTATAGGCCACTTACGGTTCTTTTCGTGGGGTCAGGTGTGACCACTGCTCGCTGAAAATCGCCAATCCCCGGTGATTACTACGTATTCCCAATTCGTTTGCTTTACAAACGAAATCTACAGGCAACCGTGATGGCCTCGAAGTGGTAATTATCAACAACGTAAACCAAAACACGGTACAATTGGAAAACTTGGCAAGGTTCCGAAAGCTTAAGAGGAAAAACGCTTGTGACGTCAGCGGTCGAAAATCGAAAAATCATCGCCTTTCTGCAATGACGTCACATTCCTGAGAGAAGAAAAAAAATGAAGAAAACTAATAAATTAATTTTAAAATGTTCTAGGTAAATTTTGAAATACGGGCGCTACACAAAAATCGTATAAACTTCAGAATACATGTGTGCCAAATTTCATTTATTGTAAGTACACTCAACACACATAAACACAGACAATAGTAGACGTCGTGTCTTACGCAGCATGGCCAAATATGGGCCTTCAACCCTTTAAATCACAACCAGAAAACATTCGTGGAGAACAACAATTGTATTCTTTCATTTGGTCTGTGTGCCTCGACACACAGACTTGAACTCGCTAAGAGACAAAAGCAAGCATTCCAAATTTTCAATATTCTCAATACGAGATGAAACAATGTACCGCAGTTGGGACCCACAACAAGCAGAAGACACTCGCGATTAAATTTACCTCCGAACACAACCGAGTTATTTTAATCTTTTACACATCAATTAACTGCCTAATTGAGGCCCGGCGAACCAGGTTCAAATTCCTAAACACCGAAGCCGGCAATTCCATTCCGAAGAGAGCAGGGAAAAAAGTTGCAGGTGCGGTCTGTGGTGCTGATTGGAAGAGGCCGCACTCGTATTTCAGTTTGTACCATTCTCCTCCCGTGCTTAAGTTCCAGCGGAGTAATAAAATTAACGACGCATGAGGGTGTAACTTTAGCGAAGGAGCCAGCGTTCCGTTTGAGTTTTCATCCCCTTTTATGGGCTTCGAATGAATCTTCAACGTCCCCCATGTGCTCCTTCTATGTGCGGTTCGATCTTTTTTGTGTCGCTACTTCGGACATTTAAAGCTTCCATTTGAGATTTAAAGTCTGTTTTTGGATTTATAACAACTCATGTTCGTTTGATGGTAATCTTTCTTTGAGAGATTTCTTCGGTGCTACAAATACAGTGACCTTCGATATATCACGCTGTTCTGGGGGAGAGCAAGATATATTTGATATATATATATATATATATATATATATATATATATATATATATATATATATATATATATATATATATATATAACGCTGACTGGAAAATATTTGCTTATTGGAGGGAAAAGGTGGATCGTGCATTATATCACACGTTTTTATAACAATTACTATACGGCAGAATAGTTTTTATACGATTACCTATTTACGGGTATGTTTATACGATTGGCTCATTTAAGGTTTTGTTTATACGATTGTTTATTTACGGTTTTGTTTACCGTTCTGACAGTGTAAGACCAATGAAAGACGTCAAGCCTCTAATAGGAACTATAAAATTATAGTGAGCAATGAAAACCCTTTTATGTGCCCAGAATCACCTAAATAAAACTACTACTAAAACGAGCCCTAGGCAATTTAATTTTCATACAAGCAGGCATTTGGCATCTGATTGGTCTACACGACCGGAGAAGACAGCTATCCAGTGATTCACCATATGATTGATTGATCAACGCGACAGGTAGATTTTCGCGAATTTAGCATTTTGACTGTCGATCTATAGAAATGTGTCTATTCAAGCATTAATTTTGTCATATCGCCAAACGAAGCGAGAAAATAACAAATAGGCCAACCTAGCCAATTTTTCATAGAGCAGTCACATGACTACTAGCATTTGGAGGCTACTTTAAATTCTAATGCTCACCTTTCTTATATTTCACATCTAACTTGATAATGTTTGCATATACAGTAAAACTCCAATTATCCGAACTCCAACTATCCGAATCGCTTTCAGAATTTCAGAAAAAAAAAATTAAAACGGAAACGTATTGCGATTCGCAAAATAATGATTCTGAGTTTCAAATTCTAAATGATGATGAATTTATTGAAAGTTTGAGAGAAGAAAGTGTCGTTGAAGAAGATGACCTTATTGTCGAAGTTGAAGCAGACACGGGACCATCTGCTAGTGACCACATGCAACTTCTCATTATCAAGCGGAAGCGCGACTTGGTTGCCCGAAAACGGATAAAGACAGTCAAACAGCTTACTTAGACCGAGATGTTTAGCAAGCAATGACTTTCATTTATAGTACGGTACGTACATACTGTATTTTTGTATAACACTTGTAAGTGCGCTTAACATGTAAAAGTATCGCCTTTTCATTTAATTAATTAAAAGCTCTTTTTGCTTAAAAAATTTTTTTTCTCCCATTTTCAACATACATACAGTAATTAATTAAAATACATACTACACCCTTTTTTCGGAAACGATCCAATTATCCGAATTTTTGATGATTATCCGAATGTGGTCCGGTCCCATTTGATTCGGATAATTGGAGTTCTACTGTATAACTACAAGCAATATCAAAGTGTAACATTGAAGTCCACGATTGGTTCGTAACTTTATGGATCAAGGAGCGAATTTGGTCAGTATGCGCAATTTTTTCAATCAAATAATCGGACCAGCACCTACACAAAAAAGTATGGCCTGGGACATTTGCACGTTGATCCTGGTCAATTGAACACCGGCGCCTACATGAACATTTTGGACAATCAGGTTCTTCCTACGCTCTGGCAATTTTATGGAATCAGCGAATGTTACTTCCAGGATGACAACGCTCCATATCCTGTTGCAGCCTCTGCCAAGCAGTGGTATCATGATATGGTCTACTCAGTCCCAGCCTGAACCCCATAAAGCATTTGTGGGACGAGTTAGAGGGACGCTTACGGACCAGGGAACCACGTCCGAAATCGACTGCTGAGCTGGCGGCATTGCAGCAGGAATGGACACCAATACCCATAGCTGTGTATCCAAACCTTGTTGAAGTATGCCCAGAAGGGTTGCTAGTGTAATTGCAACACGTGGGGGATGATCCCCTTATTAAAGGATGTATTATTTCCCAAAACCATCACATCTTGCTGTCCAGTCTATTATTGCATGGTAGTGTAAGTTAGTGATACATAACAGTGCAATATAACCACGTACATAAATCGAGACCGTAACACCTACTCCTCGCAAGCTGCTTTTACAGTGGGAAAACCCATTAAACAAGGTCGAAAATTCAATCATCCTCAAGCATGGGAAATGCCAACTCGTTTTGAATACCTCCAAAATAGTAAATAATATAAAAATTAAATAATGATTGCTTTCGTTGCGATGTAATCCACATCTAGATTGAACGAACGGTACCCATCACTAAATGGTAAAATCAGAGTTCTGTGTTAAATCTAATGCACCGTATCATGATCCTTGCAAACTTGTTGTCACGTTGTTGGATTAAAATTGTTGGTTCGAGATTTTCTAGACGAGGGTATTTATTTGTAACAAACGAGGATATTAGAGGACATTAAAGTAACAGGACATGAAAAATGAATTGCATAATTCGAGACAAGGCACCGCCGCCGTACGTCGTGCACTATCCATCTCTTCCCCCCATCTCCAAACAGCAACCTCTTCGTTCTCATTAGGCTCTCTAAAGAGTTCATTTAAGGGTTAATTAGCCAAAATTACATAACTCTAATTAAAATTTTATGTACATCAATCAAAACCATGTATATTTACTATTTTTCTTTGTTAGAAATATTTATCTGTCAGAGATAATTGCAGCTTTTGCGCCCTCCTCTGCCAGAATGTTAATATTATTACTTTTTAAATATGTTATTTCTATAAAACTCATTTCTTACCAATAAATCCTATAAGAAAAGTTATAAATAAAGAAGAATGGGATTTGTTACCATCAACAAATACGCAACCGGTGACAAATTCTATTTCGTAATTTCCTCTGAGTCACAAGTGTTGACGTTTTGTTGAAATAAGTGGGTAGCAGCATTTGATGCTTTTTTTGGCTTGGTTTCGTCGGTTTCCCGACTGCTGTTGCTGATTTGATTTAGTTTTTTTTCTTATATTATATATCTGCTTTTAATGGTGCTTGGAGAAGTATGTGAGCAATTTCTTAGTGTTTTGCGACTCATATACGTAGAAAACACCATATTGTGTTGTATGGGCCAGGGTCCTCCCTGATGACGCCCTGATCCACCAACACTTGCATTTTCAATAAATTCCTTTAAAGGTCTCTATTTTTGGAATTTTCTCGTGTTTATATATATATATATATATATATATATATATATATATATAATAACATAAAATATACAAAATAACAGTAACATAAAACACACAAAATAACAAAAAATAACCTGGTAAACGAAAAAATAACCTAATTTGGTTAATGCTGGAGTGCATTAACCAAAAACCAAAACTCGAAAAAACGCGCTGAAGCTGCATATATAGCATGGTAAGCAATATAATTTCAAGAACATAAGAATTTCCAAAAAAGTTTTCAACAAAAGTCTTAAAAAATGATAAAAAATGAAGAACTGTTGGGGGAGTGTATGAGCAATTTTTTCAGCCTTATGCTGCTCATATGTAGAAAACACCATTATATGTTGTTTGTGTCAGGCTCCTCCCTGATGACGCCCTAATCGACTAACATTTCTTCATTTTTTTAAGACTTTTGTTGAAAATTAATATATATATACAGGGGTTGGACAGAATAATGTGAACATCTGTGAAAAGATAATTTTTTTTATTAATAGGCTGTTGGTCCTCCTTTTGCATGAATTACAGCTTGTATCCGACGTGGAATTGACAAATACAAGTCACGTACAACATTCAGAGAGATACGTTCCCACTCAAATTGCAAAAAAGTACTTAATTCAGAAAGTGTCCTAGGAAAGAGGGGAATCGACTGCTAGCAGCCTGTTTTCCAAAATATTCCACAAAGGTTGCCTCACAATTATATTGAGATCAGCGGACTGAGGGGGCCAGATGAGACGCTCTATTTCATCGTCGTGTTCATAAAACCAGTCTTGGGTAATTCCACAGGTTTGAATGGGGGCATTATCATCTTGGAAGACTGGTCTTTTGACAGGAAACACAGTTTACATCATTGGGTGAAGATGGTTGGCCAGAAGACTGACATAATCCTCTCCTGTAACACGGCCATTCAGAACAACAAGTGGGAAAAGACCACGATCATCACTGAACCGCCGCCATGCTTAACCATAGGCCGAAGACAGTCAACTTGATAGGTTTCTGGTTGCGTTCTCCAAACGTAAACACGTTCATTTGTCGGGAATAATGTGAACGACGATTCGTCTGACCATATTACACTCTCCCATTGTTGTTGTGTCCAATTTTTATGCTCGCGACACCATATTCGTCGCTTCAAGGCATTGCATGGTGTAATCAATGGTTTTGAATTGCCGCTCCATCATGAATATTAGCCATATGCAAATCACGCCGGATAGTTTTTGATGAAACTGCTTCCTGTAGATGCATGTTCATCTCAGATGTTATCTAGGATGCTGTTGTCTTTTTTTTTGCCCAAATCCGCTTAAAATCCTTTGGTCTCTGTCATTCAGTTTCGATTTTCGACCACTGTTGTGCTTTTTAGATGTTGTTTTTCCCCGTTTCAAATATGCTGACAGTACAGTCACACTGTATTTCTCCCAACACCTAGAAGGGTGGCCGTTATCGTTACTGAGGCTTCAGCAAGACGGGCACCAACAATCAGTCCTCTTTCGAAATCAGAGAGGTCAGCCATAACGCAATTTTAACACAGAAATATATTTCCTATCCGATTTCTATAACTGTTAGTAGCAGACTGATGTGTGTACTTTCTCATCCACTACTAGGTACCCTTCACCGCTAGAGGGCTGGAGTACTTCTATCATCACTTGTTGCTGTTCAACTTTTCCTGCCTTTACCATTAGACCTACCGGTATGGTGATTAAAGTGTTAGCCTCTAGATGGGAAGGTTTGAATCTGGGTCAGGGCATGGATGTTTTCAAGCGTTTGGTGTTGAAAATCTGTCATGGACGAAAATCCTCACTTTAGGATGGTTATGGAAGTTTGGAGAGTGGAGTGTCAGCACAGATGCTGCCTCGTCATGAGACCGTAGTTCAAAATTACTTGGCGATACACCGAATGGTTTAGGCTCCGACGATGTAACTAGTTGAATAAACTTGTCTGCCTTTACCAGTCTATTTTTGAAGTGACCTAGTCTCTTTATACATCTTTAACTATTTAGAAATGCCACCTTTGTCATGTAAGTTTTTACCAATTTTTCTTCTTACATTAATTAATTAGTCTTAGTTATTAGTGATCACGAGTTTAAATTCGCGAAATATGTTCCCAAATCTGACACGAAATGTGGGCCTCAAAATGCGGAAATTAAAATTTGGGCCTTACACAAAAATGAAAAAAATTCGGACTACCAGTGAGCCAAATCTCGTTATTGTACGTGCTATACCAGGACAGTCCACACACACAGAGAGACAGAACAAACACAATCACTTCATTTTATTACAATAGAGGTTTATAGACAATTCAAGTACATACTTAATCTCTGAAAATATTTCTGACAGTGGCGATGAACGTCTGAAAATTGTTATCCTAAATTATTTTTAAATGAACAAACTTAATCAGGAATCCTTTTTGTAGACTAGATTGGAGCTTTTACCAGTTTGATGATATAGAGCTCAACGCATGTGATAGAACTGTTTTTATTCCGTGAATTGACCGCATTGGTAAGACCTCTAATTCTGATCAAAATTACAACAATTTCCTGCAAAATTTCGTAACTAAGGTGAACAAATCTAAACATATAATACCTTAGAAAATAGGTATATACCTTTCTGAACCAGCGTTTAGACATAAAAAGGTTTATGTTGGGACTGGTTCAGCACACCTAAACACTGTTTCAAGCAGGTAAATGCCTGCTTTCCAGGGTACTTTATTTCAAGACTTGTTGAGAACCATAGCAAAGGAGTTGAATAGTCAGGAGTTTTACAGTTTGAAGGTATTACTATGAACGGAGTTCATAAACCAGAACAAGGAAACGTGATTTCAAAATTGGTAAAATATTTCTAAAAATATTTCCCAACATTGTAGTTTTTATTCATAAATGCTGAAACAAATTAAAAATCAAAAGTAATTAGAGTAGCTGTAGGAAGAGTATCCATATCCCCTATATTGGTAAAAAGGGGGAAAAAACTTTCGTAACTCTTTCATTAATAATGTAGAACGTCAATGATATGTTTTCAATGCGCTCTCATTATTTGTGATTACTCCACAGAACATAATAATACGCACTTTAATATCAATAAGTGATTTCTTGGGCTCATTGTATTTTTATATATCAACATGGTTTATATCCAGCACATAATTATATTTATTAATTAATAGCAGAAATCTGATCCTACTCGGTTTGAATTAGTTAATTATGAATTAATAAAGTGTATGGAATTTTAACTTTTCTCTTTCTTTGAAAAATTCTAAATAATTTAAGTTTTTGGGTAAAATAATTTTTAATTACCTTTTAAGCATTTTGACAACTTACTATGGATACAAATCCTATGTATACATATCCATCTATATAATATATTTCATATAAGTTGCACCTCTCTTGTATCAAAAAACTCTAAAACGTGTAAAACAAGTATTACAAAACGTTTTTGAGGGATTTTTAAGGGAATTAGGAGTGCCCTTTTTGAAGTTATTTTACTGCGAAATTGCTCAACTCAATTCGCAAAAATAACGAATTTATAGTGTTAACTCTGGTAACCAACAATATGATAGTTTAACCACCACATAATGTGGCACTCTAGCACCAAACATAAAGGCATTTTCCAATTTCACCATTCTTAAATAAAGAATAACACATTAATGCAATAAACAAAATTTTTTTTAATCAAATCAATTTTTTCTTGAGAATTTAATATTGTGACCTATGCAATAATAAAAGAACATGCTTAAAGAATGCATTTAATGTAAAAAAATAAAGGGAACCTATTACTATCTTTTCAAAAAATTGTTAATTGATTTTACAACCTTCTTTTAACAAATGTTTTTGTGCAATCAAACTCTAACATACATAGTAAACTGTATAAATATAGTTTTAATTTGTAAAATTAGCCCCCTTGAACTTCAGTTACAGTGAAAGGTAATTTTTCAAATTCAAAAATTCCTAGTCGGGATTTTTCACTATTAACGTTCTTTTAAAAAGGCACGATTCCAATTAAAATGTGTTTGTTTCTAAATTACCATGCCGCTTTAAATTAAATATTTTGAGATGTTGCATTTGACGTAAAGGAATTATAATGTAGTCAAAAAATAAGTATTAAATACCTTTACCACAGAAAATAACGAAATAAAATTAAAGCAAAGTAGGCGGGAGAAAAGTTTCATCGAGATATTAATTAGTGACCCTTTTTGATCGTGAGATCTCGCATAGTTACCACAATTTAAAACTATAAATTCAACCACGTTAAAACTATACGAGACAACAATAAATTAATTCCGAGCGAAAGATTCAGAAAGTATATATGCACAAGGTAAAAAATGGCCGCGGGAATAGAGTTCGGATAATCAACCGCACACAGAATGACAAGTTTGAAACTGGGTCCAGCCAAGAGACCGTCATGTATACGGGATCTTGAGCACGTTAAATCTGCCGTGACCCTATATGTGTTCACATTAACTTTGTGTGGATGTTTGGAGAGTGTGGTGCCAGCTGAGATGTTGACCTCGTCATTTGATACCTCTTGTCAGAATTACGAGGCGTTGCTCTAATATCATTGCTTTTGGGATTTATCCCGGACCGTCGCCAGTAGACCGTTCTGTTTATCCGTTTGTTACAAAATATTGTATGTCTCATGTATTCGGGAATCCCTTGAATGATACTTGCTTTTCAGCAGTACTGGTAAAATCATTGCAATACTTAGAAAACAGACCAGCTGCTTCATAACCATAAAATTAGGATTGATTTAACCCTTACGCTGCGGTGCTTAGATTTTTCAATTGTCTCACAGAACGGCTTTACTCCTGATTCTCCGAGCCCCGATACCTAATTACATAACTTGAGCAATAGGACCGTTGCGTGGCATTTACGACTGACTTTCCTTTCATAGTATCGCTTGGCATGAGAATAGATATCACCTGACAACATTCTGCTTTCCCCAAAGCGTTCACACCTCAAGGTTGGCAGGGAAGGTGACCAACGAACAAAAGATGGTATCCTCTAGAAGGTCAGTTGTTGACAGTTCGTAAATGGTGATCGATGCTAGCGTTCAATTAAAAGTGTGATAACATTCACCGCTACCATGTCGCTGGTGTAAGCGATATTTTAGTGGTAACAAACGTCTATCTGTCGGATCGTAAAGGTTACTTATAGTTACTGGGATGTTTTAGATAAAAACTTGTCTAGATATGTAAGGAACGGAAATTGATGTAATGCATCAACTACATTAAAATATGATCTTTAAAATTTAGAATATCATAATTATAAAAAAATATATATACATAAAAAAATATTGACGCACCAAGTAGGTGCAGAATCACAGTGGTGCCGGGCTCGATCCACTTGGAACGAGGCTGACTGAGGACGTATAGTAGTTATTGACGAGTCCATCTCCCAACTGTGTCTTGATGACAACCGCAGACGAGTAAGGAGTAAGGATGCGACATCGCCAGCAAAACATCGATGTTGATAAAACATCGTTCCAAAAACATCGATGTTTTTAAAATTCAGTGTATTGAAACTTTTTCCCCCAATCCTTAAAACTGGTTTACCAACTAAGGATGCAACATCGACAGCAAAACATCGATGTTGATAATGCATCGCCCCCAAACTTTCGATGTTTTTAAAATTCAGTGCATTTAAACGTTTTACCCCATTTCTTATAACTGGTTTAGCAACTAGTGATGTGACATCAGCTCCAATACATCGATGTTTTTTTATAAAACATCAATGTTTTGGAAACATCGACATCGATGTCGTATCCCTACTTTTAAGACCCTTCACCTTTGGTCTAAAAGTATGTTGAATTTGCTGATTATGAAAATTATGCTACTTGGTTATTTTATAAATGTTTATAACGGTACTTTTTTCATTTAAAAATAAAACATCGACAACGTATAAGCATCGACAAATATAAACATCGATGTTACAAAAACATCGACCCCAATATATCGATGTTACAAAAACATCGACCCCAATACATCGATGTTACAAAAACATCGACCCCAATACATCGATGTTTTTTTAAAAAAACATCCGATGTTTTGAAAACATCGACATTGATGTCGCATCCCTAGTAAGGAGACGTCCAGGGCAGTGTGGGGATCCTGCCCTTACTATTGCACACCACACATGCCCACAACAGGGTGTTAAAGTCTGGGATGGCATCTCCTTTTATAGCCGGACCCCTTTGGTAGTCATTTATGGCACACTTACAGCACAGTCGTACGTAGACGATATTCGACGGGTTGCGTTACTATTCCTCTTAAGAAATCCCGGACGTACTTTTCAACAAGATAATGCCCGGCCACATACGTCACGTGTTGCTATGCATTGTCTTTAAGTTTTCCAAACACTTCCTTTGCCAACTAGGTCTCCTGATTTCTCTCCCACAGAGCCCATTTGGGACGTTATAGGAATGAGATTGTAACCTTCCCCGATGGCGGAACGTTTAGACCAACTGTTGTAGATAATTTGGCAAGAAATTCCGCAGTATTCCATCCGGGAACTTTTGCAGTCTATGCCATGCGGGGTGACAGTTAGCATCCAGGCCAGATGTGGACCAACGCCTTATTGACTACCTCTCTTTGTAACGGTCTAACTCTGAAATAAATCATACTCTGAATTATTCAATTGTTCCGAAATTAATTTTAATCGTTTGTTTTTCTATGTATGTTCATTACATCCACCAATTTTTATCGCAATTTTATTTTATTGTGATAGAGTGTATGTTTATTAAACTCTATGTGATATTTACACAAAAACAAAGAGACATAAAACAGGAAGAAAGATCGACCAACAAAAGAAAATTTAGTCCCTCAACGAAAGTACTCACAGTATACTAAGTTTCATGAAAATACACCTAGTTGTTTGGAGGTAGAAAAATACACACACAAGCATATAGACATACAAACGTACTTACTCCAAAAGCGCAAAACACCGATTTATTATTTCATTTGCCCAAAATGGAAGAAAATATTCAATATACACGCACTCCATTTTTATTTATATGGATAAGAAGTACGTTAGAAATATATTAGGATTGTAAGAAATTTCATAACAGTAAATTTAATTCACTTAACGTGTTGCACAAATTGGTCTACTTTTTTTTTTACATCTTGCAAGTAAATCCTAAATGTATTGAGTGAATTGAAATGCGTCGCACTAACATCAGTATAGATTTATGAGTACAAAGAGAATTTTGTAATATCAAAAGAAAATTAGCTACCAGAATTTATTCATTCGATCTCTGATTCATAATGCCATTCACCTAATGAATATTTAAATACGTCTTTTCATAGTTAGGAAAATCTTCTTTATTTGCTTTTAACGGGATATAAATTCCTGCGATATACTTTATTCAGTTTGTCTTATGGCGTTTGGGATCATATTTTGTCATATATATTTAGGCAAGTTATCGAAGGGTTCGAAAGTGACAAAATTAAATTTTAATGTTTCGTTAAATGTGATACTTTTGGTGTATATGTGTGGAGTAAACGTACTTAATTGTGTTAATTCCTTATATGTGTCCTTAATAGGTTGGTAGAACTAAGAATGTAAGAGTGTTAAACTGACACACAAATTTGGCAGGAATATCGGGTTTTAAATGCAGATTTAGCCTTCATAACAGGAATAACTTGTTATAATCGGATCTTTTCCTTCGGGTTTAAACTACGGATGCGACATCGATACCAAAACATCGATGTTCAAAATTAAAACCTCGATGTTTATAATATATAGCCCCCAAAACATCGATGTTTAAATACATTGATGTTTTTAAAATCCAGCGTATTTAAACTTTAGCATCAATTTTTTAAAACTGGTTTAGCAACTAGTGATGCGACATCGACAGCAAAACATCGGGACTCAAAATTCAAACATCGATGTTGATAATACATAGTCCCCAAACCATTGATGTTTTTAAAATTCAGTGTATTTAAACTTTTTCCCCCATTTCTTAAAATTGGTTTAGCACCTAGTGATGCGACATCGACAGCAAAACATCGGGACTCAAAAAATTAAAACATCGATGTTGATAATACAAGTCCCCAAACCATCAATGTTTTTAAAATTCAGTGTATTTAAAATTTTTTCCCCATTTTTTAAACTGGTTTAGCAACTAGTAATGCGACTTCGGCTCCAATACATCAATGTTTTTTATAAAGCATCGACATCCTCCTTACTTTTCAGACCCTTCACCCTTGGCCACTTTGGACAAAAAGTATGTTCAATTAGCTGATTATAAAAATTTTGCTTCATTGTTATTTTCAAATTTTTGTAACGGTACTTTTTTCATTTAAAACGTAATACGTAACGACAACGTACGGCAACGTAAATACAACGGCAAGTATAAACATCGATGTTACAAAAACATCGACTCCAATACTCCAATACAATCTTTTCAAAACATCGATGTTTTTTTTAAAACATCGATGTTTTGAAAACATTAACATGGATGTAGCATCCCTGTTTTGAACCCGAACCGTCGGCAAAAGTATTGTATTACTCCAGTGTGATGTTAATTAAATATCATACCTACCACGTAACCCCTGCGAAGGAAAGAAATGATAATGTATATATAAATAAAAGTGAGAATAATTGTAATTTCGAAATAAATTATAAGCATACACTACCCTACAATGATGGACTATACAGCAAGATGTTATGATATAAGGGAAAGCATACATGCTTTAATAGGGGGATGTTCCCCACGTGCTGCAATTACACTAGCAACCCTTCTGAGCATACTTTCAACAAGGTTTTCACACACAACTATGGGTATTTGTGTCCATTCCCGCTTCAAGAATGTCGCCAGCTCAGCTGTAGATTCCGCACGTGGTTCCTTGGTCCGTAAACGTCACTCTAACTCGACCCAGAAATGTTCTATGAGGTTTAGGTTGAGACTCTCTAAAGCTTCGGTTTCCTAAGAAAGCGTAGTCGTGATCTAGCGACCGTGATGTATCGGTGGGTGACGTCACTAAAACGTTGTTTATACTAACACATGGTGTTGGTTTCCTAGAGAGCGTTGTTTATGAGCGTAACGAAAATGATCGGAGCCGCCATTTCCATGACTGTCGTCATAGCGGTCTCAAACAGTTGGGGAACGTTTTTTCTATTGCAGCGGCCAGATTTCATTTCCTGCTCCAAACGATTCGAACGAAGAGGAGCGAAATAAATAAACATGTCTGACTGCCATTGATTAATTCGTTTTTGTAAAATCGGGATCGTTAAACACAGAATAAAAATTTCAACGGATTTGAAATCTGCGGAAAATTTGACACCAAATCGATACCTTAAATGTGATTTTCTTTAAATAAATAATTAATTATTTAATAAATAATTAAATAATCAAATGGTAAATAATTGAATAATAAAACTGTTTTTGATATCGATCTGGCGTAGAAATTTACTCTGATTTGAAATCTGTTGAAATTTTCACTCTACCTTCAACGATTCCGAAAGTTAGAAACTTTAAACTAGAGAATAAAAAAACCTTTGTTTTGTTTCTCGAATAAAATAAACCACGACAGCCGTCTGTGTTGTCCATTCTCCAACGTATTCTGTCCGTCTAAGTTGACACCTCTGTATTTTTGTTTAGCCGGCCGTCTAGTTAAGCCCGCGGCATCATGGCGTATCACGGCTGTTATATAACGGCTCCACTTTCTTAGGAAACCAAAGCTAAAGCAGGCCAGGGAAGACGTTTTACATACATATCTTGATAGCACTGATTTACAGAGGCTACAACATTAAATCTATTTATTTGCCTATTTATGAATCTTGACTATTAAGAATCTATTTATGTGATTTTTATGTGACATGGAGTGTTTTCGTCCTGGAAGTAACATTCGTCCATTCCATAAAATTGCAGAGCGTAGGAAGAACCTGATTGTCCAAAATGTTTTGTAGGCGTCTTTGTTCAATTGACCAGGAACAGCATGCAAAAGTTCGGGCCATACAACGAAAATCACCCCCAAACAAGTAGTCGGATTTTATGCAAATCCGCTGACGTCCGTCCCATTATTGTAGGTTAGTGTATTTTATTTGCATAGCATGTCATGTTCTGGGAATAGCATATATTGCACGTTTTTGTCAATATTTAAAGATCATATATGATACATAATCTCACATCGGAATAATATTATTTCATATCCTTGGTTAGACAAGAATTACAGGATTTTCCGAGCTTTTCATTTATAAATTACAAATTATCCATGATTATAGGCTGTATTTATGTGATATGATATCTTACAACTATTATTCACGCGTATTATTAAGATTAACTGGCTAAAACTGGATATATAAGCTTGAAAGTGACCATGTTTTTTAACAAAATACAGGTAGGTATTTAGTATTACTATTATTACCGTATTACTAGATCAACAAAACTGCAGCCAAATGCAGCCTAAGACAGATGATCGGAGATTTTTCCTTCCTTAACTGACATGTTGGTCCAGTGTGTTGTAAATTTAAATACCTAAGTTTCGTTTATAACTTGGAACTGTACACAAATAATTGTTTACGCCTATTGATTGAGATCCATATTCAAGTGTCTCACATAATACTAGTAAACAATTAAAAAAATATCTTAAGTCATAGAAACTATTTAAAAAATCAACCAATATTTCGACGAACTAGTAGAAAATAAATAATTTAATTCCCCGACTCTTGGTGTTCCTTTCCGATCCAATAGCATTTAGCAATTTTATAGCTTTCCGTTTCGAAACAGGTTTTTACTCTTTTCTACAAGGCGTGCTTTTTAATTATATTTTTTAGTCATTTTCGTTCTATGTGTTTAATAGTTTTTAGTTTATTTTTATGTTGCATATCTACTCCGTTTTGCTTTATTGTTTTTATTTTGCATGTTCGTCATTTCTGATTTTTATCGCTGTCTTCCAATCGATGCAATCTGTTTGGCCGTTCATTTAAATAAACAAATGCAAAGGAAATATTAAAAGAATAAATAACTACTGTAAGGAATTTAAATGTAGATAATGAGTACGATGTTCAAAGACAAGCATGACATCCTTGTAATTAACTAAAACAGGAATACTGAAGCACTGGGTAGAAGACAGGAAAACAAATTGCAAAATTGGAACAAAATATTTTCACAAACAATTTAATGTTGAAATCTAGTTGAAGTTGCGACCTTAGCTTGGCGACATTTTGAAATTTGTAAACGGGGGATAAATTCGCAATTCTGGTAACCAGCCTTTTCACACGTTCTAAGTGATTATCAGAACGATGATTGGTGACCATCTCGTTTTGTTTGGTGACGAAACATTAATGCTAAGCTCCTCAGGCGACTAGATTTTAACTCATTTGAATTCTGAAATACATTTTAAAGGAGTTTTTTCTTGACACCCTGCATACTGGTGTGTATCCCTGACATCGTCTGTGGAACTGGAGGCATGTAAGTGACTTTTATGCATAAGAGATAAACGATAAACAATAACTGCAGATCAAACAGGAGGCATTTCATGCATTCGTTTGCAGAAAATGTTTGATCTGAAAAATAATTAATTACCTGAAACGTAATGACCTTCTAAAAGCAATTAGTTAACTTTCGACGGGAAAATTTTTTCTTCACATGAGAGACAATTTCTGTCAAGCTAAATACGTGTATCTAGACTATAGTATTTTTTCTACAATATGTGTTTTCCTTACTTATTGTGAACATAATCTCAGTTGTCTTGCTTTTTGAATGATTTCTTCGACAACATTCCAAGAATTCGGAAGAATATATTAAAGCTAAATACGTGTATCTGAACGATATTATTTCTTCGCCAATATGTATTTTCCTTACATATTGTGAACATAATGTCAGCTGTCTTGCTTTTTGAATAAGATTTCTTTGACAACATTCTAAACATTCTAAAGATTAAATTTCAAGTTCAAATATGATACGTAATTGGTCTCAACACCAAATAGGTGGAACACGGAAAGCACTGGAAATTCCTCATGGCTTCTTCCAATAAAGGAAATAGTTTAAAATAAAGCAATCGCTAGAAATTCACATAAACACAAAAAGATAAAGGTATACCACCTTTAAAAATAAAAACTGCTAATTTAAACTATTTACATAATTACACAATAACATACTTCAACAGACATGCAGGGGGATTGCTACACAATCCCATTTGGTTTGCTTCGCAAACCAACATTCCTTTCGCAGAGTGAAACTATCTGAATAATTCGTATTATCCTGCTTTCTTTCACTTTCCCGTCCATGACGTCACAGCGAGGGCTTCGCCCCCTGCTCGCCGACCCCCGGGGATTGCTACGCAATCCCGTTTGGTTTGCTTCGCAAACCAATACATCTTTCGCAAGTGACTTTGTTTTACTTCTCACTTCGCAACTCACTTTGTTTTTCTTTAAGACTTAATGCACCCTAAACCAACACTCCTTTTACATATGCCATTTGGTTTGCTTCGAAAACCAACGTTACTTCCGCAGAGTGAAACTATCTGAAAAATTCGTATTATCCTGATTCGTATTGTCCTGCCCCCTGTTCGCTTACGCTCGCCGACCCCCGGGGATTGCTACGCAATCCCGTTTGGTTTGCTTCGCAAACCAATACCTCTTTCGCAAGTGATTTCACTTTATTTTACTTTAACACTTAATACACCCTAAATTAATAGCCGCATCAGAAAAAAATCTACTGCATCTTGTTCCCTGTACAATTTTAAGTAAACAGTGTTAATCTCCAAACTTTACGGATCTGTACTTTGTACTTTCTCGGTAAACCGTCTGAGAACAGAGGGAAAAAAAGGGAGCCTTTTTCCTCGACAAATAAAAATAAGTCGTTTTTATGGCAATTGTTGCAACGATAAATTTGATATCTGGCAAACCCGATAGTACAAAATACAACCCTCATGTGCTCCGCGAATTTGCTCCGCGAAATAAAAAATACGAAATTTGTGTCATCAACCTTTGATTGCATCGAATTTATTTATGAACCAATTTTTAAAATAATTGTACCGTAAGAAAGAGTACATTCTGAGGTATACTGCGATATTTTCAAAATTAAAAACTAATAGTAATACGATATAGATAAGACAGTTTTAGTTTTGTATCGGAAATTACGATCTGAAAGTTCCGAAAATTGTATGACCAACTTTTAATTGCATCGATTTTATTTATTAACCAATTTGATAAATAATTGTACCATAAGAAAGAGTGTAATGTAATGTATTCAGTGATGTTCTCAAATTTATAAAATAATGGATTTTGCTGTAGATATAACGGTTTTAACAAAAAGTAGCGAAAGTATCCAAAGATTCCGAATTTTGTATGACCCACATTTGATCGCATCCAATTTAATTATTAACCGATTTCAAAAATAATAGTACCGTAAGAAATAGTACATTCTGAGGTACACTGCGATATTTTAAAAGTTAAAAACTAATTGTAATAAGATATAGATACGACAGTTTTAAATAAAAGAAACAAAAATGTCCCGATTTTTCCCGAATTTCAAAAAAATATTATCAAGAACAAAATTGAAATATCAAAAAAAAAAAAAAAAAACTCGACGAGCTGCAAAAATTTACGTTGAGAGGTACTCTTTCAAAAAACTCACGACTGAAGACTGAAAATTTTTATGTGTTTTGCTCACTCGCGCTTACTTCACTTATAAATCCTAAACTAATAGCCGCATCGGAAAAAAAATCTTAATAATTGTCCAGGGAATACGATGAAGAACAAACCATGTTAATTTTATTTTTTTTCCGATTAGTACTTTCTCGGGAAAACGTCTAACAATCGAACTAAACAACACAGTTTCCAATCCTTTTTTTAATATAGAGAGATAATATTTTGTCCATTACAAATTTTTAAAAATGAATTTAAGATGAAACTAATGTATCCCGTTTCTCATACCACCAAATCATCATCTGCCCGTAGTTAACTATTTCGTGGTATGTCCTCGGATTTCCCTTTGGGATTGATCTTGTACCGTCACCAATTCCCGCTGTGGTGTGCTCCAGCGCGATCCTTATTAAATACATAACATCGGCATCCGAGTAAACAGAAATGTAAATGTTAGGCTTGACACTGGAGCAAAAATTATGGGTATTGATGGGGCCCATGGACATTCCTAGAGCAATCTCGAAGTGAAATATCCCAGTGCAATACCTCGTAAATTGAATCACGATAAGATGACGAGGACAACACCTCGACTGGCACCCTACTCTTTAAACGTTCTCACCAAGAACAAGGGGAGTATTAACACCACGACAGACTTAAAGTGCACCAGTCACCATGTGCATGACATACTTTGGATGGAAGCTTAGAACTTTGCAGCCCGCTAGTTGCTAATCTGCTGCTCTAGCAACAGGGTTACCGTGTCCCATTTTTGAGTAAGTGGTATACAACAAAAGGTAACAATAAGAGATAGAACGGAAAAGACTTTCAATCGTCCAACCGAGCCTTTAGATTTCCCAATAGGCTTCCTTGTATGGATCTCAGGCTGGATGTAGACATTTTAAAATGCGTGTTATTCTTCGCTTCTTTCCTTTCCTGTATACTAACATAAAGAAAAATTGCGATTCTATTGATCTTATCGATGCTTTTCTTAGGTTGGATTTCGTGTCATATTGTTTGTTGTAGCTTGTCAATATTTTACTCATTTCAGCGTTGCGATTTTATTTCGTCAACGATAATGCATTGACAGACTCATATCATGCTACTAAAATTAAGGTAAAATCAGTTAAATTAGAACGAGAATAACCGTGTGCACAATCTGAATTACTAAGATAGCAAAAAGTGAATGAATGTTTTTTGTGTAACTAAGCAAATCAAACTAAAAACAGATAATACTTCCCCTATCCAAATGCTGTCACATAATATCGATTAGGTTGGCAGTAAAATATAGTTCATTGCCTTTTTGATAGATATCCTTATTAACTAATTAGTTTAATTGACGTCCACCAATCAACTAACATACATCAATTCGGAATTTATTCTTGGCATATTTCACTGGCGAAGTACTGAAATATTTTTAGAAAAACAAGTTAGATAATGTCAGTCCATAATACCCACAGGGAGGTAGATAGTTAATTAACATCGTATATTTCTCGTGCAACAAAACAGATTATTGGCAATGGTCCGGGATATATCCCGCAAGAAAATAATGCAGACACTGCGTCGTAGATTTGAACTACTGTCAGATGACAAGATCACCTAAGCTGGCTCTACCACACTCTACACTTTTTCACCACGCCAACGGGAAGGAATTTGAAGTCGCGACGGATTTAACATGAACCTGACATCGTGAATACGGCGGTCTTCGGCTGGGCCGAGTTTATAACTCCCAACCCTCTGTTGGCTAATCCATTGTCCTTCTGAATGGGCCAACGTTGCGCCCATAATACTCTCTCTCTCTCTCTCTCTCTTTCAAGAAACAAACTAATATTCCTCAAGAAAACTACTACGACGCCAACCAAATAGCTAGACAGAAACATCATTGAAACCTTTATAAAAAAATTTGTTGAGTTGTTTGCTACGTCGCAGCCACCATTGTATACTATTCCAAATCGCATTTAAGTAATCCAGGGATATGTATAATCCCGACCCAGTAGTAGATTGTTATTGACACGTCTATATTCTTGTGTCTGTGTAATACTAGCGTTGGTCTGCTTTTTAAAATGTGTTGGCTAAGTTGGAGCTTTTGCCATTTTTGCCATCTGTATCTATCTATTTGCAGCTTATAATAAAAATCAAAGAAGGCGGATACTCTTTTTTCAGAGCCATTTACAAAAGGGCCTTTTCAGGGCCAACAATTATAGTTCAACAAGGCGCTTGCACTACAACTTTCAACAACAAACTCATTGAAAAAGCGTATGGGTGGCTTGAATGCTGAGGAAATGTACGTACACAAACAATATGCTGTGTATTAGATTTCCAAAGCAGCGCTCATATTTTGAGCCAAAATGTGCTCAAAGTTTTCATTTGAATTCCAAATTGTTCGAGTTATGATTTCAGAAGTACTGAATAACTTTTCTGTAGTGCAACAAATTTATACTTGAAAACTATTTTTTTGGAATATCATTTTCTGTAAGTAGTCACTTCTACTAGGACATAAGTCTTCATTGATTTGAGCTTTACAATCCTCCGGGTGTTGGCAAGCAGGGGGGGGCCCTAGTTATACCAAATTATATGAAGTTAAAAAATAAAAAACCGTGTATAAAATTCTAAAAATACTACCGAGACTAGATATGTGACGCGTATAAATGTTCCCGTGTATATAAGTAAGTTTGTGTGAACTGTGTCTCTCGTCCTTTTTATAAAAAAAAAAAAGGTAAGAATATTTTTTTCCAAATATATATGATATCGTTACCACAACGCCGAAGACACCAATCTGCAAAATTTACATTTATACAAGAACACAATAAAGAAGTTTTGGAGTTTCAGAATAAATCGAGTTATGTCTGAAACGCTGTTTTCACTTGAAAATTAGCATTTTCATAAAGAATCAAAATGACTCGTGGCTTTGGTATGGTACAAAAAACGAAATGGTGCCACGAAAACTGCAAAGGTGAAAATAGCCAAAATGCAGATTGGTGCCCATGGTGCCAATACGTCCTGCAGGTCCTGGAAATAGTCATCCGGGTCTCACTTGAACAAACCTTTAGCTACATGATACATAGAGAATCTATATGAAATCTACAGATGGAAAACGCTTACATGTTTAATTCGAATTAATAATCCTTCAAATTTATCACCATAGATTTTTAAAACCCATTGGCAAACATACTTGAAATCGAGGTGTCTGTTTCTTGGATCGATTACACAGATATTTCTTCTCCGTGAAGAATATCTGTGATACTAATGAATTTAATTATGTGTTTTTTTTCTCTTTACGGTTCATGTTGGAGTAAGAGGGATTTAAGACATTGGAGTAGGGTGAATGACAATGTTTTACCGTCCAAGAAAATATTATTTCACAACGTATTCAATATGCATTCGCATCATATCACTCAAGATGATGCAGGGGTTTTACAAAGTGATATTAGTTTCTTCTTTCACAAACATGGACTCCTCGTGTACGGTAAATGTGAGCAATCATGCGCGCTATATATGTGTGGTATACGAAGAAGGATAGCTCTGTTTTAATCTCGCTACTAAAATGTCGGCTCCATCCATTTTATGTGATATAACTGCGAAAGCTCATTTAATGCCATTTAGTGAGTGAATTGTGGACACGAAATGTTGGTATAACAGCAACAAACCACATAAGGATGCTACATTTCACTGTGATCATGACAAAATGAGTATCTACATATTAGTTTCGACTCGAATTCTGTACATAGTTATAACCAACGATACGATTTTGGTTGTTGTTATATCGCTATACAATGCATTTATGGAAGTTTCCTGAAATCTTTCCCCCAATCTTTTCTACTTGTCAGGGCAAAAATGTTCCTTTGTAAAGTTATCAATTTAAAAAAATGCGTTGGATTTGGAATTGGAACACTCAAAAGATCTAAAATAACAACAAAATTGACTTAAAAATTACATATTTTTTTCCGTTTTTGTACTATTTTTTAAATAAAGACGAAATGCCTAAAGGGTATCCAAATATTTCCTTTAACGCTAAAAAGCATTCTCAGAAAAACAATTTAGTTTTAAGTTTCTCTGGGCATAACGGATATTTTTAATACAGAAAACACTTCTTATAAGAGAAATTACAAAAACAAAAACGCAGCTACTACATCGTCGGCTGACGAAGGTAACCTATTAAGTCAGAAAACAGTACAGAGAAAGAAAAGGAAAAAATCACACTTACAATTTGTAATACTCACCAAGTGGATTTCTCAAGACCTAAAACTAATCTCCATGTACAAAGAAAATTGTGTTAGTAGACTAAAAGTTAAATAAATCAATCTTGTTGAGTTTGAATTGCTGTGCTTAACTTGAAAACTGACGATATTCTAGCGATTACTATATTAAATTCGTAGGTTGTGTTTTGAAAACAAAAACATGTAATTGACTATTTTAGTATGCAATCATGCCTTAAAAAGCTACTTAGCATCGCGTAGATTTTTTACTATGAAAAGTTAAATGTTTGGATTCAAACAGTCTAGAATTGCAACACAGAGAAACTTTAATGCCGGTTTTCAAAAGAGAATAATTTCTATAGTTTACAAAATATATTTTTATACAATAAAATATACCAAAGGAAAATATTTTCCATACAGATGACAAATGTTGTCTCAGTAAAACGCATCCAGAAATTCAACAAAATATGCCAAATTCCAAGTATGCAAGTTTCCAAAATCAGGTGATTTTGCATGATATAGAGGGTTGAAGTTTTGGATTGTACTCCGCACAATAGTGGTACCAACGTGGAAAGAAACCCAAAATCTCAAATAATTGGTGGGGGTTGTGCGTGTGTGCACCAATTACTATTTTTCGATAACTAATAAACCCAAGTTCTGAATTACGAAAAATATAATTTATTACATATAATAAATGATAAAAACTGAATATGAAGTTAATCTAAAACAGAGCCCTTTGCATTCGAATTGAAATTTGCCTTTTCAAATCAAAATTATGATATTTTTTCCTGAATGTTTTAAATATTTGTAATACATTTTTCAAATACATGGACAATATATATATATATATATATATATATATATATATATATATATATATATATATATATAAATCGTGAAATATTGATGTCTAAAATTTCAAGTTAATACTTTTTTTCTTAACCTAATGAAAATGCGTTCTCCTACAAGCTCTCGCTGACCTTCTTCGAAATAAGATGCTATTATACAACTATTTTGAAAAATTGGCTGCAATTTCGGAAGTTTGCCCTATATGAGTATTATGATTATTTACAATTTATTCTACTAAAGAAGAATTACTGACGTTACCTGGGTAGACGTGGTTAGCTAACTTCCGGTTTCAATAACAAATTACAATTCATAATTATCTCATGAAATAACTATTATATATTAATGAAGGTACGTAATTTTTAGTACACAATTTCACAAAGATAAATAAATGTCAAGTTTTAAGCTTTACTTTTTTTTGTAGGACTTTATTACGTAGTTAGAAAGAAAATTCTAACGAATGTTACACAAAAGACATAGAATAAATAAGGTTGATAGGTACACAATTAACGTCGCACTTTAGCATCCTGGGAATAATGATAGCACAACACCTCGTAATTTAGAACCAAGGTCAGATAACGAGGTTATACCTGAGCTGGCAACCACTTTCGAAACTTCCACACTACGGTAACGTGAGGACATTTGAAATTGTACAACACTGTCTATGCTAGTAAGCGCATATTGGTTTTTTGAAACACTTAAATAAAATATTATTAAACAAATTGTACAAATAATGTCAGAATATTAAAAGTGGAAATACTGCATATTTGTAGCTCGACCATAAGCCGTCATTCGGCCGAAATCATGTACCATAATTTATGAATAAAAAAAATCATATCGATGCTATTGCCGTTCATGAGCTAACCTCGGAGTTTCTGATCCCCAGTAATGGCTGTTCTGTATGTTGACGAATCCACTGATGCCACAATGAAGCACAAAAATTGATCCAATGGCGAAGTCGAAAGCCCCCGTATTTTTCCAACGCGATCAGAGTCGTATTAGTCGTTAATTTATTGTACAGTTTGCAAAAAAAATGTAAAAAGAAATGTTTTTCAAAAACTCATATTAATGCAAATTGCTTTCCTAGCATACACAAAAAAAAAACATTCCACAACAACAACTGTACCTATGTACACCAATTACTTAAGAATTTCCATGGAATATACGCAGATCATGCAATATTAAGTACCATCAACTTAAATGATACAAAAGCCTGAAGAAACACTAATTTGTTTTTACGTATTGAATGGAGTGATGTCCCAATTGTTAAATGTTTAAAAGGATAATCCTGTAGGAATTTTGTTATGTAAATAGAAAATAAGCTATCTTTGAATTGAAGGGCTTTGGGCTTTTGTAAAGTGAAATTAATTATGAAATATAGAAATAGGCCCTTTTAACTAAATGTTAAAAGTATGATTCTGCAAAACTTTTAAGGAAAATGAAAAAAACAGCTACCTTTGAATCTAAGGGCTTCGAGTAAGTTTAAAAAAATTTAATGCTTTTGAGAAATTCCTAAATTACGTTGGCTTATCAATAATTATAATTTCGGAATGGCTTCAAGAGGTCAGGCTGTCTTACATTTTGAAGTATTAAGACCTCATGCAAACAATCAGAAATTCTTTAGATCCCCTTGATAATTTGGATTTTTTCCCTTTATGGAACACATAATTATGTTGCTTAACATCATGTTGCCTAGAGCCCTTCAATTAGTAATAGCGTAAACAAAACATTCTATAAGGATAATACATTCTTACACTTAAATGTTAAAATCACGAATTTGAGAAATAAATCAGATTCCTAGAAAATGTATTTAAAATAATAGTTATGTTAGTTCCATCACATAGAGGAGGCAAATACTTTCAATAATATTATTGTTACTAACATCGTATTTGAATAGATATAAATGTATTCAACTAAATGCGTTGCATCCGAAGATTTAATTTATTTATACAATATTTAAAACGCGGAAGAAATTGTAGTTACTTTTAACAAGGCAGTCATTATTATTTTTTAGTGTAAAAAACCTTTTTGCTTGGCAAATATTTAACATTGAAGTGAGACATTATTCTTAATTTTGCATTTGCTTTAAAGTTTTTCTTGATTCTCACGATGCGATTGCGCAAACAAAATTTATTTTTCGAGTGCTATATCTTTAAATGCATTTTGGACAAAATGAAGTTTTTTTTCTTCACTTATTGTATTCATAGATTTTGTTGTATCACAGAAGGCTTACAGTTAAAATATTTTTTTAATTAAATTTCTTATATTATCTATTAACGTAGAGCAGATTGCACCGGCCTGTTCTCTACACTAAATTGGTTGGCAAATACGGTATACTTTTTCTTTAGAACAAAGCGGGTAACATTGACTACATTGTATACATTAGACCCCCTTTTATTTGCCCTCAGTGTGCAATCATAGTAAAGAAATATTCGAAATTTCCATAGGAATAACATTGAGTATTGTTACTATCGCTTTACGAAGTTCAGTTTTTTCACCAGTAATGGCGGAAAGACAATAATCGTTTCAAAAAACTTATATCAAAATAATTTAAATTCCTATGTCTATGTTTTATTTTATTTCTTTTACAAAACATAAATAGTTACATTTGTGTTTCAAATTTGATTTTATTTGTTGTTTGGAATTGAAAGCTGGACTAAATAGTTCCTGGTTTCCTTTCACAAACCAAATAATAGAATTGACAAAAATGTGCCATACAAATTTGATTTAAATCTGCACTTCCCAACAATAAGGCACCGAACGCCAGCGGATTTGCATAAAGACCGACTACTTGTTTGGGGTGTTTTTCGCGGTATGGCCTGGGACTTTAGCATGTTGTTCCAGGTCAATTGAACACCGACGTCTAAATGAACATTTTTTGAACAATCAGGTTCTTCCTACGCTCTCTCAATTTTATGTAATAGACGAACGCTACTTCCAGGACGACAATGTCCCATGTCATGTTGCAGCCTCTGTCAAGAAGTGGTATCAAGATATGGATGTAAAACGTCTTCCTGATCTGCTCAGGGTCGATCTAAGCCCCTAAAACATTTGTGAAACGAGTAAAAGCAACTCTTACGGACCAGGCAACCACGTCCGAAATCTACAGCTAAGCTGACTACATTCTTGCAAATACCCATAGCTGTGTATCAAAACCTTGTTGAAAGTATGCCCAGAAGGGTTACCAATGTAATTGCAGCAACTGGGCAACCATCCCCTATTAAAGCATGTATTCTTTCTCTAATACCATCACATCTTGCTGTCCGGTCCATTATTTTAGGGTTGTGTACCTGTCAGTTAAGTATAGCAAATTTTAAAAATATTGCTTGATCTTGGAATAATATTACAGTTATAAAATATTCTAACTAGGAGTTTTGAAAAGTTGAAAGTTTTTATCTTAATATATGGGACTAGGTTAAGAATTAATTTTATAAATTCTCAAATTATAAAAAAAATCGCAAAATTAGGTAAAGGAATGACGTTAACGAAAATAATACAAATTATAAACTTTCAAGTACATGTGCTTAAAATTTTGAAGAAAATTGCCTGAATACAATATATACAAGATCTGAAGTCTCTCTATAAAGTTTTCCATTCAAGAAATCTCATTTCTTAGTTCTGGCATTGCAAATAAAATACAATATTCATTGAATACATTTGATTAAAAATTATCCAGAACAATTTTAGGTATCCCGTTTCTCGTGCAAAAACATTTGCTCAAAACCTCATTCCAAAAAACGTGTAATTAAAGGGTTTGAAAGCTATATTAAACTATATTATAACTATATATATAAACTATATTAATATATTAAACTATATTATAACTATATATATAAACTATATTATAAATATAACTTTGGAATTCCCCTGTTTTAAACATTACGCCCTCTTTTATCTTCATTATATCCAATTTTTTGTTTTCGATGTTCTTAAAGTTTATTTATCGAAGACAAGGACTGCTTTTCGGTAGAAGAATTTTTTTCAAGTGAATGTATAAATACCAGAATTTAGTCCTACACTGTTCAATACTTTTACTAAACCTCTGAATCATTCCTTAAATTGTTTAATTGCTATGCATGCTGCACATCTAATAGTTTTTAATGACATAAAAGTTTCTTTAGGGCAATGTTTCAGACTTCATTGAATGATTTGGGCTACTCATTAAAAGGCACTTTTCTAAGTGTTATACTATATACATTCATTTAAATATTAAATGATTTTTTTAAATTAATAATTTCATTAGAGATGTTGCGGAATTAACTTTCAATGTTGTTTCTAATTGCTTTTGTTCATTAAAACAGACACTAATTCTCCTCATCTTGCGGGCGCATACAATGCTTAGTTGCATCGATTTGTTTGTAGATGAAAAACAATGAACAAATCCAGCTTTCAATTTCGGCTCTTAGAACGATTCATGGTATACCGCATCTACACATTCGCGCGATTGGTGAGGTAGATGTGAAAAAAGGTTTACTCGTCATTCGCTTCGTTCCTCGCCTAGTGGCTCGTAGCGCTCGTGTCGAAAGCGGTTTTTTTTAGCACGAGTCAAAGGCTTGGCAACGAGGCGCCACTCAGTGGTGTCTGTGCAGTTCGCAATGAACACGTTTACCAACACGTGAAGGGCGGATATCGCCACAACCCAACACCTCTTATAGAAGAAAGCCGTAACAATCACTCCATGACGTCATCAAAGTCGTCCGTTGGTTCATAGCTGTCTATGCTATTTATCGCACGTTAAGCTGTGGTTGTTTAATGCACTAAATTTTTGATATTCTTTTGAATTCTTAATTAGCCAACAACTTTTTCTTTTCAAATGTTTGATAAAATTTAACTTGGGTAGTAGACCAATTATAATTTTTAATTTGCAACCTGCCTCATGACATTTTAAGATGATCATTTATAATTTATTTATTTGGAGTGATATATCTGAACAACAGTTTTAAAAGGGATTCTTTCGAATCCCAGTTATTTCATTTTTAAATGCCAGCTAATTTATGACAAAAATAAAGAGATTTTTAATAACAATACAATTTTATGCAGTCTAAAAACTTGCATATAGTTTTTATATATGTGCTACAGTTCTAATTTCAAACTCGCTACCCTGTTAATGCTCTTCCAACTCGATTATGAAAACGAGGTATAAAACTTTAGTCAAAAATCGACTTTTCATCATATCTTAAGGGACATATGGTTGATGTTGCTTAATTTATGAGTTGAAGATATTCTTGTGTAAATTTGTTATTCGAAACATTCTTTAAAAACCTTATTTTTTAAACAATGTGAAATGGAACTTCAGCGTTTTGAAAAATTGCAAACAATTAACTTTGTTTTGTGTATAGTAAAGTGGCATGAAATTCTCAAGCACACAGAAATTTCACTTGAAAATAAATTAATCATATCATATCAAAATAATTTTTCTTCCTTTTATAACGATGATGAAATTTGAAAATTCCTTATTCCTGGTGCAAGAGTGCTGGTACAAGTCGAACAAAATATAAATATATTGATATTAAAACTGAATGCAACAATGTGCTCCAAGTTCATCATTTGTGCAAGAAATAAACTTCAGGGGCAGTCATGATTAGTCCCAAGCTGAAAATAATCGACATCGGTAGTAGTCACCTTAGCAGCAGCATCATCTTTTGCAGTGTGGTCTTGCTTTATACCGCAATGAAATTAACAATGATAAAGCATGCGTATTTCTTCTTCGGTAAATTGAAGAAGGTAGAAAAATGTCAAAATGGAATGTGAAAAATTATTTCCACTGAATGAAATTATGTTTCATTTTTTATAAAAGAGAAAAGTGATTATTCTGACAACTTTCAATCAAGGTTTAACCAATTTAATATTGGAAACTCCGGGTAATTTTTCTTGTATGCTTATGTATTCAAACCACTCAAAAATAAAGTACTCATTTCATAGATTTTACTGTGTGATACATTTCACATTTGTTAGTATTAAATCATACTTTATTGTATAAGACTTATCCCACACACACACCTGAGAGCAGGAGTGATTAAAACTGAGACGTTCGTCGCAGAACAAATAAAGTCATTGCAGAACAATTTTTCCTTAATTTTATCAAAATTTTGGCCGATTATTTTTTTAATCATAAGTTACGATGTGCTGTAGTGCAAAGCGTGTTACTTGCCACATATATTTTATTTTTTAGCTACTGAACAGCCTCCCTACACCGTCCAAATTACCGCAAACAGTTCATTAATAATACACCTTCTATGTCAATGACAAAATATTGAACTTCAAAAGTTTTCAACAAAATTGAAAATTCTAAAAGTTTGCCTTGGTTTTAAATAAAGTAAGTTAATTAATTTTGATGTGTGTTTAATAAATATGAAAAACGTATTTAGCCGATAGTTCTGTTTTACGTTTTAAATTTTTTTTTCTGTAGTTGTCAAAATTGGGACAAAATGCTTGCAGAACAATTGCAATTGCTTAGAGTTGTGTTGCAGAACACTGAATATAATTCTGCACCTAGGCACACATCTAATTTCAAAAGAGTTTGATATGAGATAGTTTTCGGTTATCAATGCTCAAAAGTTCGTACAGAGACTCATTATCCCCAAAATCATGTCTATTTATAGCGTTTTTATTATTTAAAAAAAAAAAAAAAACGTTAAAATTTTTAAGAGTTTTCGAGGTACGCTTGATTGAATCTGAGAATGTACTTTAATATATATTTGTACTACCTTATAAATATGATAATGCTTTGAATTAAGTCATATATTAGTGTTTACTGATTACACCATTCAACTTCGGAAGGATTTGCATAAGAAATTGGTTTTTGAAGTGATACTCAAAGGATTGCAGACAAAGGAATTAGCCCAAAGGTGTGTCTATATGCGAAAAGTTTTTATAGAAACACTTTACATGAGACTGGGATTCTTACGATCTTAAAAGTCACGCATATAAGTGTTTTAGGAGTACCCTTAATTAACTGAATTTTAATATCTTTGAAGGATAGGGCCACTTCAATAGAGAATAAAAAATAATCTTTATTCAAACACGGTGTTTAACCCTTGATGATATTTTTTTTTCTGGCATTTAGTAATAGCACTTGTTAATAATAATTTTGTGTTGAAGACGCACAGTTACTGGTAAAAAAATACACCCAGTCAGAGCATTGGTCTAAAAAAAGTATAAGAGATAAAAATAAAAATAAAACTACTTTTCGTATGTTAACTATACACTTATATTTTTTCATTACCCCTAAAAGATTATGTTTTTGATGTTTTTTTCATATATAAAAAGTTTTTGTTTAATTTTCAAACTGACATTTTTCTTTATATTAACTTATTATTTTAGAAAACATGATTTAGGAGCTTTTCGTAATTAACACCTCTTTATTATGCATCATATTACTTTGTTAATGTAGTGGCGAGCGATTTAATAATTGTTTGGAAATAAATTCTGATCATAGTCTCAAGATAGGAATTTCAAATGCCTGCCCAAGAAAATTACCAGGTAACAAAAAATTATTTCCTGTTAAAATGTAATCTGATTTATCGCTTTTTTGACGATGTGACCATTATTTTTATCATTCATTTTATGAGCAAAAAGATGCAATTACATTTAAGTAAGATGCAAATCGGCGTGTGAAGAATAGATACCGCCATTAAAACACTAGAATCCTCTGTATTTATTTTTGCAGTAGAATATATTTTATTATTATTTAATTTATGAAATACTAATTATTTTTTTATATTATTATATATATTATTATATAATATTATTATATAATATTATTATATAATATTATTATATAATATTTTTTTGTACCATTATATAATATTATTATTTAATATTATTTTTTAATATTATTATTCAACATTATTATTTAATATTATTATTATTAATATTAAAATTCTTTTTAGTATATTTATTTATTTTATTTTTAATTTACTAAAACTTCAAATTTTAACTTTATTCTGTTGTTCAACATAGCAACTTTCATCGCAACAGCGTTGTTCAACAATTAAATATTCAACATATTTCCTTTGTACAGCATTTCAACTTTCATCATAATTCTGTTCGACATTTCATGATTCAACAGATTTCCGTTGTACAACGTTTCGACTTCCAACGTAATTCTGTCATTCAACATTTCAACTTTCAACAAAATTATACTACACAGTGCAGTCACAATAATGTGACCACCTGTCAAAAGCCAGAATAACTACCTTTGGCAGAGCGGACCGCTGCGAGACGTGCAGTAAGAGAGTCAATTAGGTTTCTGAAGGTGTTCACTGGGATGTTGAGCCATGCCTACTCCATTGTCGTCACCAGCTGCGCTACATTACGCGGTCGAGGATCCATGGCAATTGTTGCAGGGTGTTTGCTTTCAAACGTTTCACGCCGTATACGCCAACGTCCATCTGTCCGATACAGCATAAAACGTGATTCATCGGAAAAAGCCACCTGTCGCCACTCTGTGAACGTCCAGTTGCGATACTGTCGTGCAAATTCCAGCCTTCGTCGCCGATGAACAGCAATCAACATAGGTGCATTAACCAGGTGTCTGCTTCGGTGGCCCATGCGCAGCAACGTTCGCTGAACCGTTGTTGAGGATACACTCTTGGTAGCCCATTGGTTCATCTGGGCGGTCAGTTGCACGTATATTGGTCCGAACGCATCTCCGTAACCTTCGTTCGCCTCTGTCATCTATAGCCCGTGGTGCACCACATGTGCCACACCGCTGAATTTGGATAATGCCATTTTGCACGGTATACTTTTACCACGGCGGCACGCGAACAGTTCAGAAAATTAGTCTTTTACGAAATGCTTCCGCCCTTGGCCAGAAAGTTATCATGCCCTTTTGGACGTCGGATTAATCGCTACGTTTCTGCATTACGCCAACGATTGAAATGCTTTCCGATGCCCTAGGACATCCCTTATAAACACTCCACTGCAATGTGCTGCCACCTGCCTTTCGTGATTGGCTATTTCACGTTGACGTCGAAAGTAGGTGGTGGTCACATTAATATGACTTGACTGTGTATAATGCTATCAACATATCTTTGAGTTTAAAATGACTATTGTGTTAATAAAAACATTCTAAGAAGACTATATCTATATTGAGCCAACGGTCCAACCCAACTCCGTCATATTATGAACATGATTCATTGCGATAGCATTGTTACAAGCATGGACTTGGCTAATCTTCCGAACACACAAGTTACTCGTTCATGTTTTCATTCATATTTCTTCCATGCCAGGGCAAAAGGGCGTTTCGTCAAAATGGTTTCTCACAAAATCTTACGTGGAAAATTTCACTCTTGCTCTCAAATATTCAGCAATAAAAAGAGACATGTAATGCTACAAATAATTTTAATTAATAATTCTAATTTCGTAGATTTATTTAGTTTTAATTTTAAGCAGTTTATATTGTTCTTAAAATTATAATGACGCACTTGATACTTCCACTCATCAAAAGTCAGGCTTAACTCCTCGTGCCCTGACATGGAAGATGCAATGCTGGCACTGTCACAAAATTGTTCTTGCTCTGCAGATTGTACTGAAGTGTAGCAGTCTAATGGAATGACTATAAGTCCACTAAAACGCATATCTAAAAAAATTAAATAATTTCTTACGAGTTACCAAAATTTCTTATTTATACCTCTCAGTTTAATGAAGTTTTTGTAAGGTACACGATTTGTATTAAGCTAGAAAGTCCACAGACTTTAGACACAAGGCGTGTGGCTAATGTTACTGTACTGATGATAAGCTGTAAATTATGGTAGAATTTTAAAATCGAGAGATAAGCGAATTAACTACAAATTAAACATAGTTTAACGCCAACATAAAAATTAAACACAGCTGTATAATCATAGGATACGAAATTATAGGATTGCGTATTTATAAAAAAATATGCTTCCGATCTATTAATAGTAAGTGTCTCACAGGTTATACATCAGATATTTCAATAAACTACTAGGATTCAATGATTATACTGTTGAAAGCCTGTTTCAATGACCACGATCTCGGATAGCTTCTATGGTCGACTTGGTAGTATCCACTAGCTTTATAATTTGATTATCTAGGATTTCAGGACAATTTTTAAGTAGGCAGTATATCGCGTCCGTGTTGTAGATTGAAGATTAGCAAAGGTCTGGTCCTGACCTTTGCGAGTTTGCGGAACAGCCAAATCTAACTGGAGCTGCAATGGTTGGGCGGGTGACCTAGCGCACGTTTGATTATTCATGCAACTACGTGCTTTTTTCTCTTTTGTATCAGTAAAAACTGTGTGTGTACGTCTATTTATTTGATAGAAAACATTTATTGGTGAGCTCTTGCGCCATAAATTCAAATATCCAATCTAATCGTCTACTTTATTCTCACATGTAATACTGACATTCTAACTTTTTAAGAGTGTTTTTTTTTCTGAAGCTAGATTTGGGTGGCGGTAGTCTTACAGTAGCACCTCGATACGTGTATCGTATAAGCATAACGAAAGTGACGGTTTGGTTTTACGGATACTAATTGAACGCTTTTGTAATGGAAATGCCATACATGATATTCGTATTGATGTATGAATTTTTAAATTGATTCTAATTATGTTTAACGGCAAATGCTGCCAAAATGGTAAAAATTATTTTCATAAGTTCACTCCTCTATGTAATATGCGAGAACATTTCGCCAGCAGAAGCAGGATCTTCGTAGACTGTTTGTTTAATACAAATACAAATACAAATGCAAATATTGACGACCAGCTACAGGCTCGAGCCCAACAAGGCTGGTCCTTTGTTTATGAATTCCCCAATTACCACTGACTATCCAATTGTATCTTAAATTCGTACACTCCCTTTGAATTAACTATATTTTCTGGCAACGCGTTCCAACTGTCTATTACCCTATTAAAATAGTAGTTTTTCCTTAAATCCCGATTAAAATATGTCTTATTCAATTTATACCCATGACCCATTGTTCTGTTATCCCTATTGAAATTTAAGCCCTATGTGTCCCCTTGTTTTACAAACTTGAAAATCTGAATCAAATCCCCCCTCCTTCTTCTTCTTTTCAGTGTATACATGTTTAGCTTACTTAAACGTTAATTATAGTCCAAACTTGCTAGCCCCTTTATTATTTTTGTAGCTCTATGCTGAACCCTTTCAATTGATTAAATGTGTCACATTATATGTCACACATTATACACACTATAACAAACAATTCGACGCACCAATACGGTGGAGAATTACAGTGGTGCCTTGCTAGATCCACTTGGAACGGCGCTGATTGGGGATGTATAGTCTTCAGTGACTAGTCCCGTTTCCAACAGTGTCCTGACGCCAATCTCAGACGAGCCTGGTGACATCCAGGGCAGCGTGGGGATGTCCTCCCCTAACTATCGCACGTCACACATCACTACAACAGGGTGTTCTGGTATGGAGTGCCATCTTTTTTAATAGTCGAACCTCTTTGGTAGTCATTCCTGGCACACTTACAGCAGACGACATTCTACGAACGGTTGTGTTACCGTTCCTTTTGCCCCAGACTTACTTTCAACAAGATAATGCCCGGTCGCACACGCCACGTGTTGCTATGAATTGTCTTCAAGCTTTTTCAACGCTTCCTTGGCCAGCTAGGTCTACTGATCTCTCTCTCACAGAGCAAATTTCGGATGTTATGGGAAGCCAGTTGCAACCATCCCGGAATGTTGACTCTTTAACACGACAGTTAGAAACAATTTGGCAAGAAATTCCGCAGGACACCATCGGGAACTTTTTCAGTCTATACCACGCTGAGTGACAGCTTATATCCAGGCCATAGGTGGACCACCACCTCATTGACTTCCTACCTTTGTAGCAGTAAAACTCTTAAATAAATCATTGAATTGTTCTAAAATTTTTATCGTTTGTTTTTCTATGTGTGTTTCACATCCATCAATTTTTATCGCAATTGGACAGCTCCTTGGTGCGTCGAGTTTTTTTTTTTCATAAAGCGTATGTTTACCCTGAAAATACCTCTCGTTTGATACATGTATTTAAAATGCGTACCACTATCATTTCTTACACATCACTATAGCTGGTAAATGAGATAAAAAAAATGACAAGCTCTAAAGAAGTAGATAAACAATACCATGAAGAAACTAAAGATGTAAAATTAAAATAGTCAACGTATTACATGTTTATCTTAGATGTTTGCGAGACAGATAATATCAAGACGCTGATTGGAAAGTTATCAAAGGTGTGGGCGAACGGACTATAGCTGAAGTACTAGGAGGGCACGCGTGCAAAAAACAACAAAACTATTTACCGCCGTTTAGCAACTGCACACCTATGTTTTACTAATTAATCGGCGGCAAGCTTTTGGTAATTACTGATTCGATTTTGTATGCCTTTTTGTTAAAATCCTATCAACGTGTCTGAAAAACTAGTCTTTATTTTGAATTCTTTAAATTTCTAGACATTTGGACCAAATGTCTGTATGTCTTCTTTTGTATTAAGTAAACATTTTTCATAAGTGTTCCATTATCTATATACATCAAATGATATGGGTGTATATACACTCTATAACAAAAAAATCGACGCACCAAGAAGGAATCATCCGATTGCTTTGAAATTTCTTATGCAAAAATGTTTTGACCAAATATGCAAATGATTAAAATTTGGTGTGCAATGAATGAATAGTGCGATCTCCAGCGCATCGGAACTGCGCATCCAGCAGATGTATATAAGGAGTTGCTCTTGAACTGTTGTTAAAAAATTTCTGCTGCATTACGATTTAGGATACCTTTCAACGACTGGAAAATGCCTCTCCGCAGGATTCGAGCTCATTACGAGCAACTTTCCGTCTGATTCATAGCATGCAAACATCAGTCGTGCGACCCACACATTAGTGTCCACCATGACCGTTCACAGACGGCTGAGAGAGCGAAATCTACGTTCGTACCGACCGTTACGCCACCTGCCACGCACGCCTGCACACTGTCGAGCCAGATTACAGTGGTGCTTGGCTCGATCAGGCTGGAATGATGCTGACTTGGGACTTATAGTCTTTAGGGACGAATTCCGCTTCCAACTGTGTCCTGACGATCATCGAAGACGTGTCTGGAGACGCGCAGGCCAGCGTGCCGACCCTGCTTTCACTAATGCACGCCACACTGGCCCTCAACAAGGAGTTATGGTCTGGGGTGCCATTTCCCTTGATAGCCGGACCCCTTTAGTCGTCATTAGAGGTACACTTACTGCCCAGCGGTACGTTGACGACATTCTGAGACCTATTTTGCTACCGTTCCTTTCGCATAAACCTGGGCTTATTTTTCAGCAAGACAATGCCAGACCACATACGGCACGTGTTGCTATGAACTGTCTTCAAGCTTGTCAAACACTTCCTTGGCCAGCCAGATCACCAGATCACCAGATCTCTCTCCCATCGACCATATCTGGGATATGATGGGAAGGCGACTGCATCTGGAAGGAAAGGTTGATGACGTAGTCCGACAATTGGAGCAAATTTGGCAAGAAATACCGCAGGAGACCATCCGGGAGCTTTATCGGTCTATGACACGCCAGAGGCGGGTCAACACCTTATTGAGCTCGTTAATGTAACTCTGAAATAAATCATTCAATTGTTCTGACATGTTAATCATTTTCTATTCTGTACATAATTTTCCTATCCATCAATTTTTGACTCCATCGGACAACACTTTCTTGGTGCGTCGATTTTTTTTGTTATAGAGTGTATATTACATACTGTGTACAAGTCTACACTCTTTGACCAATCCACATCAAATCTGGTACACTTATACTTTAGAACACTGCGCGGAAAACATATATTGTTTCTTTCATTTTGTACCATATGGTACTAGCCGACCCTTTTTCCTAACACGTGGACGCTGGAATGTTTCGGAATGCGAAAACAACTTCAGACTTTGCACGTGCGGCTCATCGGCGGCCCGGCGGTCCATTTGATCCATACATAGCTGGAGTTTCCGTCGGTTCCCTAATCCCATGTCTGGGATCAAGTTTTACTGTGGGGGACTCAATTCGGCATGACAGACGGTTTTCGCATCTGTGTGGGGGGTTTTTCTGTTCTGGAAAGGACATAAACATCTCTAGAGGGCTCGGAATTCACCCCCCCCCCCTCTAGTTGGCAGCTGCGGTTCTGTTTGAGCGAAGCTAACATGGATTTTGAGTTTCGGACTCGAGGATCGACGAGAGACAGACGTCTCTGTTTTGCCATTTGTTACTTTGGCTTCAGGCAGGTTTCGGTTGTCCATGGCTGTGCCCATAATTATCTTTTTAAATTTTCTTTTAAATATTTAATTTATATAAATAAATAGTTTAATTTTAAACCAGCTGTCCGTCAAATTCTTACATGACGGTACAATTTCTTCAAACCAATCTGTAGCCATGAAAAGTGCCCCTATAAGCCCTCCATTTAAAATCTAAAGTTTGATTTTATGTATTAATTGGACCTGGATAAGGAAACACGTTCTTCAGCGTTTGTATATGAGTTAACACAGAAAATGTCGCGATCATGTTTTAAGCTGTCGCGGTAGGAAACACGTTCTACAGAGTTTGTGTGTTATAGGTCAGTGGTCCCCAACCCCCGGGCCGCGGACCGGTACCGGTCCGTGAATCAAATGGTACCGGGCCGCCCAAGGACCATTAAAAAATTTCCATTTTATTTACTGTGGTGTATTTCTCTCGGGTTTGTGCGGTTCTTATCTATAAAATGTTAACTGAAATTGGGAGGAGGTAAATTAGAACTTGAAATATGTTCTGTTACTAGAGATTCAATTTTGATTTCTGAATTCTGTATGTCTCTATTTTCCAATTTTGACAAATGTTTTCAAGTTGGCAGACAAAATAGCTGCATTTAAAGCAAAACTAAAGCTGTGGGGACGGCGCGTGAACAGAGGCATTTTGGACGTGTTTCAGATATTAGTGGGGATTTTAGGCGATACTGAGCCTAAACATTCATTCTCCCAGTTGGTGCACGATCACCTGTCTTTGCTTTAAAAGAGTTCGAGCGCTACTTCCAAACCACAAAAGACCCACGAACTAGTAAGGAATGGATCCGAGACCCGTTTGTCAACAAATCAGGCGAATCTACCATGTCTGTGCAAGAAGAAGATCAACTGCTGGAGATTGCAAATGAAGGTGGCCTTAAAACTACGTTCAAGACAACAACTTCTGGAATAAAGTCATGGCGGAGTACACTGAGATTTCCACCACAGAACTTAAATCCATATTGCCATTTCCGATAACCTATCTGTATGAAGCAGGGTTGTCTGCAGTGACAGCAACCAAAAAAAACCAACGGAATAAACTGGACATAAGCAACACACTTCGGGTATCATTGTCTCCTATTACCTCCAGATGAAACCATCTCTTTGCAAAGAAACAAGCTCAGGGTTCTCATTGATTTAGCGTTCTAGTGAGTTAAAATGTTAATTCACTTTATATTCATTTTTTGGTGTAACTGTATTTTATTTTTAAGGCATGTTTAGATACAATTAAATTAAAATTATTAAATCAAAATAATCTAAAATATAAAAAATCAACGCCCCCCTCCTCAGCGGGCCGCGTTAAAATTAGCAAATGTTGATCCGGTCCGCGGCGATAAAAGGTTGGGGTTATAGGTAACGCAGGAAAATGCCTTTGTTCATATTTTAGCTGTCGCGGTTATATATGAAACCCAAATAACGCCGGATTATTCAGCTAGTTTAAAATAAAATCATACCACTGTTGTACTAGATGAATTGAATTTCCTCTGGAGCAAAAATCAACATTTATGTGTCGTATACAAACGTTTAGCATCCAATAACACAGGAAGTGTGCTAAACTTGTATTAGTCTGATGACCCATCAAATTGAACTTAATTGGTTTTCTAAGTATTCAGCAGAAATGTGATGCTTGATCACGTTAGGCATCCCCAAAGAGCCCTCACTTCGCTGATAATTTTCTCAAATGCTCACGGAGCAAAACTTTGTCTGAAGATTATGATTAATTTCCTCAACTTATTCTGCTTTTCGCATCCCTTGCTAATGAGGATCAAGCGCGCCGGAACAGCTGGGGGAAAGTACTGAAGAGATCAGAGGAATGTTCGTCTTCATTGCACGACCATGTTTTGTTTGACTTCCGGACATTACAGATGGAATGTATTGAACTTGATTTGCACTAAATTAACGGCATTCTGTAAATACCTATCTTTTACGAAACACGTTGAATGAACCATTGTTATTTGGGAATAGGTAACAATGTAATTTGTTCTTGAAGAAGTCAGCAAAATGATATTTAAATAGTAATTTAATAGCTATAGAAAATTACATAAATTTAATAAGCATAGTATAATATTATTTGGACTCGAATCTTGATTGACCGTTCAAAAGAAAAAGAACGCATTAAAGATGATATGTTATCATTAGGATGCATAAAACATGTTACTCTTTGGCATTTTGTGTGCTTTTTGTTTTACAAAACAGTGTATATGGAATAGTTTCATAATTATATATGTTCTAAAATCACATAAATTAGTAATTTATGTATGCGTCCATACTTTTATACAACTTTATTTAATGATGAGTTTTGACGGGAAAACCAAATTTATCGCCAAAAAGATGTCACATCAGTTAAGACTATTGCCATTTGTAGTATTTTTTTAAATCGTTATCTGTGTATTCAGCGTATTCAAAACTCGAAAAGAAACAAGATACTTTTGTAATGCATAAAAAAACAACATAATTTTGCTAGTTAATGTCCATGTTAAATCGGGTTTGAAATGGAAATCTGCAACTTGGAATTCTTTTAAAACCAATATATTTTGTCATCACAGAGGAAAATAACGCTATTATTCAGATATTTCCGTATTAGATAGCATTAGATAGCTAGTAAAAATATTTATTTACGAATTAAAAGCCTAGGATACCGTTGTTCGTGATTAAAGCTAATAATCACAATTGACGAAACTTGGTTTGATTTGGTTGGCTGAAAGTTGGTTGGATTCTAATGGAATAGGTGTTCGTAATACTCTATTTACATTACTCTTATCTCGAATCTCATACAGGTATACTTTGAAGATTCATCATCGATTCGTTAATAGCCCTAGTTCAGTGAGTTCTGAAATTTCAAACGAAATATTACCAATGCAAAGTTTTTGTATAAAAATATACAAAACCATTAATTACATTTATTTACATTATTATTATTACAACATATTTCTTTATATAATTATTATTACAGTATATTTATTTACATTATTATTATTCCAACATATTTATTTACATTATTACTATTACAACGTATTTATTTACACTATTCATTCAGTTATTGAAATCATGAAACTGACAGAGTTCATGTTAACAGATACACAGTATACACATAAGTCATTGTTTCAGTCGAATTAAACAGACTTCTAATAAATCGTTGTACAGTAGACTCAGGTTTTTACAAACTCGTGGGGACCGAAAAAAAGTTTTTAAAATAGAAAGTTCATAAATGGGAATGGGATATAAAAAATGCAACGTGAACTAACCTTTATTCATTAGCGTTTTAAAAAACTCGGCTATCTTCGTTTGCTTTATTATAGCAACTGGGTAAACATACTATTCCATACAGTTGATACAGCAAAGCATCTCAAAATTCAATCGGTTGTTTGAGAAACTGTGTCGTCACTTTTTGTCGAAATAGAGTTTGCGGTAAAATTCTACTCTTCAGAGGTAGACGCATCTTTTAGAAGTGAAATCCCACGAGTCAGGTCATTCTACATAGAGTTGGCTCGAATGAAAGTTTTGTTTTATTCGAGAAAGCCCATAAGTTAGGGCTTTTTCGAATAAACGAAGCTTATAAGTCAATCTATGTAGAATGACATGATTCGTGGTGTTTCACTTCTAAAAGATGCGTCTACCTCTGAAAAATAGATTTTTACCGAAAACTCGATTTCGGATTGTTCTTCGGCGTTACCGTTCAATACCTGATTGATGATTTAATCATCTGATACGTCCTCTGTGCATTCTTGAACATTCTCGTTCACGAACAAAAAATTATGAAATGTAAGATTTTCAGGAACTTGAGGATCCTTTTGACGAAGGTGTGGAGCAAGACTTCATCAACCTTCCCCCCCTTAACAACTTGGGAGGTCCAAAGTCTAACCAATCTGAAGAAATTCCACCCTTTCCCGTCAAATATTTCCTGTATGAAGGAAAATAATGGCAAGAAAATGAGGAAACGGAGTTCGTTAAAAAGAGAGAATGTGTAATTTTGTTTCGGAAATCGGAAGAGAAATTACCATTCTTTCTATGCGATACTGTTCGGGACCAACGTAGTAGTTCGTAAAACGGTGTTGTTCGTAAATTGGAGGTTCGTAAAAACGCGAGTTCACTGTAATACAATCTTGAGGGTTACGTTGTAATACATCGTCGTTGTATAGAATAACTAACACCTAAAATAAAAATATGAGTTACAATTAAACTTTAATTTATCTTACATAAAAAGAAAGATGAGAAACAGTTGAAATTTGAACAATGACGCAATGCATTGTAGCGTAACGTTGTACATCAATTTTGCAATTTACAGGAAATTGGTACTTGTTCTATTTAAATACTACTCATGTCAAAGATAATTGACACATTTATCTCAAAATACCTATATTTTGTACTTGCATAATTTTTTCTACGGAAAAGTGAGGAATATAATCCCATTCACAAGGGACCAGGGTATTTTGGCTTGCCTAAACCGTACGAAATAATTAATATTATTTCTGACGGAATTTCTTAAACTATGTTGAGTTAAATTGCAGGAAATGCTATTTTCGCATTGGGACTAAATTATACAAGAGTTTTATTTCGAGCCTTCTAACTGAAATAATTTAAGTACTTACAAAAAGCATTTTAGCTCATTCAAAGCACGGCGTAAGACATTTTAAGATGTGCAGAATAATTTATCTTGGCTGTATTGATCCAAATAAAATTCGTAGCCATTTACAAAAATATCCCCAGCATTTAATAGTTACTCGAATTTGCAGCTGGCGTGTGACTATAATTGCTGAAAATAGCAGTTAAAATCAGTTCGAATTCTAAACAGTTTGCAAAGTAAAGAATCAAAATCACGCATTTCTATAGTCACACAGCCAAATAATTTACAAGCAACTACATTACTTGCAAATAACGTTACTTGAAGTCCAACGTCCACAAATAACGTGAAATGGCTGCGAAGAAAAGACTTTCAGGAACTTTAAGCTGACCTTTGATTCAGTTTTATTCAGTAAATTCTTTCGAAGCGCAAGGAAACACGTATGAAATCCATGGAAATTAACTCGTGAAACGCTTACAATAGAAAAGTTGCCTCGCACGTTTGAAGCCTTTTTTCGTGCCGGCCTGACTCTCGCTTCAATTTAGAAGATTGAAAAGGTCGTTTGAGTTGTTTTTGGCAACGTGCTCTATAGAACTCTGTTTAATTCTGAAACGAGTAGCAACCTTAGCATGAAGCTTTAAAGTAATGAGAAGATCTAAGGATCACATTCCTTATACAGCTTTCTTTTACTAAAATTGGAGTAAAGATTTGTTGACAATTGCTAAAGGGCGTGCTGTACTACCAATTACTTAAAGTGTACTGTAAGTAAACATACTGTCTTCACACTCTCTTAGTTTGCGCTTCAATTTTTTTAAAAACTCTTAAAAATTTTACCGTGTAGGATGAAAAAAAAATATTTTTTTATTTTGATTCCGTTGTCATTTGTTTCCATATCGTAGCACTTTAGGGATAACAATAATTCCTTAAAATTAATTAAAATAACCTTTTTATTGATACTCAAAGAAATTTGCTTTCAATCCGAAAGGCTTATAATTTTTTCCTTTTACTGTAACAACGATCATACACCTTACCTTATTAGTTGCATATGTTTTATGGAGTGAAGGTCATATTTTGCCAAGTCCAAAAGGAATCAACGTCAAAGGATGATGGTCATACACATACAAGGAAAGTTTTACTGATACAGAATATAGAAATGCACTCGGGATAAACTATAGTAATCGAGCATGTTTTGCCTACAACTTGCAGGTTGTTAGTATAGTCGACAAATCCACTGAGCCTTAAAACGGCTAGTAATCCCTTATACTTCATTGCCATTTCGTGAAAATAGGCATATGACACAACATAACAAATTGCAAATTTTATACCACATCTTATGAAACTGTTCAGGCTCTTATCTTCAGAAAAAATATTTAAAAAAAAACTACTCAGTCCACCTACTTTTCAGCCCTCTATCCCTCATTCTGTTTTATCTCAATGTCCTGATATTATATCATGAATATCAACCCCTGGTTCCTTTGTATAAAAAAAGTGTTCAATGAAGTCATCCCAAACACAAGCCACAATGGACGAGAGTTTGGAGTGAAGTGTTTGGTTTGGACACAGGAGTGGCATTGGTGAGTGTCTCGGAATATCTTTCTTGGACGAAGAAACAGAGTGACGTCCGGGAAGCAAAAGGGGAAGAGACACTCACATTGCCCATGGAAATGTGTTGGGAAGTTATCCGGTCAAGACCGTTGCTCATCTGGCGCGTCGGACTATACCACATGGTACTTCGTGAAGAAACTAAACCCCCTGAATTTGGAGAACAGTTAAAGCTCATATTCTGGGTAACTAGGTTTTAGAAGCAAAGGTCAAAATTTATGCTGAGTAAATAAGCACCATTACTCCCATGACGACTCTTTGGTTTTTCGTAAGTGGTTGAGTTACGTATTGACAAAAGCGAAAAGTAATGAATCAATTCAATACATTTAAAATTCAGTAAGTGCTAGATGCAAAGTTAGTACTTTGTAACGTCAAGAGACATGTATGCTCATCAAAAAAGACACTAGATTTTCAATCTACCAAAACATGTCTATAGGAAAGAACTGGGATATTGTATTGAGACATAGAGCTCGCATCCCATGTTTCTTGTCCGGAGCATTTAGAGTGGCTTGTTTTCTACTTTCGACCGGACATGAATACATAGAACAACACTTCATACTATTATAGAGAGATCAGCTGCATAACTACTTGTGAAAATGACGAAATTGCATCAAGGACTGCCCTAAATTTACTAACAATACACTTGAAAGTACTGTAGATAGTACAGTGAAACTTCGATTATTCGTTAGAGTCTATACCGGTACCATGACGGTTAATCGAATAGACGAATAATTGAACAACCTAAAACCATAACCCACACCCAATCATTACATATGAATTAACGATACAAAAATGCACGTTTACAAACTGGAAATACACTGTACATATATGTATTCTATTTTACAGAAACAAACAATATACAATTGAACATAAGTATAGTATAGTACATATTGTTACATGAACTTTCCACTCTAGACATACATATCTCTCTATATTAAAAAAAAGTTACCGCCGCCGCCGCCGCCGCCGCCGAAGAATTGAAATTTTTGTTGTTTAGCTCCATTATTAGACGGTTTCCCGACAAAGTACTGATCGGAAAAATATGAAATTAACATGCTTTGTTCTTCATCGTATTCCCTGGATAATTATTAAGATTTTTTTCCGATGCGGCTATTAGTTTAGGTTTTATTAAGTGTTAAAGTTGAAGAAGTGAAATTTCTTCCGCGAGTGAGCAAAACACATTCAAAATTTCAGTCTTTAGTCGTGAGTTTTTTTTTAAGAGTACCTCTCAACGTAAATTTTTGCAGCTCGTCGAGTTTTTTTTTGAAATTTAAATGTGGTTCTTGATAATATTTTTTTGAAATTCGGGAAAAATCGGGACATTTTTGTTACTTTTTTTTAAAACTGCCGTATCTATATCTAATTACTATTAGTTTTTAATTTTTAAAATATCGCAGTATACCTCAGAATATACTCTTTCTTATGGTACTATTATTTTTGAAATCGGTTAATAATTAAATTGGATGCGATCAAAAGTTCGTGATACAAAATTCGTAATCTTCGGATATTTTTGCTACGTTTTGTTAAAACCGTTATGTCTACGGCAAAAACCATTATTTTTTAAATTTGAGAACATCACTGAATACACTACATTACACTCTTTCTTATGGTACAATTATTTTTCAAATTGGTTAATAAACAAAATCGATGCAATTAAAAGTAGGTCATACAATTTTCGGAACTTTCAGATCGTAACTTCCGATACAAAACTAAAATGGTCATATCTATATAGTATTACTGTTAGTTTTTAATTTTAAAAATATTGCAGTATACCTCACAATGTACTCTTTCTTACGGTACAATTATTTTTAAAATTGGTTCATAAATAAATTCGATGCAATCAAAAGTTGGTGACACAAATTTCGTATTTTTCAGTTCGCATACCTGGTTCGGCAAACAGCAGTGGGTTGCATTTTCTACTATCGGGTTTGCCAGATATCAAATTTATCGTAGCAACAATTGCCATAAAAACGATTTCTTTTTATTTGGCGAGGAAAAAGGCTCGCTTTTTTCCCTCTGTTCTCAAGACAGTTTACCGACAAAGTACAATGTATTGATATTAACACTGTTTACTTAAAATTGAACAGGGAACAAGATACAGAAGATTTTTTACTGATGCGGCTATTAGTTTAGGGTGCATTAAGTGTTAAAGCAAAAAAAAGTGAAATCAATTGCGAAAGAAGTATTGGTTTGAGAAAGCAAACCAAACGGGATTGCGTAGCAATCCCCGGGGTCGGCGAGCGTAAGCGAGCAGGGCGCGAAGCCCTCGCTGTGACGTCATGTACCGGAAAGTGAAATCAGCATAATACGAATTATTCAGATAGTTTCACTCTGTGAAAGGAATGTTGGTTTGCGAAGCAAACCAAATGACATCTGTGAAAGGAGTGTTGGTTTGCGAAGCAAACCAAATGGGATTGCGCAGCAATCCCCGGGGGTTGGCGAGCGTAAGCGAGCAGGGGGCGGAGCCCCCTAGTATATTAAAAATTCAAAATTTTTGGTCATTTTCTTTTGTTTCATCGAGGCTCGTGCTTTCGGAACGGCAATGTTCTACAATAACGGACTGGTGGTAAATCGAAGTTTCACTTTGATAACATATTTTGTCACACTGCAGTCCCCTATTGGGCTGCTCATCGACTAACGCCTGGTAGACCGAAGACGGGTATGTGATAAAATAATAATAATACTTTGATATCAAAAATTGAGGATGAAAAATTTAATAGCATTTATAGCAATAACTTACTATTTAAAGAGTACCAGAATCGTGTCTCCTTCTTCAAACGAAGAGTCTTAGATTAGCACCTAATGAAAAAAACGTCCCCACAGCATTTTGAATGACGAAAATTCAGTTCATCTATGCATCTAAAATCTTATTTTCAGATTTCGATCACACAATATGATAAGACTCGTGTGTACCGTAACGCGAACGAAGAATTTTGATCGGCAAATAAGAAAAAGAACATTACTCACATCATTTTGAATTCAAGAAATAACCCAATTTATCTGCATTTTAAGTCCTATTTTCAAATTTCGATTTTAAACTTTCCACAATATGATCACACTGTCAATGGTTCCACTAGAAACTTCATAATTCAATCAACCCTCATGTCAGTGCTTCTCAATTAGAGCACTTTTAAAAATCCTGATTACTTCTGACATAGATCGAATGATTTCGAAAATAGGGTCAGCCACTTCTTTCAAATAATTCCTAATAAAGAAAAATCAACACCATATCAAGTGTGACGGGCTAATGATGAAATAATGCTTCTCCAGGATAATTACGTTCTTTATAATATATCCTCACCCGATTATTCTGAAGAGAGAAGCATGAGTCTGTAATGATGTACGCATGGCGAATAATAACCATAACTCATTTTTGATGAGTTTTTATTCTTCCCTTCCTCAGATTACCATAAAAATGCCTTTTGTTGGGTGAAATGAAATTCTCTCTTCAAAAGACATCCTTCTCTTGGACGATACAAAGTCCCGATATGAAAGTGCTTGAAAATAAAAATGCAATTTAATTTGAGCGAGTTAGGTTGATTTGCCCTGCAGATAATGGGCGTAAATTATGCCTTATAATTTTATTGATCGAATAACTATTTTTTTTGTTTTAATGCTAAATTAAAGGAATGAGTTGAATGCTGCTATTAAATAATTTCATTCGGATCTTTCTTGTGTTTTAGGATTCAAATTCGCTCGAATATACGTGCTGGTGTTTAGAGAAAGGCATTTTTTACAGAAAAGTAATTATTTGGAGCAATATCGCATTTTAAGAACTATTTGAACAAATTTAACGCATAATATTTTATTGCCACTAAAGAATATATGAATAAAGGCTCAACTCTGAAAGATTTTAGATTTTTCCATCTTTATTATACTTGAGAACACATTTGTTCAATAAGTTATTTCACGAAATGCATATTTTCTAATTACACTGAATGCAATACTTGATTGTTATTAAGGAATATACAAATCAAGGCTTAACTTTTAGAAATGTTTCATTTCCCGACTATTACATGGATAATAATTTTAAGAAACTCTATTGTTGGAAAAGTATCATTTCAGTCTCAAATGCTTTTATCAATTCAGAATACCATATTTTTTCTTGTTTTCAATTAACATTTACGAATGTTATTACACTTTGGAGACATTTAATATCAAGAAGTGTCTATAACGTTCAGTGTAATTACTGCAAAAATGCGTCAACTAGGAACCTGACGGAAAGGGAAGGTTTTACTTCTGACAACCAAATGCTCTCAAATTTGATACCATGCTCGGGTTACCTTAAAATGTAGTTTATATCACAAAACTGGAGACTTGGCATTCAATTGCATAGGCATAGACAGCTCAATTTCAATTCGCAATTTATTCTTTCGAATTTGAATTTCGATTTTATTGTCGAAGGGATGAAATCATAATCGTAAATAAGTCAAATGACGTTCGGATCATGCTCCACCCCCTAAATCTCGATGATAAAAAAATCATATCTTATTGCGTGATCAGAATCGACCGATCAATAATCACACCACGTTATTCTTCGTCAAAAACTTACCCCCAAAATTAATTTCAGCTTTTCAATTTGACGCGACATATTTGTGTCAGCAGACGGAGATATTTGTGTGACAGTTCTCTGACGTAACGTCCCGCTATTCGAAAAATATATTTCCAGGCAAAACACACCGAAATAATTATCCTTATAACCCCCTTGGGGTTGTAGGTACCCGATCATGTTTTTCTCAGTTTTGTTTTCGACAAGGATTCGCGAGGTATGATTGCTAAGCGGTCAATTTCAAATAAAGATCAAATATACTCCGTCAATTATTGAATATACAAGCAAATATAATACAAGCAAATTCTTGAATATACAAATATACATATTCTGCTTGTAGATAGTTATATGGTCCCATGATTACTTTACGTACATAATAATTTTAACTCAACTTACATACATAAATATCTATATAGAATCTCTCTATCAAGTGTAAATTAAGTAAAAGCAGATATACCATTACATTTAACAAGTTAATCTCTATTTTCCTAAAATCAGAATGATAACATAATAAAGAAAAGACAGACAGGAGCATAGCTCTAGTGTGATGCACATATCTACACGAAACTACGTATGGGTGGTCCAAGAAAAGAAACGTGTTTGTCGATGCAATCATCATTCATTAACCTTTACGCTGTGGCGCTTAGATTCTTTTCAATCGTCTCCAGGAAAGGATCTTTCGCCTTTCGTAGTAATTTGTGGCGTATTGTTTGGTGCTAGAGAGATATCACCGAAGCGACCTTTTGACTTTTCCTCCAAAGAGTACACACATTACGGTCGACAGGGTAGGGTACCAAGAAAATGAGGGATCCTCTAGAATGTTAGTCGCTCACAGCTCGTAAATGGTGATCGATGCCTGCGGTCACTTAAAAGGGGTATAGTATCCACAGTACACAGATCTTTATCGTGCCTCTGATATAAACGAAATTTTAGTGGTGACAATTCTCCACATGCCGCAGCTTAAAGGTTAAGCAATATATTACGATACTCGACTCATTAAATGGACGTGCCGTTATATAGACTCAGTGAGGATATAGTGTGGGTGTTGAACTTCAAGTAGCAAATAAACTACAAATTATAGAGGTAGTATAAGGTAGACTGAACGATGGTAACTTTTTTATATGCTTAGAATCATGTGACGCAGGAATCACTATTTTTGTCTTCACTTTATAGAAATGAGCATTCACAGACTACCCTGTCATATGGTGTCATATTTCTAACCGGGTGATCAAGTCAAGTTTTCACAGAAGAGTCACGTGACTACTAGTTAATATGGTGGTCACACTTTTTGAAGCTACTCTCACTAGCAATGCGCAGTATATTTATATTTAGCGTCCATAGAACAGTCTGAATTCGGGCAGTCTATCGTTCTCATCGTATATCGATTATTTGCTACCACTACAGTCTCGGTTTAAATGTCATATTAATTGCTGCTGTATCCATGTGCATTAGGGTGGAGCGAAAAACACGAATTTCGGAAATTGAAAACGCCTATGGTGGGAATAGTTGGGTACTAACATGCTTATAAACAGTACAAAATATGAGCTAAATCAATTAATATCTTCAGGTGCCCAAATCACTTTGAAATTTCGATATTTTGCCAATTTTTTCACAAAAACAATAATAACACATTTAAAAAAATTTAATACATCTTATTTAAAGCCATGGGTGGATGAAATGAACTTCCCTGCGTGTAAAAAAAAGTTTTACACTTAACATTATCCCGAAAAAAAAAATTCCCCTTTTTCTAGAGCGCCATCACGCGCGTCTCCACTTCTCTCAATAGACTCATCATTGCGACCACGCGTTTACACGGGCGCTTCCCCTTGCAGCTCTTCGCTTTTTTTTAATTATTAAAACAACCCAGAACTTAGCACGAGAAGATGGCTGCATATCGATTCCCCCCCCTGCTTATTTTTACTTATTTTAGATAATTTTTATACAGAAATTTTAATCTTTAAGTTCAGTTTTGTTTGGATTTGGTTTGTTTTGTTTGTTAAGGATACACGGTTCTCTGAATTAGTCGAAATGCCTAGGACACGATCAGTAGATGTATGTCCCGTGTTTGGAATGGCTGAAATAATGAAGCCTAACATGCTTCCAACATATGCAGATTTATAAAGTATTATCTTTACATACCGAAAGATTGTAAAAGAGATGCTAGTATGTGGCTGATGGATGTTCAATTTTAATTAAAGAGCGCAAAGGATTATGGGGGAAAAGTTCGATTCCAACTGTAATAAACCAAAAAATAATATATATGCTGAAAAAATACCATAAAACATATAGAAATATTAAGAAACTATTAAAAAATACTGGCAAACTGGAGATTTTAGCCTGATGATATAAAAATTGTTGTAGATAAGAAATGCTTTTTATGCCCATCCAGAAAATATTATTTTGGCAATGTTAGCTGATGATAGAAAACACGTCAGAGAATTAAGCCTCAGAAAAATTTAAAATGAAGACAAAAAAAAATAAAGTTGAAAAGAATATTTGAGAATTCAAAATTCCCAAGTTAAACTTCGAAGCAGACGATTACATAAATTTAATTGAATGGCAATCAGATTCCATTACAGATCCACCACTTACAGTATCTCTTTCTGATGATCAACTCAAGTCTATGATTCTAGACGTTCCAATCAATAGTAACATGTTTAACTTTCCATGCCATTCACAAGCAGTAGAACGTTGCGTTAAATTAGTAACTGAAGCATATAGTACAGTATGTGGTACAGAGGCACGAGATGGATTTATTCGGTCAATAATTGCTTCTAGAATTGCTTTACCCAGATTTGAAACCAAAAGCCAATATCAACTACTTTTAAGCTAAACCACTTGCCAGTAACTTCAACTTAATTTTTTAGTGTAAGCTAGCAACTTAAATTGAAATTTTTAGGGGGGGGTGGAACTCGATATGCAGCCATCTCCTCGTGCTAAGTTCTGGGTCGTTTTCATAATTAAAAAAAAGCGAAGAGCTGCAAGGGGAAGCGCCCGTGTAAACGCGTGGTCGCAATGATGAGTCTATTGAGAGGAGTGGAGACGCGCGTGATGGCGCTCTAGAAAAAGGGGAAATTTTTTATTTTCCGGGATAATGTTAAGTGTAAAACTTTTTTTACACGCAGGGAAGTTCATTTCATCTACCCATGGTTTTAAATAAGATGTATTAATTTTTTTTAAATGCGTTATTATTATTTTTGTGAAAAAATTGGCAAAATTTCGAAATTTCAAAGTGATTTGGGCACCTGAAGATATTAATTGATTTAGCTCATATTTTGTACTGTTAATAAGCATGGTAGTACCCAACTATTCCCACCATAGGCGTTTTCAATTTCCGAAATTCGTGTTTTTCGCTCCACCCTAATGTGCATAGTGTCGTGATGCAAGACTCGTTGGTTTCGGATCCGAGGCCGGCTATATCGGTCTTGAGGATTCAGCACCAATTTCTCCCAGGCACGATGATCATGCTTTCTCTTATGTGATGCATCCAATCTGTTCAGTATCTTTCGAATCCTAAAAGCGCTATAAAGGATGTTGTATGCATTGTGGTGAGATCCACACCCTTTAAGGGTTAGTGTCGAGGAAAATCCGTGGGAAAGGATTCCATTGAAGCAGGCCGCTTCTTTGTGGACCATCTCTCCCATTCTACGCTATCCACACCTCCGTAGGGAGTTTCTCATGGGAACGGAATGTGTCGGCGAGTCCGGACATTTTTGGACTGACCGACAAACGAGCCAGTCGGTTCTTTTGATCCGTACCTTAACGAGAAGGAATTTGTCCCCAGCTGTAGGGTCGGCTATAAGAAGTGGACTGCAAGAGATTTTCTGCACTTCTGAGTCGGAGGACTTCTGGAGAGAGCGTACGGTGTGCCTCTTTCGTATGATCTGTGATTGATCTCTGTGCAAGAAAACGAGTGATGATTTTTCACTCTCCTCAGTTTTAAAACTGCATTAATTCATGTAAAAAGTGTATATTTTATCTATCCAAGATATAATAAATTGATTTTTATTCTAAAAATATTCTATGTTTGGCTGGGCATAACGTCATAGCATGAACATGGGCTCGTAATGCGAGAAAGGGAAGTTGGTTTAGGTTCCAAGGCGGGCTTCGTCGGTTTTGAGGATTCAGCACCGATTTTTCACAGGCACTATGATCATGCTTTCCGTTATCTGATGTATCGCAACTGTTTAATATTTGCTAAATCCTAAGGGCGCCTTCACACGAAATAGATCGATCTCTCAGACCTGTCGCCTGAGTTTGTCAACAGGAAATATTTACAGTTTCATTTCCTGCGCACAAACAATTCGAGCGAAGAGAAGCAAAACACAATTTTAGAATGGCATTGTTTTTTTTTTTTTTTGTAAAATCGGTATCGTTAAAGATAGATTACAAATTTCAACGGATTTGAAATCTGCGGAAAATTTTACACAGGATCGATACCTTAAATGTGATTTTCTTTAAAGAAATAAATTTCAATTGCAACTTTTATATTTTCGCAATACGAATTTAGCGGCATTTGACGTAAATATAAATGTTACATTAGAAATATTATTTATTTAAAGAAAATCATTTTTAAGGTATCGATCTGGTGTAAAATGTACAGAAGATTTCAAATCCGTTGAAATTTGTACTCTATCTTTAACGATCGCGAAGATATAAACTTGTACTAGAGAATATAAAAGCTCTTTTGTTTTTTGTTTCTCGAATAAAATAAACCTAGAAAAAAAAAGTCGCCGGCGACTGAACTTCCTCGGTGACTTTTATTTCGTCTCTCTTACCGGTCTCTTGAGAGTCTTCTCGTGTGAAGTGCTCCTATGGTTTCTGTGTAAGTTCCGTCACCTTCAGACCGGTCGGAGCGATCGATCTCCTTCGAGTGAAGGCACCCTAAGTACTGCTTATCAATCGCGATGATACTTCACGCCATGCTTATTGGGCATCTTTGAAACTTGAACAACCTGCGGACCCTTTACCTCGGTTTAAACATTCTTTAACACTGGTGCGATATTCGTCAGATTACAGCTAACTGAAGAGGAGCTACTGTATTGGATATTACAGCTAACTGAAGAGGAGCTACTGTATTGGATAGCAGATATGAAAAAATATTTTGCTCAACATTCACAGATTTTAAAACGTGATCTACAAGGCGAACAACATATTGATGATCGACACTCGCCTCGCAAACTCTTCAGTCGATTACGCAAGTTTCCTCTGGATTATCAAGAGTGCCAACCAATGGGTTAAAAGTTACTTCTTGACATTTATTTCACTTTCGTCTGCTAGGACGAACACCTTCTTTCCATGAACTTGTTTGATCCGCAATACTTCGGCGTTGGCAATATCAGACACAAGCATTAAAGGGTTGGTTCAGAGGGCAGAAATGAAATAGGAATTTCATATAAATTAATTTTAAGCAAGATTTTAATAAGTTGCAGGTGGTTGCATTTATCAAAAATTTATGTAGAAAGTTGCATTTATGTTGCGGTTATAACTCACTTACAATACACCCCATGTTGGAATAATTTTGGTTTTAGCACTTAACACTCAAAATAGAACGTGTGAAAAAAAGTTGCATTTGTTGCAAAAAGTTGCCCTAGTCATAACCACGTGGTTTAAAATATGGTGACATCTAAAAGAACGCCCTGCAACTCGATAACGAGCCAAATGTGGAACATTTCCATGATGTTGCCAGCTCGCTTAAGGATAGCGGACTGCAGTCGATCATATTTTGTTCCATGCGTTGTTTTTTCCTTATCAACGGTATATGCATTTCCTTTGTATCTTTTCATTTGAGAACAATGGCGACAAGAATGGGTGGCATTGTTTCGAGAATTTCCGAACTCGTTACTTCCCTATTATGAGGAGAAAGACGCAATTTTGAGTCAAAATAAGTTATTCAATTCTACAAGTGAAGTCATTGTTGAACGTAGTTCAGTGAGTGGAACGTAGCTGAATGAGCTACACATTTTCGTAAAAAAACAGTCTATTACGTAATTTACTAGATAAGATAGAACATTTTACCTCTGACGTACGCTTTATCTGAAATGAAACACATTCAACACAATGTTCTGCATTGAAATTGTGCGAAGATATTCAATCTTCTGGTATGAAATAGACCTTACGTTTTCTTTTCTTAAGAAATGTGAATAAACTTTATTTTTAATGGTCTGAGAAACTGTTATGACTGAAATAAGCGATTTGATGCACTTTAAAACACTTTTCATGCATTCATAAAGCAACAAAACGGCTCAAGTGCTTACATTAGGTGAGAGTGCGTCTGTATTCATACGGAAACAATTCAGTCACTTAAACTGCTGATTAGCTCAGGAAACAAGATGCTTTTGAACCACCTTTCACACCATCACACTTGTCAAACTTCAATCCTCACAGAAACTAAAATTTCTGTAATTGATGCGATATCTAACTCAATTTACGTCTTCTGAAAAGCGCACAAGGCGTTTCAGGTTTGATAAATGTCGGGACGCGTTCTTCCATAGAAAAACCTCACCCGCATAACCTTATTCAGGGAACCCCAAATTCCTAGGTAGCATCCTAATGCATTTTTTAACAAAACGCTCCCCTTCCGGAACCACTAAGCGTGGATTTCAGATCATAATACCGGAATATGCATTCCCTCCAAATAAATATGTTTCTCAAAAAGAGCGAGAATGAAAAACTCATGGGCGGAAAAATGAAATATGTATCCCGAAAAAAGTTGTAATGTGATTATGTAAGCTAATGCATCATGTTTTAGTAGACGTAGGATTGGTTTAATCTGGACGCGCATCAGTATACCTCGCTCAGTTGCGTGGAACCTTTTTTGTTTACCGGTTCCTCGCATTTTACGTGCTACATCTCGCATTAGTTGCATGGGTGATCAATCACGGGCAATGGATTTATTCCGCGTTTTGTGTACATTTTTAGGCACTGGATTCAAATAATTCCATACCCTCGGTTTGATTCACCCGTATCGTATGCCCGTCTCTTTGAGGGAGAGAGTTTCGTGGAGAATTATTCGCCGTTGGGTTTTCATGTTCGAGAGGATGATAGATGTCGGTTTGGTTTTATTTGGTGCGGGGAAGGAGATTTTTATCGAGTGAAAAAAAAGAGATGGGTTCGGAAAGTATTTAATTGGAGTCTAGGTTCAACCACGTTGACGTTGATCTGTATTTGTATGCAAGGTTAAGCTTCGGTTTCCGAAGAAAGTGGAGCCGTGATCTAATAGGGATGCGACATCGACAGCAAAACATCGATGTTGATAATACATCGACCCAAAAACATCGATGTTTTTAAAATTCAGTGTATTTAAACTTTTCCCCCCATTTCTTAAAACTGGTTTAGCAACTTGTGATGCTACATCGACAGCAAAACACCGATGTTGCTAATACATCGCCCCCAAACTATCGATGTTTTTAAAATTCAATGTATTTAAACTTGTTTCCCCATTTCTGAAAACTGGTTTAGCAATTAGTGATGCGACATCAGCTTCAATACATCGATGTTTTTTTCTAAAACATCAATGTTTTGAAAACATTGACATCGATGTCGCATCCCTACTTTTCAGACCTTGGTCCTTGGTCACTTGGGTCTAAAAGTATGTTCAATTTGCTGATAATGAAAATTATGCTACTTGGTTATTTTTAAAATTTTTATAAAGGTACTTTTTTCATTTAAAAATAAAACATCGACAAAGTAAAAACATCGACAAGTATAAACATCGATGTTACCAAAACATCGACACCAATACATCGATGTTAAATACATCGATGTTTTTTTCAAAACATCGATGTTTTGAAAACATCGACATCGATGTCGCATCCCTATTATCTAACAGCCGTGTTACGTCATGATGCCGCGGGCATAACTAGACGGCCGTCTAAACAAAAGTACAGAGGTGTCAACTTGGGCATTGGACAATGGGCAACATATACGGCTGTCTTGGTTACAAAACAAAGTTGCTTTTTTTATTCTCTAGTCCCAACTTTCTAACTTCGGGATCGTTGAAGATGGAATGAAAATTTCAACGGATTTCAAATCAGCGTAAAATTCTACGCCAGATCGATACCAAAAACAGATTTATTATTCAATTATTTACCATTTGACTACTTAATTATTTATTAAATAATTAATTTAATAAATAATAAATTTAAATAAATAATATTTTTTATAATTTTTAATAATTTAATAATTATTTAATTAAAAAATGTATTGATTGATCTGGTGTAAAATTTTCCGCAGATTTCAAATCCGTTGTAATTTTTAATCTATGTTTAACAATCCCGATCTATATATATAATTCTCTTACGTGGCACGCAAAAAAGACGTTATTTGTTGTCGCGTTTTGGAAACATTGAACGATTGTTTGTATACCACGAAGCCTCGCGCTTCAATTGAATTTATAGCGTTATCGGATGAAATTTTATTGAAAAAAGAAATGAATTTTCGTCGAGCTGTTGCAGTTTATAATAAGAAATCGAAGAAAGCGGTGGATCTTTTCAGAGCCATTTAAAAACAGTCCTTTTCAGGGGTTACAATTATATTTCAACAAAACGCTTGCACTATAACTTTCGACAACAAACTCAATGAAAAAGTGTGGGTGAGTCGAGAGTGCTGGAAATGTACACACAAACAACATGCTGGGTATTCAATTTCCAAAGCAGCTCTCACATTTCGACTCAAAATTTGCTCAAAGTTTTCATTTAAATTCTGATTCTAGGGTACTGCATATTTACTTTCTGTAATACAGCAAAATTAGATTTAAAAATATTTTTTGGAACATCATATTTTCTAAACAATTCTTTCTGCTAGGATACATGTCTTCATTAATGCGAGCGAAGCGAGTATAGGTTCGCGCAGCTTCAGAGTTCCGGGGGTTGGCGAGCTTCAGCGAGCAGGGGGCGGGCCCCCTAGTTTTACATAAACAAACTAAACAATGAGAGTCAAAATTTGTTTTGCTTCCCTCCGTTCGAATTGTTTGGCGTTGGAAATGCAATGTTGCCGCTACAAAATAAAAAACGTTCCCCAACTGTTTGAGACCGCTATGACGACTAGGGATTGCAATCCGATTCGGCATCATTTGGCTACCTACCAGGATCCACCAACATCTATCGAATCTGATAAAACCGAATGTTTTTAAAATTAAATAATCGATTATTCAAACCCAACTTTAAAATCGCTTATTGAGCAATCGATTGTGAATCAATCGATTTTATATTTTTTGGTCATCAGTTTGGAGAATTCTAGCAAACAATTTTAGTTTCGCTTAGCATGTACCTCACGCATATGAGGGATGTATTTTGACTATCGAGTTTGCCAGATATCAAATTTATTGTAGCAACAATTGGCATAAAAACGATTTCTTTTCATTTAGCGAGGAAAAAGTCTCGCTTTTTTCCCGTCTGTTCTCAGACGGTTTACCGAGAAAGTACGAAGTACAGATCGTAAAGTTCGGAGATTAACACGGTTTACTTAAAATTTTACAGGGAACAAGATGCAGAAGATTTTTTACTGATGCGGTTATAAGTTTAGGGTGCATTAAGTGTTAAAGTAAAAAAAAAAGTGAAATCACTTGCGGAATTCCTTTTTTTATGAACGTAAAACGTAAATGAAAATGTGATAAATCAGTCTTATGAGAAAAATTTCGACTCTTAATTTAGAATAAGAAACACTTTTTTGGTGGAAATAATTATACAATAATCGTTATAACTATTTAGGAAGCAATTTGTCAAAAATAAATAATTCCTTTTTATTTCACGCAATTTTTCATTTTGAGATCGTTTCGAAAAGATAGGTCCACCTTTATAAATCTTTGCTCCAAAACGTTTATTTCCACAAAATTTGCATAAATATCACAGTTTAGTCTTACTGCGGGATTACGCTGGCTGCTGTGGAAGTATTTAAACAGATTTGAACATCAAGTTGCAATTAAATTAAATGGGTCGTCGTTGCAGTCTTTCGCTGATTGAGCAAGGGAAAATTGATGCATTTAAGAAGTGTTGAAAATCGAAAAGAGACATAACTAAACTTTTAAACAGATCGCATAATGTTGTAAACAATTTTGTTTTAACTTGGAAATGCTTATGGCACTAAAAAAACATATGGGCGACCATCAAAAGTGACACCTCGACAAAGAAAGAGTATCGTAAAGGATTTAAAATCTGAAAATACGAGCTTATCCACGTTGGTCAGGCAACAAAACCCTCCAATATCAAAATCTACGGCCCATAGAGTGGTAAAGAAGTTCGACAATTTAGTTTACTGGAAGAGGAAAACGGCTCCGAAACTAACTAAAGAGCATAAAAAAAAGCGATTGAAATTTGCACAGGAAGTAATATCCTGGAAAGAGGCAAGCTGGCGGTGGTTCCGTTATGGCATGGACCGTATTCGGACGTGCAAGAAAAACTGATTTAGCATTTGTAGACAATCGTTTGAATGCTGCAGCCTACCAACAGCTGCTTGAACAATATTTTCTTCCACAATCAGAGCACATTGGAGGCCCGTTCTTTATGTTCCAACAGGACGATGCTCCTGTGCATACTGCAAAGTCCACTTTTGAATCGTTTCTGGATAATGTTGTACATATTATCGATTGGCCACCTTGCAGCCCCGACCTGATCCGGTAGAAAACATATGGACCATACTCGCAAGAGCAGTGTATGCAAGCGGAAGGCAGTACAACTGTACTACAGACTTAAAAAACGCTATTTGCTCCGAATGGCCAAAAATCGAGACAAACTCTTGACAAAAACTTGTAGAAACTATGCCGAATAGAATTTATGAGCTCATTCTGAAAAACGGTGGAAAAATTTCGTATTAGTTGAACACTAATTCGATGTTTGGTTCAGTGGACCTATCTTTTTGAAACAGCTGTTTCACATAATTTTTGTCTTCCGTATAATTCCTATGATTTGTATATTATTTATGCATAATTTTTTCATTCTATGAACTAACGTAGTTTATAAAATAGCACTTTGTACACAATAAAACTTTTTTTACCAACATAACTTTCGATTTTACTAGTAGACCTATCATTTCGATACACACTGTATATATATAATTTTCATTAATTTTTTATTATTATTATCGATTTGATATATTATTATCGATTATAGATGTACGCTATGCAGGTGCAAGAAACTAATGTTGGGTTTCCTATGCAATATTATTTTACAACGCTGATAATATTCTTACCATTACTAGGAATTTTATTACGAAGCGTATAAATAGCAATTAAATACCAATGACGATATGAGATGTTGCACAAAATTGGTTTCTAAGCATCATATTTTGAAATTTTCAAGTAGACCTATTTCTAAAGAAATTATTATTTAATGCCATATTTCTAAAGTTCATTCTAAGAACAGCTTTGTTAAAATTCTTGTTAAGCTATGGTATACAATTTTAGCAGAATACAATTTTACAATAAATGAATATGAATGAGATTGGTCGTTATTTTCGATAGTATTGCGTTTTCCTGGAAAGTTTAATAAAGGAAAACGTAAAGGTCTTATAAAACATGTATATGTGTGATAAAAGTGTAAAATTCCTAAAACTATATCCTGCATTTTCAAAGATTAATAAAAAATAACAGTAAGCCAAGGAATACGCATATATTTTTATTATAATGGCTATTAGATAAACGGATGGTCATCTGAGTCAAATTAGAAGTAAAAGAATTAAATTTTCAAATACGTGAACAATAATGATTAAAAACTAGAAAATATTGTCATCAGTCATTTCGGTGTGGCAAAAAGTTCATAAGATTAGAAACACTGAGCTTTGAGGGCATTACGTTTATCTCTAGACTAGATGAGGACATTACAGTTCAATAAAAACAGTATAGTATGTGTGCAGCATAACCCCGTAAGCTTAACACAGCTGGAGTAGGAGACAACATATTCACCCTGCTCCGAGCATGAACAAATAGAAAGTCAGTTTTTCGATGTGGTAAAAGTGCATCATCATGTAAGTCAAACTAAAAAATAATGTATTTTATATCACACTGGAACAACACAGAGGGCTATTAGTGACGGGGAACAGAGGGCTATTAGGGTTGCCAGTGGATAAATATCAGAAAAGAGAACATTTAGTAAAATTATTTTTAATAAAAGGACACGAAAAAGGCGCTTTATTAATGTATAATTGTTAGGTGTCTAATATATATAAATAAGAATGGAGTGTTTGTTTGTACATTGAATATTTTCGACCCAATTCAAGTTTTCTATCCGTTTTGGACCCTACTGATGCTAAATCCGCCTCTTCCGCGTTTGGTGTCTGTCTGTCTCTATGTATGTATGTGCCCTATACACGTCCACACGGTTTAATATATTTAGTACTTAACACTTCATTTAGTGAGTGAAAGTCTGTCTGTCAGTCTTTCTGTTCTATGTACGATTTTTCGTTTGTGTGTTTGTACAGGCATCACATGAATTTTATTCCAGATATTTGATTGCAGTGTATTTAGTTCTATACATTGTTTAATAGTTTAATGAATGCAATATTAAAAATTAATTTACTGTTATATTTAGAGGGGTTTTATGCTAAAACACCTGAGTAAGTATACTTAAATCAACCATAATTTGGTAGTTTTGGAAAAATTGGAACGTACATCGAGTATTACGATTATTTTGATTTGCTTTACCACAGTACTGCTAAAATAGCAATTATTTTTTAAAAAAATTTCTTTTTATGGAATTTTAGCTCTGATACTTCATTTATTTCGAGTTTTATATTTGTTCGTTGCGCAATGTAAACGATTGCAATTCTCCCAACTTTAACACCATTCCAACGTGTGGATGTTTGAAGCCATTCCCAGGTTTAACCTGTGTCAGCCCTCCTTGTACGTGAGGGTCCTTGTATAAACCGAGTTTCGAACTCGCCACCGTCCGGTTACTAACAGATATATATATATATATATATATATATATATATATATATATATATATATATATATATATATATATATATATATATATATATATTGTTATAATTTTTCCGAATTTTTTTATTATATTATAATAAAGCCCAGTATTTTAGGATTCCAAAAATTGTTTACTTTTGTTTCTGCGGTAATTGGAAGCAAATTTATAGGCCAAATTATAAACCGGTAGTGAAGTTTTCGAAACAGAAAATGAGCTATAGAAATGTAAACAATGCATCTAAACAGCTGTTTCGTTACTCTATAACATTGTGAATGCACAAGTTACTTTTATAATATCGAATTAAGTATTTATTATAGTTTTTAGCGCGCATTTGTGACCAAGAACTATTAAGCAAGTGTTTACATTGCATGACACAGAATAACAATGAGTCATTCAACAATGTTCTGTGGAATATTATTCAAAAAGAAAATTTTGTTCAATTGCAAACACTGTTATTAGATTCTAAGATAGCAGTTTTGTTATTCAACTCAGGCTATATGGGGCTTATACCTGTATTAACTATCTTAATATAACACTTGAACCAGAAATGATAAAAAACTACAGATCAATTGATGTTGAAAGAATTAAAAAATACAGGAGACAAGTACAGCCTAAAGCAAAATTATCCAGAAAAATATTTAAAGCTAGACGAAAATCACAATTAATTAAAAATGAAGTCAAGGAAGGCTTGACTTACAAGTATGGTGAATTCTAAGGTGTTACAACATGTGTATGATTATTTGTGGAACTTTAAAATCTTTATTTGCATTTTCTGGAAAACTGCTATTTTAATTTTTTCGGATTACGAAAAAATCTCATTTCTCATAAACTTTTTAATATATTCAAATAAAAATTTTACCACAGTGTTCTATACACCTCTAGGTATGTTCTAAACCTCAAAAATAGCTGGTAAGTATATGTTAAATTTTTTTAGATATATATTTATTTGAAAAAATGATATCTTTTTTTGTAAAATCAGGTTGTGTTTACAAAATTTTTCGTATCTCAGTAAATTTAAAGAGGAACTGCAAATATTCTGCTTCACAAGACGGGTAAATTTGTAAGAAACATATTATTGAAAGAAAAAGTGGAATATATTTATTAGATTTTGATATAAAAGCTTTGTCGTAACGGTCAAATTTCACTACATTTTGACCAAATATGGCCGAAATTTCTAAAATAAAAAAACGTCCGTTAAAATAGCATTTGCATTAACAGTTTTATATACCTTTGTAACTAAAAACATAAGTGTTGCATAAAAATTTCCTTTCTTTTATAAAAAAAAAGCTCCGAACATAGGCACATACCATAAAACCATTCACGCCAGAAAGGATTAAATGTGGTTTATATTAGATATATGTTCTGGCATGAATGGTTTTAACAAAACGTGGTAGAAACAGCCTTCAACTAGTAAAATAAAATAATGTGGGATGGTCCGTTCTAGCGCTCACACACACAGCGCCTTATATATATTAAGAACAATATTTCTAATTCTTATTATTCGAACACGCATCTAAATTATCATTGGTTATCTATGTGATCTCATAAGGAGATGTTGAACTTTCTAGTATACGTTGATTTGTTTTAAAACTACGTACAATTATCGTACAATGTACCAGATATAGTTCGCATTTAAATAGCTGTGGCTTACATAACGATATAGTAGACAATGTTAATATCGTAAAGTTTTTCATGTAATGTTTGAAATATGAAATATATTTTTATCGCTATCCAAAAAGATGAACACAGAGAACAAAAAGTGAACAACCGAAAAAAGAGGATAAAAAGATATAACTTTAAAAAGAGAGGGAAAAAAAGATCCGAGAGGAAAAAAAAAGGACATGTTTTCTTTAACAGAAATGTTCTGGCAACTTCACCCGGGATCAAATTCGAAGAGAAATATTCGATTATCCACCAGGTAATTCTGAACCAAGGTCAGATGACAAGTGTTACACCTGAGATGGCACCTGACTTTACAAACTTCCACACCATACCAACGAGATGACTTTTGAGTCCCGACAGATTTCACCACATATCTTTGTTCACGACGGTCTTTGGTTGGATTCGAACCCGACACCCTCCGGTTGCTAGTCTGTTACTCTGCCAACCGGGCTACCACGGCCCTCACAAGTAGGAAAAAAACGCAATTTGTTGTGTGTTGTTCTAGAGTAGTGTTGCTATTGCTCACTTTTTTAACTCAGACTTTCAAAGCCTCTTGTAAAGGCGAGGTTTGACGTTACCGAACACATCCAGCCTTTAACCGTGGCTTCGAAAGGTTTAGTTAAAAGATGAGTGATGGCAACACTATTCTAGAACAACATACTTAAACTCGCCATTTCTGCTTGTGACATTGTACAGCTGATGATACTAGTCTTGCCCCACCGAAGTCGTCATTGACGGTACTTTCTAGGTTTTAATCATTGTTACCGTAAATTAGAGTTTCTTGAACCCTGGGGGCTTACTTGAACCCAAAATGATAAATTGATGCAAGTCGTTCCTGACACTGGTTTATTGAAATGTTTGACGAAGGTTCATCCGCGAGGTAACCGCCCTCTGGAGGCTCTGGCTCGTAGTTCCACGAGTTGCTCCTATTTTTTAGCGGAGATTATGTTAATGTCATAACACGTTTACTGTTTTTATGTCTGATTTGAACCCAACACATATTTATAATGCATTTGTATAGAGAAATAGAATATGGGTTTAAGTAACCCAACCTAAAGGTTACTAGAACTCTATTTTTGTATTTTTTTTTAAATCATGTAATGCAGAGCTGGAAATACCCGGATGCACAGGTGCACTGTGCACTTGAAAATAAAATTGTGCACCTAATTTTTTCCCACTAGGTGCACTCAGTGAACCTAACGTTAAAAAAAAGGGGGGAGGGGGGAAACAAATTTTATGTTATTTTGATGTTTGAACAAAGTATTAGTATCGATCTTTCTCCCTCTGAAGGAACGTAATTAAAATTCCTAAATATACACTATGCGAAAACAAAATCGCTGGGCCGTAACGGGTTTATACAGGAGGAAGGCTTACTTATGTCACTGCCACCAGAACATTCCGATGATCGAAACATTTTCCAGATGGCTCTGTTGAAGCGACTGTCGCGACAGCCGTGAGCCGGAGAAGGGAGAATTTAGATGTTTAAATATTTTTATTTACTATCTACTATACTCTAACGTATATAAACATACCCAGCTAATAAAGTAGTTTATATTACATTAATGCTCTTATATTACGTTTTTTTTTTTAAATATGCACCTAAAATATAACCTGTGCACCTAACTTAAAAACTTAGGTGCACGAGGTGCACCTGTATTAAAAAATATATTTCGAGGCCTGATGTAATGAAAAAATAAATGGCAACAACTGTCATAAATAGTAAGTAGAGATGTTGTATCATAGATTAAGAACAATGTGGTTATTAGTACACGTCTTTTTTAATTATGATTTTGAAAGAAAATATATGAGAAATATGGAAAAAGTGGGTCTAAGTAAACCTGGTTTACGGTAGCCATTGTGTTGAAAATTTTGCAATTTTTACAATCTTTAGTAGTAGTGCAAAAACATTATAAATACTATTCCTATCATAATATCTCCTTAATTTCTATCAGCGATACCATTTTACGAAATAGAGTAGAATTCATTTTTTTCTGATCGCGAGGTTAAAATGATATTAGTTCCCTAACATGCCACCTCTCTAGACTCTCCAAAAGATATCCCGGATCACAAAGAAAAGTTATTTTATAACATCCTGAGGAACTGTAGTTCTTGCAAGGACCAGGCATGCTGTTACCCAACCAATTGTGACACTCAGGGTAAATTTTATTTACTGCCCCGTACTTCACATCTTTGCTGTGCCCACTTGCTAGATCTTGAAGATGCTGAATTTAATCCATAAGTTGAAGTTGACTATTTCTCTAGGTGCTTGTGAAGTGTTCTATCCTAGACATTGATTTTTATAAACAGGAGTCCGTTTTCAAAGGTAAGGGAGTTTCTCTCAGGCAAATTGAAGTTACAGCGGACTTTATTTGCCTAAACCCACATTTTATGAATGTATAGTATTGGTTGAGAACATTGGAGGAGGGGGCTTGTAATTATTTAATAAGACTATCTTAAATCAGAATATTCACTAGGCAGTGTCCATTCTCTTAATTTTTGAGCTTCCTTTCTATGAAAATAAAAACGTGGAACCTCCTTATATTAAAATAAAATGTTGAGATGCTATATTGATACAACTTATGTAAGAAAAATCAAATTGAAATAGAGCGTGAGTGTTGATTGAATTGGTTCGATCTTTGATGAACTGGCATAAGCAATGGCGTTTATCTCTAGACTTTATGGGGACATTATAATTAAATAAAAACAGTATACTATACAACGAAAACACGTAAACTTAACATGGACAGAGTAGGTGAAAACACATCCACCCTGCTTCGAGCACAAATAGGTTGTTCCTTTTCTCCCACACCCTATTGTAGCATTTAGGTTATAGTTAAAATGATTTGAGCTCCACATTAAAAGAAATACGTTTCTTTTATAAAATTCTTTTTCTAAATCTTTTTAAACGAGCATACATAAATTGCAATGCGGCTTAAGTAACATCACAACAGAAAAAATCGAGCAGCTTTTGTAATTTGTTAGCGTTTTATTTTCATTTTTACATACAATCTGTATACCCTTCTAAAAAAGTAGGTAAACTCCTTAATCTTCTACCATACTGTTTTGTCCGTTTTCCTGTGAAGATTTTTGGTGTGAATGTTAGAAAACAATTTAGTGGTAAGATGTGTTGATGGATCTTTTATAAAAATATTATTTCACACGACCTAAAGTTCATCTCAGCATACTTAAAACGGCTACGGTTATGGAATATGTAACTCATCAACATGAATTGCACATACTTTTGCAAAGAATAAAAGCTATGCAGAGGGCAGGTGGCTCATCAGGATGTCCCTTGTTGACAAAAGGAAAGATAACCACTAGGACACCTGTGGGATGTCGATAATGCACTCTACGTGGAATTTCCTTCCTCCTTCTCAAGCAATAAGTGGCTTTCTCCGTGGAAAAGAGAAACATATAAAAAATGGCTCTAGAAATATATATATTGACCCGGGCTTTACTTATTTTATTACGTAAAATAAAGTGCATATAAGCTTTGTGTGTATGCATTTCCAAATATATGTATATATATACATTAGTTTAAATAATAATTATTGTTATCTGTGAGATAATGGAATTATTACTACATTAATAAATGAAGGATTTAACCTTCTGAGGAGGTAGGGCGCATCTATCCGTTCAGCAACCAAAATTCATTCAACCAGCATCACTTTCAACCAGTTTTGACTCCTTGACTAATGATATCTTTCCTGGAATGATTTCCGTCATTCACCGATGAAGACCTTAGATATTTGTTTTCTGATTTTCATGTTTTTTGCTATTGTTTCAGCTATAAAATGTGCTTATTTTTTTATTTGTGTATGAAACAGCTTGTCCGCCTATGGATTCTACCAATGATCGTACAAATAATACATATTGTTAATTATTCATTACGTAATTCACAAAGTCTTATGACGCCCAGAGTACTAAATATATAAAAGTATCACTATTGTAAGAAATAGTTTTACTTGCTATTTAATAAAAAAAAACTATAAGGAAGACCGATCTTTGATTGGTAAAGGTGAGATGAATGGTAAACACATTCTGGCATATGTTTGTTATTTTCCTCTCATTCACATATAATATGACAGTCAAAATCATAAAGATTAATAATCATCAAACATATCACAGACAAATTAAGCATCAACCGAGTTCCCGAGACGTTACATCAGGGTTAACTTCTATTGGGTTCAGCAACTTCTTTCTACGTAACATTATGAGTGTTCTGAGTATGAGTTATCTTCAACTGAACATAGGATGATGTCATCATTTAAGTAGCTGGTACATGCGTTTTTAAAGAACAGTGTATTCATCTATGTTTAGGAGTTCTTGATTTAGCTTATCGTAAATTTTGTGTATTCAAAATCGTTGCACCCGTAGAATTTTTGCCTTCCGAGTAACTTTGGTGTTCAACTTTTATAAGCGCGTTTGATCGCTTTTTCGTCATAGCCTCCATTTCATTCTGTTTCTCGGATAAAATTTTCGTACAAGTCTTCGATATTTCTTAAATATCCTTTTGGTTTCGGTAAGATCTAAGAAACATTATATGTATGAACAGTGTGTTTCTCAGATTTCAGACCATCATCTATATGGCAGATTTTTACAAGGCCTCCATTTATTGTTGATCATCATTGTGAATCCTCGCTTCAAGCAAGCTGACGTACTTGTCATATATCGGAGGCAGTCAGTCATTAGGAGAACTTGGAAGCATGTTGTATCCTTTACATGGTAAAATAACAATTTAAATTGGAAGAGTTATAATTGGATGACGATAATGGTTGAGATTCGACGAGTTCTATACACGCATTGACTTGATTTTTCCACCCGTTTTAAGTGTTCAAGCATCTGCCAATAGAAAGGGTCCATGGAATTAGCCTTCTTCCTGGATTTTATTTTAGTGACTGCTAGCCTATTCTTGTTTCAGATCACAGTTGTGTTAGAAGTATTATTTTTAATGTTGAGCTTCACTTTCCCATGTCCCTCTTTTACCATTTATCTTCTAAGTACTGACTTGAGAAATAGATACGAAGCTCATACGGAGTTAATTAAAATTAAGTGTGAATACAGTAAAAGTTACAGTATTGCAAGCTTTTTTTAGTATGGGATGGAGCAATTGGAAGTACGAAATAAATACAATTTTCTAAAATTGCATGTTAACATTATATATATATATATATATATATATATATATATATATATATATATATATATATATATATATATATATATATATTCTTAAATTATTGAAAATCTTGGTTATTTCTTTGTTTAACCTCCACGATAATTTTTTCATATACTGTTATTCTGTTATTCTTGTAATTTTTGTTTTCGTTGTGGTTGCTCTAGGTTAAATATGTTGCCTCAGTTGGCCTCATGTTGATGTGGTGTGGAAGTATGGACATGGGGTGCCAGCTCAGGTGTTGACATCGTCATCTGACAGTGGTTTCAAACTGTAGAGAATAAAATAATTGCACCAACTTCATATAATTGTCGAAACTTTGAAATGTATAGAAATTATATTCATCAGAAGTGAAGATTATTGTGTTATTAAAAACATGCATTGTATCAGCATTTCGTATATTACGCACTGCAGTGGAAAAGTACTGTCTATTTACTTTTAATTCGTCTATTTAAAAAATAGATATATCTATAAGTAAGATAATTCTCTTACGTGGCACCTAAAAAAGACGATATTTGTTATCGCGCTTTAGCAACACTGTACGATTGTTTGTTTACCACGAAGCTTCGCGCCTCAGTTGAATTTATAGCGTTATCGAATAAAATTTTATTGAAAAAAAATAAATATTAATCGAGCTGTTGCAGCTTACAAACAATATGCTGGGTATTCGATTTCCAAATCAGCGCTCACATTTCGAGTCAAAATTTGCTCAAAGTTCTGGGTATTTTCATTTGAATTCCGAATTGTTCGAGTTCTGGTTCCAGAGGTACTGTATAACTTTTATGTAGTACAACAAATTTATGTATGAAAAATAATTTTTTTTTTGAATACATTTTGTAACAATATTTTCATTGATGCGAGCGAAGCGAGCAAGGGTCGCGCATGGAACCAATGAGATTGCAAAGCAATCCTCCGGGGATTGACGAGCGTTAACGAACAGAGGGCGGGCCCCATAGTTTGAATTATTGCGACGGTTCCGCAAATTATTTAATTTTAAACACCATCGTTTGCGTCATACATTATTTGTAGATATTCAGTACTTAAATACCAATGTTGGTTCAAGGGTTAACGCTCTGACCATCACGATAGTTCAGAAATTTGTACTGCAATTTGTATCCCACAACACATGCACAGACTAAATACCTTCATCTATGGATTGCATTAATCATAGGAAAACCTATGTCATGAAGCTTAGTATCCAATCTGATTAATATAAGTACTGGGTAGTCATTAGGGGAAAACATGAGGTTGTAGAAGAAATGTGTGCATGTGAATATCTCTTAGGATTCAAGTCGAACGTCAGAGAAAGTGTTGGGTTTAATCAATTCTCAATATCATGCCCATTAAAGAAATGGAAAGAAAATGGTTTTGCAGAAAGATCAGAGGCAGGTTGAAAGAAAAATATAATACAATTATCGAATACTTCTCAAAGAATTTCTTTTTGGAATGGGATTCCACCATCCACTGAAATGGCTTAGAATGTGTGCTAGAAAGGTAAATAACAATTTGTACCATTAGGTGTGTACTTAATTGCTTGAGTCTGTATGCCCGTCGTCTTTCAGGAACATTTTTGTTGACTAAGGAAAAGTCTGCTTGCTTAGTAAGATAAAAGAAAATAAAACCAAGTCCGGGAATCATGGAAAAAGCTGGCATTTTCCAATAAACTGAAATTTTATCTCTACGATTAAATTTGTATGAGCATATTCAAATTCCGGGAAAACACATTTAGTAGATTTAGTGTAAGGACCCCATTTTTGTTTTAGAATAGCTTTAAAAAACGTATTTATTACGAATTTGTTTACACATTTATATATACTAGGGGGCTCCGCTACCTGTTCCCTTATGCTCCCCAACCCCCGGGAATAGCTATAAAATCCCATATGGTTTGCTTCGCAAACCAACATTGCTTTCGCAGAGTGAATCTCCTGGACAGCGAAACTATCTTAATAATTCGAATTATCCTCATTTGACTTTCCGGTTCCGGTTCCTGACGTCACTGCGAGAGCTTCGCTCCCTGCCCGCTAACGCTTGCCCCCCCCCAGGAATTGGTAAGCAATCCCGTATGGTTTGCTTCACAAACCAATATTCCTTTAGAAAGTGATTTCATTTTTTTTCACTTTAACAATTAATGCACTCTAAATTAATAGCCGCATCACTAAAAACCCTTCTGCATCTTGTTCCATGTACAATTTTAAGTAAACCGATTTGAACTCCTTAACTTTACGATCTGTGCTTCGTATTTTCTCGATAAATCGTCTAAGAACAGAGTGAAAAAATCGAGCCTATTTCACGCCATATAAAAAACATTGTTTTTATGGCAATTGTTGCTACGAAAAATTTTATATCTTGCTAACCCGATAGTCAAAAATACAATCTTTGTCTACGTGAGAAACCAGCTCCACGAACTAAAAAATACGAAATTTGTGTGACCAACTTTTGACTGCATTGAATTTATTAATGAACCAATTTAAAAAATTATTGTACCGTAAAAAAGAGTACATTCTAAGGTATACTACGATATTTTCAAAATTAAAAACTAACAGTAATAACATATAGATATGACAGTTTTAGTTACGTATCGGAAATTACGATCTGAAAGTTCCAAAAATTGTATGATCCGTTTTTGATTGCATTGACTTTATTTATTAACCAATTTAAAAAAAAATAAATGTGCCATAAGAAAGAGTATAATGTAATATGTTCAGTGATGTTCTCAAATTAAAAAAATAATAGTATTAAGCTGTAGATAAGACAATTTTAACCAAAAGTAGCAAAAAAGTCCAAAGTTTCCGAATTTTGTATGACCAACTCTTGATCGCATCGAATTTATTTATAAACCAATTTCAAAAATAATTATACCGTAAGAAAGAGTACATTCTATAGGTATACTGGGATATTTTTAAAATTACGAACTAATAACAATAAGATATAGATACGACAGTTTAAAAAAAAGTAACTAAATAGCCTGAAGACTGAAAATTTGTATGTGTTTTGCTCACTCGCGGTAGAAATTTCGCTTTTTCAACTTTGACACTAAATACACACTAAACCAATAACCGCATCAGAAAAATATCGTTGCAATTGTCCAGGGAAGATCACGAAGAACAAACAATGTTAATTTCATGTTCTGATCGCTCGCCGACCCCCGGGGATTCCTAGACTATCTCTGTTGGTTTGCTTCACAAACCGAGACTTGCTTTCAATTCCGAAAATTGTGTGACCAACTTTTGATTGCATCGACTACATTTATAAACCAATTTAAAAAATTATTGTACCTTAAGAAAGAGTACAATGTAAGGTATTCAGTGATGTTCTCAAATTTAAAAAAATAGTTTTAAGCTGTAGATATGACGGTTTTAACAAAAGTAGCGAACATATATAAAGAGTTCGAATTTTCGTGACCAACTTTCGATCGCATCGAATTTATTTATTAACCTATTTCAAAAATAATTGTATAGTAAGAAAGAGAACATTCTGAGGTATTCTGCGATATTTTCAAAATTAAAAAATAATTGTAATAACATATAGATATGACAGTTTACATACAAAGTAACAAAAATGTCCCGATTTTTCCCGAATATCAAAAAAATATTATCAAGAACCAAATTGAAATCTCTATAAAAACACGACGATTTATATACACAAAGGGCATACATAAAAACTGAGAGTGATTTTTTTACGTAGTGGCAACACCGTGAAAGTAAAATATATAACTGCAGGCGATTTTTTTCAAACTATTGACTGTACAATTATAAATATTCTCTACGAAGCAGACGATATTATTTTCCTAGTTTCGTGCTTGTTTAAAGAACTATTTTTATTTGCCCAACAGAAATGGAGGTAAGTGATTCAAAGTTAAAAAACGAAATACTTTCTACTATAAAATTTTCCTATCGTTTGTGAAAAACAGCTCCAAAAACAGTTAAGTTTATGAAAGAAGCTTACAAAGAAAAATGTTTTACTGAGTCTACGATTTTTAGATGGCATGGTGATTTCAAAAAAGGATGTTCGTCTGCAGAACTGACTCCGAAGCCTGGCCGACCAGAAAGTGTTATGAATGATCGAAATGTTAATACTGTGTGGGCAATCTTGCAAGAAAATCGGCGAAAGACATATGAGGAGATAGTGGCATCAACTAACATTTCTAAAACCTCGATATTTCGCATTCTACGCAACAATTTACAGCTTCGCCATGTTTGTTCCAGATGGGTCCCTCATCACCTTACTAAAGAACAAATGCAAACAAGAATTCATTAATGTTGTGAGTGGAAACAGATGCTTCAAAATGATCCGAATAAAGAATGTAATAACAGGGGATGAAACTTGGGTGCATCATTTTGATCCCCATACCAAGTCCGCAACACGTGTATGGTAACACACCAATTCTCCGCCTCTGAAAAAAATCCGACAAACCAAATCTGCTGTAAAGGTCATGATGATTATTTTCTTTGATTATAAAGGTGTTATCTATCAGTATGCTTTGACTCCAACAGCTACTGTGAATGTTGAATATTTATACTTCAGTTTTGAAAATTTTGCGACAACACATATCAAGAAAGCGACATGAACTGGTAGGGAGATATTACAGCAAGATAATGCTCGCCCGCATACTTCTGTGTTCAGAAATATCTTAGTAAATTCAATTTTAAAATCATGCCACGTTTCCTTTTTAGTTCAGATCCCGTACCATGCGATTTCTGGCTGACGATTTTTCGACGTTGTAGGAGAAGCTCCATGGTATCAAATTTAATACAGATTCTGAAGTTATTTCAGCAGTGCAGGGTTCTCTTTGAAGCAGCTTCCAGAAAAAGGCTTCTCTACTTGTTTTGAAAGTGGATTAAACGATGGGACAGTTGCATATCATATGAGGGAAGGTATTTTGAAGAAGAATTATGTATTTTTCTCTGTAAATATATTTTTTGATTTTTTATGATTTTACTCTCAGTTTTTATGGAACACCATTTGTATATATATATATATATATATCATTTAACTACGTAAATTAATGAAAGATCAAAATAGAAAGCATGGATGTTCAACCAGAAAACGAAAGTTAAAACTAAACTTATAGGTAGTTGAATAATATAAATATTTACCAGTAAGAGATAGTTGTAGCTTTAGCGCACTCCTCTGGCATTGTGTTATAGAGTTTTTATAATTATTTAAAATTGTCGTATCTAAATTTCTAAAACTTTTTTTTAATGTTGGTTTGTAATATATATATATATATATATATATATATATATATATATATATATATATATATATATATATATACAGGGTGGTCCCGAATTCATGGTACAAACTTTAATGGTAGGTACAGGACATTGTAACAATGATTTATTGTATAGGAATGTATAGTCGCAAGTGACGCGGTGAGGCGTAAACAGGGGAAATAAAAGGAAAGAGAAATGGAGTGATCGGTTGGTATCATTGCCGGTAGAGGGCAGTAGATGTCTAGCCGCTGTTGAACATGATGCATCGCAGTAGGGAAAAGCGCCATTCACAATTGTGCTGCCGTAGACGATGGGTGACTTTACGTATGCAGAAAAAGCAGACATGCATTACATGTACGGCCGTGCAAATGGTAACGGCAGAGCTGCGTTACGAATGTATCGCGCGGAGTATCCTGATCGACGAATGCCGGATCATAGAATTTTTCAACGGTTACATCGTCAACTTTGTGAAACAGGTGCGTTCGACGTCAACAGACATGGCGCTGGTCGAGTAAGAGCTGTACGCACTCCAAGGCTGGAAGAAAGCATCTTGAACATTGTGGCTGATAGACCCGAGTCAAGCACAAGAACTGTTGCGCGTGACGTAGGTGTGAGTCATCAGACTGTATGCAGAGTGTTAAACGAAAATCGCTTACACCCCTTCCATTTTCAGAAAGTACAAGCATTGAATCCGGCAGATTATCCTCGCCGCGTGAACTTCTGCCTGTGGGTGATGCAGCAATGTGCGTTGCAGCCGGATTTCGTAGATTATGTGCTATTTACAGATGAAGCGACATTTTCACGCGAGGGTGTCTTTAATGCACACAATTCTCATGTGTGGGCAACCGATAATCCACATGCAACGCGTCGACATGCGTTTCAACAACGTTTCGGTATTAATGTGTGGGCTGGTATTGTGAACGACTTTTTGATTGGCCCATACTTACTACCCACGCGGCTCACTGGCGGAAGCTATCTTATTTTTCTGAAAGAAGTGTTACCACAACTGCTGCATGATGTTCCGATCGCCATTCGTAACCGCATGTGGTTTCAGCACGATGGGGCGCCAGCACACTTCAGCATTGATGTACGGAATTACCTGAATGCCACGTTTGGTACTCGATGGATTGGGCGTGGTGGACCAGTCCCTTGGCCACCCCGATCTCCCGATTTATCGAGCCTCGATTACTTTTTATGGGGACATCTAAAGCATCTTGTTTATGAGACTCCAGTTGACTCAGATGAGGATCTCGTCGCTCGCTTATCTGTAGCTGCTGCAGGTGTGCGTGAAATACCAGGCATCTTTGAACGTGTACGCCAATCGCTCCACCGACGCTGTCAAGCATGTATCGATACTGGTGGACGAAATTTTGAACAATTACTGTAAACATGACACTTGTCAACAACGCTTTCAATAAAATCTTTGTTTTTCCTTTCGGCCGTTATTTCCCCTGTTTTCGCCTCACCGCGTCACTTGCGACTATACATTCCTATACAATAAATCATTGTTACAATGTCCTGTACCTACCATTAAAGTTTGTACCATGAATTCGGGACCACCCTGTATATATATATATATATATATATATATATATATATATATATATATATATATATATATATATATATATATATATAAATAAATAAGTAATAGAGAGTAATAGAGAGTAAATAATAAGAGAGAGTAATCTGTAGTTCTTATGACTTTGGAAATTGGCACACACGTGTATTCCTAAAAGCGCACCTCAAGCTCCAATTTTAAAATCTAAAGTTTGTTTTCTTACAATAATTGAATATTGACAAGGAAACGCGCTCTGCAAGAAGCTTAACACAGGGAAATGTCGCGATCATATTTGAGCATTGCAAAGTTTCGTAAAGCCTTATCGTCTTTATCAATATTTTTCTAATGCATTCTTCGAAATAGAATCTATTTCAGCCCAGGAAATTGAAATTCGACACTTTGCACACCTTTCGTTTTGCAAAATTCTGCATTTTTTCTTCGGAATTGGAATATTGTTTCTGTTTGTATGTCTTACTCTTTTGCATATTAAAATATATTATTCAGGTATTAAATGTATATATTTGCTAACAAAGTAAATTGTAGAAACTATGAAAAGTGATTATTCTAATTCACTTTTCAATCAACATTTAACCATTTCAACCCGAACAACGCGGGTTTTTCAGCTAGATGTATATTAAATTAATGACAGCTAATTAATCTAAACATCAGCCGAACTATCTCTGGCCGCGTGTTAATATGGGTATTCTCGAGCACTTTATATGTTCAATTTTTTTACACTTCATTTCGACGCTCGTCGATACGTAATTAAAAAAGGAATCTGTGTTTGGGAATCTGAAAATGCAAGAATAATTCATGAGTGACTTTTCCTTTTCCTTACCGGAGTTACGGTAACTCATTTGGAAGTTGCTAGTATGAAACTAGGTCCAACCAAAGACCGTCATGTATACGGGGTCTGGTACAGGTTAAATCTATCAGTAGTATGGAAATTTGGAGATTGGGAAGCCATCTCATTTGTTGACTTCGTCAATCTGACCGTGGTTCAAAATTACGTTGTGTTTTCCTTGTAGCTTTGTCTTTTTTTGCTTTGGGGATTGATCCCGGACTGTCTCCAGGGTGACGTTGATTAATTACCAATATTTAAACATGTTAAAATTTATGTTTCGACCGATAATATCGCAAAATTTATTTTTGTCTAAAATTGATCTACGGTTTCCTGCTAAATAGTGTCGAAATCAGGTGATGTCGATTTTTCTCCTCTTTCTCCCGATTTAATCACATGCCGTATTTGTAGTTTCTACATATATTTAACCCTCCAATTGATTTCAACAAGACAACTTGCCTCAACAACTTATCGGCATTTCTGACGAAGACGAGATCAAGATTTAATGCGTAGGTTTTATTCAGAGGACTAGTTACATCGTTCATTAAAATCTAACCAGCTTCGCTCATGAAAGGATATCTTCATTGAGGCAAGGTAAACAGTAGGTAGTTAGATAATTAGTTCACGGGAGCGACACAACGGACTATTCGCGATAGTCCGCGATCAAAACCGAAGGGAAATATACAAGAGAACCGCCTCATAATATTGAAACATGTTCAGATGGCAGGGTCAGCAGCTTAGCTGGCAATTCTCCCAACTTTCACATCATCCCAACGTGAGGATGTCTGAAGCCATACCCAGGTTTAACGTGTGTCAGCCCTCCTTGTACGTGAGGGTCCTTGTAAGAACCGAGTTTCGACCTCGCCACCCTCCGGTTATTAACAGAGATATTAAGCGAATCACTGAACTGTTAATACATTACCGATACTTTTGAATCACAGTTGTTATCTGCTACTAGAATATTAAAATAACAGTGATTTGGTACCAGTGATTGAGAGTATCAATAGGTGATCGCTTGGACGCTACTGTGTGACTCAGTTAAGTATAACTCTAACGAAATAACTATAAACGATTTAGAAACCTATGGGAACATCCTGTTGCTGAGAGTTGCAACGAGATACTTTGCAATCAACAAATCTGATTCAGTCACAGTTTAAAATCACAATCACAGTTTAGAATCACAGATATTGCGTAGTAGCAGTCACTGTTAGAACTGTTACTATGAAATCACTATTTTAATATTCCTAGTTACTAATCCCTTACTCTTCCAACAAAGTTACCACGGTCCCTGCAAAATGAGCCGAGTTGTCGCTAACAAACTGACAGAAATTCAACTCCTCAAGAAAAATATGTGTGAGGAATTTAACAAATCATTTGATATAACTTGATGGAAAATCGCTCACTCCTTTCAACAACGTCAAAAATCGGCAATTTTTAGCAATACCTGCTTTTTGAATGCCCTGAGAGAGTAGTTTATCCCTGCAAGATTGACATATCTCACCGCTCAATATTTAGCCGCTAGAGAGCAGAAGTAATATTTGTTTTTAATATATTTTATTCTACTTTTTAACTTTAACATCAATGTACTGAAAAATGACGTTTTTTGAGATATGACGTTGTTGAAAGGAGTGATCGAAATGTGGTCTAAAGAGAGCCGTATTTGTGTTACGAACTTATTCTGCCATTTTATAATGTCATATTCAGGAAACAATGTCACAAATTGAGTAAACAATTTCGAATAGACAAAGAGTTTCATACAGCTCATTTTAAAATATTCAAAAGGTACAGATATTATGTTACATTCTGTAATCTCGATCAGAGAAACGTTTTGAAATTCCTATTTCCATAGCAAATTATATATTGTTGTTAAAATATATAAAATATAAAAGTTGTTAAATTACTTCTTTTGAAGAACATTCGATGCCAGTACAAAACTTTATGATATTGAATATACCTTGAACAATTTGAAATTGCTAATGATGAGCTTAGCATACATGCCGCTTGAATAAATATTGTTACATGAATTTATTAAATGCATAAATGAATCAAATATATATATATCTGGAATTGATTAACATTTTAAGTAATTGTTGAACATTACAGTTACATTAATTTTGCAATTAGAAAATAAATGGTTTCCAAAAATTTTTTTAATTGGAATGTAGAAGATAATATTCTAAAAGACGTATTAACACTTCTTAACTTGGTAAGTTATTTGAAGATTCCCTAATACAGCATTTAGGAAAATTGGGTTCTAGCAAACATATTCTAAAATAAATTATTTACATACATGGAAAAGAGAGCAAATCAATTAGTCGAATGAATAGCCTCATACAAATCAATTAGTGACAAGGGCATTCTAGTTACCATCTTTGACTATAAAGAGTGTGTCGAAAGTATTTAAAAAAAATACAGAATTAAATCATTCTCTAAACCCTAATAACCAATATCTATTAGAGAGAACACTCAATATAAAATAAAGTTAAACTTTACTGTATCGATTCACATTAAACCCCATTTTATAGTTTAATTGTTAACGCTGTACGGCAGTTGGAAGAGTAGTGAATTAACAACCGAAAGGCGGCAAGTGCGCGTTCACTCTGTCTTTGTCCTTCACTCTCTTCACGCTGTCGTGTTGTGGAAGTTGAGAGAGTGGGTTGCCCACTGATGTGTGACCTTGTTATCTGACCTTGGTACACGATTACGAAGTGTTGTTTACAGATATTTCCCCTAGGGACTGCTCCCCGACCGTCATCAACAACCCAACTAACTAGCTATAGTTAAATTGATAATCTAATTTAGTTAATTTTACGGATTTTATAGCTAAAACACGCAATTCCAAATCAGAGCAAATATGCCACTTGTCAAACAGTCAAAGAGTGCAGTTGTTCCTATGTCTACCCGATGGATGTAAAAGGAAATCGTGGAGGCTTGTGCGATACGAATATACTCTTGTTCGTAGACCGTAGTGAATATGGGGACTGAAGCATGGTAAATAAGTCTTGGCTTCAAATACACTCACTTAGGAGTGGTGTGAAAGTTTGTAGAGTGGAATAACAGTTCAAGTACGATTTACGAGGGACTTCCAGTTACGAGGGACTTCCAGTTACGAGGGACTTCCAGTTACGAGGGACTTCCTTCGTAACTAACTTTTTCCGATTATTCCTGGACTGTCACAAATAGCACATTGTATTAATTCAAAGCGACGTTTATTCAATGCTCCTTTATTCAACGCGGATTGTAAGGAACGTGAACTCCTTTCCATATATTCAAAAGTGTTTTTTCTTGTGATGTTTAAGGTACCCAAACACATTGAAAATGTCATTTTTAACCAAAAATGTTAAAAAATATTTTGATCTTATTTGATAGAGTATTTATTTGACTTTTCAAAATATACTTGATTTTTTTCTCCAAGTTAAATAGTTGCGGAGATAATAAGATTTTGATCAAGGCGGGAAAACCGGAAGTAGGTATGGAAAACACCGGAAATGATCGTTAAAAAATTAAAAATCTATCAAAATTTTGATTTAAAATTTACTTTTATTTTTTCAAAATATTAAATTTTAGAAAGTTTTCTCATATGTTTAAATAGTTTCACGTCTGGAAATAGTGGGAATATTTTTAAAGAGAAGAGAGAGAGTATAGAGCAAAATTTTTTACGCAAAACGTGAAAGCAAGAGAGAGCAAACGATACACTATAAACTATTTTTACTCTAAATTAATATTTATGCGTTATTTCTTCACTTCAAATGTTATAACACAAAAGGTTTTTAATGGATTCTCGTAAAACGCTGAGAACGTGTTATTTATAATGTTGACTAGGAATGTACTAGAATAATTATGCTGAGTTGAAAAGTTTTAAAGTATGGTCATTTATTTAAGTAATGGGACTGTAAAACTATAAAAAATTTTGTATTGAGTTTTCTATCGCTTCCAAAATTTTTGTTTACTTAAATATCCTTTTGATTCTAGTTGTTCATTCACTAGTACAATGCATGTAATTTATTTCGGTAGCATCATTTTTCAAATGGGTTGAATAGATTTTCATATAGTACATTTGAAGTTTTTGACATATTTCTTACAAAATTATAGTTTTTACAAAATCATTAATATGTATTTTAAATATTTATAGCCCAATGCTATTTTTTAGTACCATAAATATAAAAATATCATTAAATGTTTCTATATCACATTTTAAAAAATGGTCTCGAATATGTTTGGATACCGTAAATTCTGTACGCTTGTTTTAGCATTTCCCAATTAAATCATCAATGTTGGAAAATTGTTTTGTATATAATGCCTTTAGTAAAAATCCTTTCGGAAAGTGGGAAAGTTATTTCTTGAGCTGGGCACGAATTGACTGGGCCACACTTATTTGAATGTAACATCAACAAACCATCGAACACTTGACAATGGATCATAGAGTTTTCTGTGGGTATGCACTGGTTCAGGAAGGTAGATGTCAGCATTCTCAGTTGTTGGACCTTGAAATTTAATAATGACCCTAGAAAAGTCGAGTTATATATATATACAGTGTGTATCGAAATGATAGGTCCACTAGTAAAATAGAAAGTTATGTTGGTAAAAAAAGTTTTATTGTGTACAAAGTGCTATTTTATAAACTACGTTAGTTCATAGAATGACAAAATTATGCATAAATAATATACAAATCATAGGAATTATACGGAAGACAAAAATTATGTGAAACAGCTGTTTCAAAAAGATAGGTCCACTGAACCAAACATCGAATTAGTGTTCAACTAATACGAAATTTTTCCACCGTTTTTCAGAATGAGCTCATAAATTCTATTCGGCATAGTTTCTACGAGTTTTTGTCAAGAGTTTGTCTCGATTTTTGCCCATTTGGAGCAAATATCGTCTTTTAAGTCTGTAGTACAGTTGTACTGCCTTCCGCTTGCATACACTGCTCTTGCGAGTATGGTCCATATGTTTTCTACCGGATCAGGTCGGGGCTGCAAGGTGGCCAATCGATAATATGTACACCATTATCCAGAAACGATTCAAAAGTGGACTTTGCAGTATGCACAGGAGCATCGTCCTGTTGGAACATAAAGAACGGGCCTCCAATGTGCTCTGATTGTGGAAGAAAATATTGTTCAAGCAGCTGTTGGTAGGCTGCAGCATTCAAACGATTGTCTACAAATGCTAAATCAGTTTTTCTTGCACGTCCGAATACGGTCCATGCCATAACGGAACCACCGCCAGCTTGCCTCTTCGAGAATATCTCTCCATCGTTACGCAGGTCGTGCCAGTAATACTGCCAGTCATCATGACCATCCAGGATGAATTTTTTTTCATCACTGAATATCACTCGATGCCAGTCTTCTTTCCAGGATATCACTTCCTGTGCAATTTTCAATCGCTTTTTTTTTATGCTCTTTAGTTAGTTTCGGAGCCGTTTTCCTCTTCCAGTAAACTAAATTGTCGAACTTCTTTACCACTCTATGGGCCGTAGATTTTGATATTGGAGGGTTTTGTTGCCTGACCAACGTGGATAAGCTCGTATTTTCAGATTTTAAATCCTTTACGATACTCTTTCTTTGTCGAGGTGTCACTTTTGATGGTCGCCCATATGTTTTTTTAGTGCCATAAGCATTTCCAAGTTAAAACAAAATTGTTTACAACATTATGCGATCTGTTTAAAAGTTTAGTTATGTCTCTTTTCGATTTTCAACACTTCTTAAATGCATCAATTTTCCCTTGCTCAATCAGCGAAAGACTGCAACGACGACCCATTTAATTTAATTGCAACTTGATGTTCAAATCTGTTTAAATACTTCCACAGCAGCCAGCGTAATCCCGCAGTAAGACTAAACTGTGATATTTATGCAAATTTTGTGGAAATAAACGTTTTGGAGCAAAGATTTATAAAGGTGGACCTATCTTTTCGAAACGATCTCAAAATGAAAAATTGCGTGAAATAAAAAGGAATTATTTATTTTTGACAAATTGCTTCCTAAATAGTTATAACGATTATTGTATAATTATTTCCACCAAGAAAGTGTTTCTTATTCTAAATTAAGAGTCGAAATTTTGAAAAATGCGGGTGGACCTATCATTTTGATACACACTGTATATATATATATATATCAAATCCTTTAACAAAAACAATTTTAACACATATCTGGAAGTACTTCAATGTTCAAATTGGGATTTCAATCCAATCTTCAACTTTATTCGGTGAAAAAGCATTCCTAATGAAGGTTTTTTATTAAAAAAACATCGAATCATGCTTTTCTGAAATTTCTGAGCCATCACATGAATTTAATCATGGCTTAAGTATGTGTGTGCCTGACTCCTCTATTAGATCGAGACATTATTATTCAGTTTATAAACATCTTATGGGATACAGAATGGTTTCTTTGCAAATGTTTTCACATCGGAAGTTTTCATGTACTCACCAAATACATTTAGCCATATCACAATCCTTTAAAATATATGTTGGCATCTCTCATTTCTCCACTGGTAGGCAAACGGATGTTTCATTGTCACCATTACAGAGTTGTAAAAGCCATAAAATGACTGATGGATCAAGAGACAGAACATTACCATTTGATTTTTAAAATCGCAAACTTTTCGCATAGCTAGTTAAAGTTAATTGTTGGCTTACACAATTTAAGTTCTGTCTTCATTCATGACGACCGGAAGAGTTTCTTTAAGGACTCGTAAATTAAAAGGACTTTGCCACCACATTTTAGTCAAAATCTGATATAATTCTTTCAGTATTCGGTCAACTGAAATCCAATCAGTACGGGGACTAAACTAGCTTCGTCCCAAATGATGACTTTAGGATTATATTGGATTTTTGCGGTTTTATGGCGCACGGTCCGAGAACGGAAAAGCTGCGCCAAATGCAAGAAAACAGAAATAAAATCAATGTAAATTTATAAACATTGTAAACATATAAATTTGGTCTTGCGCAAAAAATTTTGAAAAAGTGGTGGAATGTAATAATTAAAATATACTTATCAACATGGTAAAAATGTAAAAAGTTCGGTAATAATGAATGACTAAATAAAATTATAAAATTTTATAACGTTTAAAAGTTTTTAAATATTTGGTGGTGATATTCTCCAATCACGTCTTGTAAGTTTAAAATCATCGGTTTATTAAAAAAATATTGACGATGATGATTAAAACCAGGACAATCGATTAAAATGTGATGAATTGGAAAAGAAAATTTCACACGAGCGCACTCTATCCTAAGAAAAGATACCTGTGAGTAAAACGCGAGTGTCCGATACGTTGTCGAGTTAGGATCACATTGGAATGTCGAATGGGTAAGGATGACCATACTGAGAGTGATGAGTGAATGTGGAGCTTGTTAACGTGTTGTGTGCTCCAATCATTGCGCCATTCACTCCACACTATGTCTCTTACAGCTTGTCGGAGATCACTGTATGGAGCTTGATCATGACTTTAAGAGATCGAATGATTTCGGCATTGGCGTAATTGCTCTATTCAGCTAATTTGAATTGGTTAACGTATGACGTTTTACTTTCTAACACATTATCCGAGATTCAGGAGGATTCAACAGCATAAACTGTATCCCTTCTCGAATAAATCTGAGGTGTGTTTTATATAAATAATTGTGAAAAATAACTAAAGCTGTTAGCTTCGCACCATATTAAGTATAATTAATCTCAAACAATATATTTCTGGATCAGAGCCAAGATTGATTGAATACATTTTTGTAATCACATTACCTGCACCACGTTTTCATTCGAAACATTTTCTGTTGATCGAACACAAAATATCTGACGCAGCTATATGAAATGCATCGAGCATTTCATTACTCCTATTTATTTTGAACCATGCATTTAGCATTGTACTTGATGAGGCATTCTGAACAATTGTTTTTCTATAATTGATTAAACGTTCGAAGTAATATTATGTTCTTCGGGAAGTTGAACATGTGGTCTAAGTATAATATGAGATTACATGATAGATGTCATAAACATTCGCCACAATGCTTTAGGAGCGCTAACATATCGTCAAATCTATGTGGCATTTCCCTTTGTCGTATCTTGTGATTCGTATTGCTACATTAATGTGACATTTTTCTTTAACATACGGCGAAGATTATAATGGGCATTCCAACTGTTATCGATTGATTTACCACTTATTGTTCAGCTTGTTCTATAATAAGGATACCCTTGGAAACTTATACTACATAAAGGATACCCACCTGTGCTAGATACTATTTCATTTTGAAAATTGCTAATTACATTTGGCATTTTCCATACAGGATCAATGGTATTACTATCACCAAATTGACTGTGAACTATGTGTTTGTAACAGTTGTAAGTAAAACTGGTTAATTCTATTCATACGAAAGTTGTGGTAATACAAATCGGTCAATTTGCAAAGGCCATTTGGTTTCTACTTAACGAAACTCCAACTAATCCGAGACATGCGCAATATGTCTAGGATTTATTAACTGTAACCAGGATACAGAAGTATTTGATGAGTTTTCACTTATCTCAATCTACATTACATGGCAAAAAGTGACAGAATGCAACACTGTGAATATTTGAGCCAAAAGTCGTTGGGTGGAACCTTTCAAACACTTTCTCACCAATAATTTAAATCATACGAACTTTCGTATGATTATTGAACATATTATGTCTGCTCGGCACTAATGCGCCCGTAGAAATGCTTTTTTTTATGAATAAGATGTGGACGAGCAAAAAACCCAGTTGCTAGTCGCAATTCTTGAAACAATGTTAATTAATTTCGTAAAGTAAATTTTTAGAAGTCCTCTGCCAAGAATTGCACTCTTATTTGAAATCCACACCAAATATACTTGAGCAAATTTGTTCTTCAGAAAAAGATAAGACCTCATAAATTATTTATTTTTTCACGTCTTCACACACACGCACACATTCCTGTTCTTTTCATTAATAAATAAAAGCTTTTAAGAACTATGCATTTTCTTGAATACGCATACTTTATATTACCTAACAAATTACTAGATGACACGTTTTGAGAGAAATATAAATATCCACGTTATTTATACTCCTTTTTCAAAATCAAAATTTGAGCTAGCGAATCACAGAACTGCTACTCAATCACCGACACTTGTGAATCACAGTTAATACCTGTTACTCAAATTTCCAAATAACAGTGATTGGGTAACAGTAATTCGGTAACAGTTACTAAACTCAAAATGCTGTCTCCCCACACACTTAGAATACGAATACAAAAAGAAAGAAGTTGGCGCCTAAAAAATTCAGATATTACCTGACCTTGTTCTGAATGTAAAAAAAGAACATAGTTCAACTACTGTTATTCGCTTATACATATTTCTGTGCGATCCATCTAGAACAATTTAGCATAGCAAACGAACAATGAAATACACAACAGGATATAAAGGAATGAAATTCTTTGGTAAAATAAGCAACTTAACAAGAATCTTCATTTGCCTGCTAAAAAGTAAAATTCATTGTTTAGCATTCATAAACAAGCTAACTCAACGTAATTCCACCATTTAGAGTAACAAATGAATGGATAATATTACTAATTTTATTCATTATTGGAGCTAAATCACACACTTTTTCACCATTTAGTGTAGCAAATAAACAATAAAATACACAACAGGATACGACAATTTTTGTATCTCGAAAATCTTCACAGGGAAAGTTTGTATGTAATGAATTGCGTATTATACTGTCGACCAAACCTTCGAGTATGATTTGCTCTTACCTTTATAGGTGTTAATCGCACAATTATCCATTATAGGTGTTAATCACACGATTGGAAACACATTTTATTTGTTAAAAACGGTCGATAGGAAGATTCGTGCTTCAATTATTTGCATTTGGGCTCCAATCAATAAATTTTGGCACTCATAGCAATCAGGTTAAAAAGATTTTTGCCAAAACCACAGCAAATATAAGCAATGACATTGAGCTACATGTATTAGCAGGGTGGCACTGCAGAGATTCATTCATCAGTCTTTCACAAAGGGATCATAGATAATCGTGCTCAAGGATATCCAATTAAAATGGCTAAAATCGAGCATACATGATCACCATTACCCACACAATTTGAAATATTGATTTTTTTTAAAGTTATGTATAACCGTATGCATGCCTTGGCAAAACTGATAACAATCTGGATTGTATCAGAAAACCACTTTATCTTCTAATAGAGCAGAAAGTGTTTTCCAGATAATTTGGGTTGAAACAGTTAAATACAAATTTAAATATCCTTTTACGACTTTTGACAGTAACAAAGCAAAACAAATCGTGTTATAAATTAAGTTGATTTGATTAATTTAGATATTCTAAACATTTCAAGAAGCTGAATTATTTGTTTGTGATTATTAGGAATTTTAAAGTCTAGCCACTTTTTAGACATTCTGCAGAAAAAAGTACTATCTCTCTCTGTGCACTTTTAACATTCTATAAGTGTTAGTTTCAGGATGTGTTGATTTAAATCAAGTTATTTTTGTAGAAAAAATATCATTATTAAAATCAAACTTTTAAATTTAATTTCTTTTCTTTATTAAGTTCACAGTGATATATCACACAACACACAAGAGCATTCCAATTTTGCAAAAATATCTTTATAAATGTTGACATAAAACCGGTTATAATTCAGAAAAAGGTAAATTTTAATTACACAAAAACATAAGGGAAATAAAAAAAATCATTAAATTCACAAAATGCATAGTAAATAGAGCACAATTTCACAGAATTCTGAATACCACATGTTTCTTAAATTTTAATAACGATTGATTTTGATTAAATAAAAAATGCACAAACTAACAATGAAAGATTTTTAAAAATTAGTTATCTTGGGCGAATAGTCTTAAAATTAAATAGAACGATTTCATTTTTTCTTCCTTCAATTGGGTTTTAAAATAAGTGTTATTAATTTTACTTGATTGTAAAACGATTTTAAAACTGGCACATAATTCACATTAGTAATTTCTAAGTTATGATTATATTTTATGGAAAACAAAAGCTAATTACCTTTCAACGGTTTTTATAGGCGGTAAACTTGAACAACGGTTTTTCTATTGATGATGGAATATTGTTTTTAATTAACATCGTACTCACTCTGCGCATTGGAGCACCACAACTACATACATGTGACGGTTGGGGATCAACCTTTTCTGTTGAAGGATAGTACAGTTTTTAAATAATTATTAAAATGATGCAAATAATATTCAGCTGTGTGCCGCTTCAAGAAGTCTGCCGATTAGAAAATAGAAAATTGCTTCCGATCTGGCTCTGATTGAAACATTTCAAACTCCGCCCACAATTAGGGACAGGCTCCCCCACTGGAGCGCTATAAGTCATGCGTTCAGTGAACCCTTTGTATACTACTTATCTGTGATGAATGCATTCTGAAATATCGTAATGCAAGAACACAAAATTATGATGACTGAATATTTAATTTTTAGGCGAAAAATGTGTTGTTTGTAAAATTATTGATTATGTGGAATTTCTTGTCAGACTGTGTTTTCAAAACAAATAAAAATATTACTCGTTAGAATATTCTCTGTTTGTTTTAGAGAAAAATTATATACTTTCACTCAGCTTATCAATTTTAAAGTACTACTAAATAGAATATCTTCCTATATTGTATTTGAGGTCAATCACGGACCGTCGACAATAGTCCGTGGTTACGCTAGCGTGTAGTAAATTAACTATTTCTCTACATTTAATAATTATTTTATAAAATTATTTAAATTAATTTTATTACATAAAAAATTTAAGAATAGGTAGAAAACAAAATGGAAAAAAAAATTGAAAAAAAAAATCCCATTTTAATATTGGAGGGTTGCATGCTGAATCTGAAGGGCGGAAAACAATATCAGGAAGTAAAACAATGGTAAACGAGACAGTTTATGGCTTAAAGAGTTGTGAATAATATTTACAAAAAATTTACTTTCCTATGCTACAACCTGTGCATAAGAAATAAGGTTCGGAAATTCTATAACAATACGAAATAAATAATTATCAAGAGTTTGAGCATTAGGTAATTTAGATATAATAAATTTTATAAAATATTTTAGTTATTTTCCTTTATTTTAATTTTTGTAAGTAATTAAAACTTTTTTAAATAAAGAAAATAGTTTTTGAACTATGTAAACACTTACGCCTGCCATTAATTTAATATTTCAATTTCAAATGCTGAGTTCTTACACATACTATATCAAATGCGGCTTTTAATTTGCACTTTTAGTGTAAAAATTACAAACGCTTATCATAAGAGGAAAATAATGTCTTTATTTACGATAAAAATATAATATGCAGCAGAGAGATAACTGACCTTCTGAAATCTACTACTTGTATTTTCAAGTGATGTCATTTTTGGAAAAAAAATTCATAGAAATCTGTTAGCATAAGCAAACAGTCAATAATGAATTGGGTAATCAAAATTTGCAGAAGAAAAAAGCTGTCTGCACTAGTCGTAGCTATACCGAGTATTCTACAAACCTTAGAGTAGAATACTATCACTGGCTCAAGATTTTTTCCAAACTTTTTTTTCTGGAGCTGGTCATAATTTCTATTTGATCAGCAGACATAACAAGATCATATTTCATTTGTAGGACAGCAATGAATCACTCTCTAGGTCTGAAACTCAATTTTTAAATCAGTTATAAATGTTTATATAAATTATAAATGTTACATTAAAATTGAGTGGATGTATGCAATTGAATAAGAAGTCAATCTTTTATATAAAGTTTTCGTATAAGAATTTATAAAAATGATTGAAAAATATGTTATCTTAAGCGAAAGAAAACATTTTTCTTCAAATTTAAGTGCTATAAATACTAGAGCACGCATTGAAAATCTTGTCTCCTTGCCAAGGGCAGACGATACGTGACCTCTCTCGCGGCGAAAGTTTTGCGCATGCGCTATGCACAGAAAGCACGAAAATATGTTTACTCGTATGTTGTTCTTCTTGTGTTCTCTTTGTCTTAAACAAAATTGTTATCTTTCAAACTTCAGTTTTTGCACACCACGAACACTAAAATACGATTGAATTCGGATGTAACAAGATATTTAGAAAATTATCTGAATGTTTTGGGGTTGTTCTTTGAAGAATATTTCAGTTCCTCAGACTATCAAATGTAATGAAATTGTCTTACTACACATACAACGATGAAATAATTTTTCTTCAACAGACAAATATTTTAGATAAAAGTCATTTAGTGAAAAGAACTTATAGAGAAAAAATAGGCATGCCAATTATTTATTTAATAGTTGAAATTCCATAATTTGAATTAAATTAGAAGTAAAATAATCAAGTATTCCAATGCATATCTCTTGATTTTAATGTTTGATTATTATAAATTTTAATTAAATGAAATATATCGAAAAAATACAATCTGCAAAAACTATCTAAGTTTCCAATATTAATTTGTTAAAGGGAAAAAGTATCTTCAAAAAAATTAATTACAGGCGGAATAAAATGTTTAATTCATTTTAAATTGAAGGTTTATTGAGTAACACATTGTGTTTTATTAAATTAAAAAACATTACAGTAGATCTGAATGGGAAAAAAATGGGGTTCGAACTATATACTAGAGACCACGACGGTTTTCGACTTAGATATGTATTCCTTCGACGAAGTTGTATTACTAAAAGTTTTAATACATAATTAAGAGCATTCCGTTGCTACTAGTGGCTAGAGATACTTTGCATTCAACCAATCAGATTTAGTCACAGTTTTGAATCACAATCAGGGTTTAGAATCACAAATATTGGTCAGTAGCACTCACAGTTAGAACTGTTACTGTGAAATCACTGTTTGTAACATCCCTAATGAGCATGGATATGCCCCGTTTCGTGTAATTCGATTGCATGAACTTTGGCCACTGGAACTTCTGTGAGTGTTTATATTATGAGTGCTATTAATCGCCAATGTTTATACATTACTCTTTCCCGCATTTAGATTTATGATTTCATGTGTTTACATTACTGTTTCCTGTATACATATTCCTATCAGTCACAACTGGCTGATGCAATCCATTTATAATACTTACTTAGTTAATGAGCCATTTGCTGCTCGCATCGTTCTAAGGCTTGTCTTTTGCGATATCTCTTGATGATTATTAAATGTCTTGTTAGATTCGGTGTACACTTATGTCTACATTAGAAGACATAACAATATGTAGTTTGGTTACATCATCTTTTAAATCTTTCAGCGTTAGCTGGAAGACTTGCAACAAATTCTTGAAGGTTTCCGAATGGTTTACAATGGATGGTTTACAAGGTGATTTAAAAAAAGCAATGAAGGTCATGAAGAAACAACATTGCAACTGTTTTGTCTCAGGATTTCAGAAATAAAAACATTTAGAAGATAAATACAGCGTCGTGTTAGCAAAGGATGTAAGGACAACACCTTCAGAGCGATTGCACACTGAGCGCGGGAGGGGGTCCACTATTTGACGCTCTACAACAACCTTTTAGTAACAGCGTACCACTTGAAAGTTTTACAAATTTTTGGCGTACCGCCAGTTTTATATTTTTTTACAAACATATATATATATAATGTCGGAAAAGTGACCAATGGCTTGTTTTATTTTATTAAAATACTAAGAAAGCTTCATATTTTATGATTTATGCACTTGTATTTCGTATAATGATGTTTTAATAAAGGAAAAAATAAAACGATTATTGAAAATAACAGTTTTATTTTTTACTCACAGGTCTAAAAACAAATAATTTTAAATAATTAGTACCAACTAAGCAAACAAAGATTAACATAATCAAAAATCAATTTGTAGTGTGAAACATGTTGTTGTTTGTTTTTTATTAAAATATAATATCAAGAGCAATAGAGCTTAACTTTACACTCTTATGTCCTTCGTAAAATATTTGGGTCGCTCGTACCATCCTTACGTACCACCTGAAACGTTTCCGCGTACCACCGGTTGGGTATCCCTGCTCTACAATGTTAAACTAGATCTGGGTCAGTGTAATTTAAAATTGCGTCGAGCACTCTTAAATTGCACTGTGTATGTAATGTGTATGATATGTCATTCAAAAGCTATTGAACTACACTGCAATCACAAGACTTTGATCACTTAAATTATCTTTCATATCAAAATGCGTGTCAATCTTTCAAATTGCAAATGAATTGTTGAATATTCACAATAACCAATCCTTCAACCTTCCTCTGTCCGCCTCATTTATTCAACAATTCAACATCAGGCCCGAATACCAACTTCAAAACTATGGTTTGTGTCCTAGACCCAAACTACCATATGAAGGGGTGAGTGGAAGAGTGGGTTTTACGACATATGTTTACTTTTTGGGATTATTGCAGTTTTGAAGTTGCCTTGGAGTGAGATACGACTTGTGCTGACTAGAACAAGAACCCCTATGTGGATATATACAACAACACCAATCCCAAACTATCTCTCTCTTTCTAACTCATCTAGTATAAGTACTGATGACTTCGAGACCAATATCTCTAAATTACAAAAATGTCACATCACCCCTTCTTTCATTTACCTCTTCAATTGTTTTCGGTAGTCGGGCGAATTTCAACATCTGTTACCTTCCATCGCCTCGCTTGTTTCCGCTATGTTTGATTTTGCAGAGCAACATCTTGTCTTGTGATTGCTTTGCTCTTCGTCTAATGAAATAAATATCTTTATTTTTTAAGGTGGAGCATAGGCTTGTTTTAAGCAACAGTGAAAGTCGCAGAGGACAGCAACGATCACCGAAATATCTATTGATGAATTTACAAGTCTTTTTTTTTTATCTGTATTACATATTTTTAAGGATTTAATTTTATTTCATTAATTTTTTCACACAGTTATATTTATGGAACAACAATTGAGACCTTGTTTTTCTTTTCTTTTTGGGCATATGTCAAAAGAATAAATCTATATAAATAAGAATAGAGTACTTTTTTGTGTACATTGAATATTTTCGATCCATTTCAAGTTTTCTATCCGTTTTGGACCCTTCTAAAGCTAAATCCGCCTCTTTTGCGTTTGGTGTCTGTATGTCAGTATGTATGTATGTGCTCTATACATGTCCACACGGTTTATTTTCATGGAAATTTTCATACAGTGAGTACTTATCTTCATTTAGTGAGTGAAAGTAGTTGAGAAAGTCTGTCTCTACTTGTTCTATGTTCGATTTTGTGTTTGTGCGTTTGTGCAGGCATCACATGAATTTTATTCCAGATATTTGATTGCAATGCGTTTTATTTTTATACATTATTTATTAGTTTAGTGAATGCAGTATTAGGCCCGGTGCACACATCCGGTTTTTCAACGTGCGGCGCCACTGCCGCAACGCAAGTACGGTCTGAGATACATTAGATCCAATGGAGCAGTGCACACATGCCTCCAGCGCCGCTTGGGCGTTGCACGTCTACTTGCGTGCAATTTGTACCGCAGTTCCCCACGGCGCCGCACATGAGTCTCCGTTCTGATGTACCTTGTTTTCATAAACAAATGGAATATAAATAATAATTAATAAATGGTTGTATCCAGTAACGTCTATTTAGTTTCAAAATATACTTTTTTCTACTAAGTTAGAGAAATAAAAACGTTTTCTTCGATAGAATATTTATCTCAAATGGATTTTGAAATTTATGGAAAATGAGTTCGTGCGTCATTTTAGGGTTATGGGTGCATAGTTCAGCTTCGGTGCCGCACGTTGAAAAACCAGATGTGTGCACCGGGCCTTAAACATTTCTTTATTGTTATATTTAGATGAGTGAGTTTCAAGCTAAAACACCTGAGCAAGTTGCTTTACTAGTACTTTTGAAAAAGCAATTATTTAAAAAAAAATTATTTTTCTTTGCGGAATTTCAGTTTTGATACTTCATTTATTTCGAGTCTATTTTTGTTCTTTGAGTAATGTAAACGATTTCTGAGTATTTGGGACAGACGATATTTTTCAACGAACTGAAATGAAACGGAAACTCGAGTTGGTTGATCACGTGCATTAATATTTTCTGTTTCTTTTGCGCTGAATTAATTTCGCATTTCTAAATTTTGTGCACTTTTTAATTGTTAGTAACACTACCACAAAGTATTCGACTTAAAGTGGCAGGCAGGTCAGGATAAAGCAAATTTTAAGTGCAATGACGCCTTTATTGAAATAATATTGATGTTTAAAAAATCCGTACTAGAACTTTTCAAACATTAAAAAAGTATTTATCATAATGACAGGATAAGATTGCGAAATTCCACAATGTCGCATACTAGATGCAAGAGTGCCACAAGTAAAACAAATTATTTTCTTGAATATGAGTGCGAGAGCACTCGCCGTTAATCATGGTTTTTATGAATTGTGTTTAACATTAAAATATATATAACTTAAGAAAGGGAATTCCGAATCTCTCTCAAAATCGTCTTTTGTAGCCATAACCTTAGTTTCACCTTTCGTCATTCTGTAGCTTTGTCAAACAGCAAGGGTGCAATGTATGTGAATTGTAATACATGAATGGATATGCATGTGTAGGATTTGCGTCCAAAGTAAGTTGTAGAAGTTATAAATATGGCGAAAGGTGTTAAAATATTATTTTATTCTACGAACAACGTAAGTCATTATATATTTTGATTATCTCTTCAATCTAGCGTTAACCAATTAAAACCGAGTAAGGTCGGGCATTTTGTTAGTATATAAATATAATTATGAAATTAAGGATATTAAAACATGGATAAAAATTGTTGGCAATACATGTGTTCCGTCGAATTTGTATTTTAAATGAATAATTGTCGTCTAATAAAATACAAATCAATACTTTTACTTATGAATAGACATCACTAACAGCTCAAAACAAATGTCCGTTTGCGAATGTCTGTCTCCGAAATGATCCTTCGGGTTTTATTCCGGACCGTCACCGCCATTAACCCGATGTATTGCTCCAGTGAGACGTTAATTGAAATACCTACCTATCCAAACAATCCTTCGGACTGTACGGAACCTCTCTGTTATCGATTACTGTTTACTTTGAAAGAAATGTGATAACATTTTGACAGAGAAAGAGGTGAATAAAACAATATGCATATGTTTAGATAAGTTTATGTTTAAATGAAAGTGAAATGCAGGTGTGGTAATTTCCCTTTGGAGTTAAAGTTTAGAATGATATGATAAGACGGTGATTTGGTGCGTTACGACAAAAGACACGTTTTATATGGTTCACAGATACTATCTATGTAGTAGGAAAGAAAATTTAAGGATTTTATTTTTTGGGTGTGGGCTTTCTTGTCTTTTATAATATTTGATGTATGTTCTGAACATGACCATGCTTTACGTTTATTCGAATACAATTTTAACGATAATAAAAGTTCCAAAAATAATGAATTTCTTACTGATATATGATAGGTAGTCGACAACACCAGTTAGATCAAAAGCTGCTGAAAGATAAATAAAGATTTAAAAAAAAAAAAAGCATTTTAAAGTAACCCAGACATGTGCCATGCGAGAGCAGAAATTAAATGTTTGCAAACCATCTGGTCTGTCTGCTCACACTGAAATTCCCTCTGATAATCCCCCTCAGTAAAAAAAAATTCGTTTTCAGGTCACAATTTTTGCAATATTCATTGTTTGGAGGTAATTGTAATCGTCATTTCTGATTATCAAATCATTTTTGAGATAGTTAGGTATCTCGTATAGTTAATTGTCGAGATGTTTGGTTAATTTTTAAAATTTTTAAAGCTCAAATATTTTTATACAGGAAAGTTTGGTCCTGAAATATTTTTTATTGCTTTGCACGTTCGCTGCTAAAGCTGATAGGGTGAGTTGGTAGTCATTGCCTCGCCGTAGAAGTGGGTTTTTCCCAGAAGTCAATACCAGCCACGCTAATACCAGAATAGATTGGCAAAAGATCAGGCAACATATTTGAAATTTCATCATCTTTAGAGGCTTATCAGATTGCACTTTTCTTTTTTTGGGGCGTCTAGGCCCAGCAGAACTATAGTCTCTACAACTGATACTACAACATTTTTTTTAATAACTAATAAAGTTATAAATTCGAAACCACATATTTCTACAACTAGCTTCTAACATTTACTCCACGTCAATACCACGCCAACACCTAACATATAATGCCGATTGAAGCGGATAATAAATGTTGAGGCACAGCTCTTCCCGCGCGAACGCGTGGATGGTTACTGAGATATCACTCCACATCACGCTCTGGCGCGTGATTGACTCAAAGTTTACGCCACACCATGCTCTGGCGCTAGATCGGCAGCGAAAGTGTTAAACCCTCCAAGCCATTGTGCATTCGCGATATGGTTTCTGCTCTAACAGGCAAAATAAACGAGTCATCAACCAGCTTCTACTACACTCACAAACCTTTAATATAACTTAAACGAAAAACAAAAACCTCTACATGCGTATATGCAGGTAAGGTGTTTTCATTAGTTAAGCAGAAGACAACAAAGTATCTCACTTTATTTTTGGATCTATGAATTGGTTTAAAATTTGATGTTTAAAATACGACATAATTTAAAAATACGACAGAATTTAGGTAATTTCCCATTGAGAGGAATCGAACCTGCCTCATATAACTATGGTGATTAGTGCAGTGTACACACCCAATAAGTCATTTACATTTCTTGGTTGAACAGCCAAGACTTTCAATTTATTGCTTTTTTTTACCTCCTATACAGCTGTTTAACGATATAAATTTTTAACTCAAGAATTTACGAACGTCAGAATCTTTTTCAAAAATTCTTCACGTCAATATTCTCAAACGCATTCTACGCAGAACAAAGAAGTTTTATTGGGATTATTTTTAGAACAAACGAAAAGGGGAGAAAGTAAGCAAACCGTGCACATGCATTTTTCTCCCACGCACATTAAAAGTAAGAAAACGAGACAAATGCAACTTCCCAAACGATTGATTGGTACATGCCTTCTGCATTAGACTCCGCTCCCAACACAATGGAAGCTGCCACTCCTAAAACGATTATTTTCCCTAAAGAAGGGGAAAATAAGTCACGTGCCGTTAGTAAAATATTTTTCCCCACTCCACTTTAAGCTATAGCGAGAATGGTGTTAATGTCCAACGGACGTGCTTGGTGGAGAATACGATTAACTTAAAAATATATAATATTATAAATACGCTTTTTAATCACTGTGTCGTTTGTTGAATATTTTAATTTAGTGCGATTTTTATTCTGTTAGCAAACCTTCGCGTACTTTCAGTTTTTAATATATGCATATCATTTACAAATTACTAAAAATGTTTACCGGATACATGTAAGGTAAAATAGCCAATTGACACGTTTTGGTAAGGTTTTTTTATATCGACGTATTTGAAGTAATGTTTAAATATACTTTTTTGTTTCTAGAACCTACTAAATTTTCCTTTATGTAACGTTTTTTGCAAGAGAAGTTTACTAGTTAATTTTTTAAAAACGAACTTTCATAAACACTGAAGAGCCAAAACATTATAACCACCTACTCAATAACGCGTTGCGCCTCCTTTGACCTGCAAAACAGCTGCAACTCGCCTGGGCATAGATGCCACAAGTTCTTGGTACATGTCTGGAGACAGGTTGTTCCAAATGTCTAAGCAGCGGTCACGCAAAGTCGAGATATTCGGGTATGGTGGTATTAGAGCTCTGATATGCCGCTCCATGACGCCCGAAATGTGCTCTATCTGGCGAGTTAGGTGGCCAGGACATTAAGTGAAATTCATAAGTATGCTCTTCGAACCACTCCAACAAAATTACGAACCTTGTGACATGGGGCGTTGTCCTGCAGGAAGATTCCATTTACAGTTGGGAAGACAGACGCCATGTAAGGGTGCACCTGATCCGCAATGATGATCAGAAAGTTCGCAGTGTTCATGGTCTGTTCTACCACAACTACAGGTCCCAGAGTCGCCCATGCGAACGTCCTCCAAAGCATAATACCGTCACCACCAGCCTGTGTATGACCTGCTGTATAAGATGGAAGCCACTGTTCACCTGGCAGGAGGAGTACCCTGACACGATCATCAACATGATGAAAGAGAAATCGGAATTCATCTGACCTGGCAACTGTCTTCCACTCATCCATGGTCCAGTCTCGATGTCACCGGCCCCACTTTATGCGTAGTTGACGGAGATGCTGGGTCAATAGAGGCACACGAGTGGGGCGTCTGCTGCATAGTCCCATATCCAACAGTGTCCGCTGAACTGTGTGTTCCGAAACACTTGCGCTTGGACCTGCATTTTATTGGGCTGTCAGCTGAGCCACTGTCTCGCGCCTATTTTGCTTTACCAAGCAGAACAGTCTCCGACATACTTTTTTATGATTACGCGTGGACAACACCTTGGCGTCTACTGCTGGTGTCACCGTTATTTATTCACTTTTCATGAATACTAACAACGGCATATCGTGAACAACCTACCAGTCGTGCAGTTTTGGGTATACACGTTCCGACTCTTCTGGCCATTACGATCTGCTGTCTATCAAATTCGCTTAGGTCAGCAGCCTTACCCATCACTCTTAAAAGTAAGTGCTAGAATGATTACTTACCTTCTCCAGCAGCAGTTAAATACCATTCTCACTTAATCACGTGCCCTCCACGTCATCCAGACGAGTTCATTGAAAAATGTGGGGATGGTAGTATTGTTTTGGCTTGTCAGTGTATTTACAAATATGATAATCTTGGCATATCGCTGTAATGCAGGGTGTTTTTATAAGTAAGAGCACCGGGATTGATTTATAATAACTTTTGAATCAGTGTTTATGAAGTATGTTCGTATACTCAAATTTTCGTTTACTTAATTAATTACAAAAGCAGTCTCTGGTTGCACTACTAAGACATGTTTCATAGCCTTTTTATATGTTTAGTATTTCTTCGCTTTTTTTCTACATCAATAGATACAAAATAAATAAACATAACACTCGTTGATTCACTTTTCAATCCTGTAGGTATATTAATTAGCGTCGCGATGAATCAACAGGGAAGACTATTCGCGAAGATACTGGATGAATTCCGATGATAAATATTCTATAACTAACTGAATAACCCGGCGTTCATTGAAATTCAACTATGACCACGACAGATGAAATATGAGTGCGACATTTCCCTCTGTTAACTCAAATATATAAACACTGTGGAACGTGTTTCCTACTGTGATAGCTAACACATGACCGCGATACTTCCCTTTGTTAACACATACACAAGAACTGTAGAATGTGTTTCCTTATCTATCTCCATTTATTGATGAAAAACAAACTTTAGATTTTTAAAATTGGGGCTTCGAGAGGCAATTTTAGGACTACCGTTGTGCCAATTTTCATGGCTACAGATTGGTCTGACAACAGGAAACAATAGCCTATGTTTTCCGCAGTGTTCTAAAGTGTAAGTTTACCAAATGTGTGGATTGGTCAAACGGCATAGATTTGTATTGAACATATACACTATAAAAGAATAATTGAGAATATACACTACCCTAAAATAATGGACCGGGCATTGGACACACCAACGGATTTGCATAAATTCGATTACTTGTTTGGGGGTGTTTTTGTGGTATGGCCTTTGACATTTCCATGTTCTTCCTGGTCGACAGAACGCCGACGCCTACATGAATATTTTGGACCATCAGGTACTTCCTACGTTCTGGCAATCTTATGGAATGGACGAATGTTACTTCCAGAACGACAATGTTCCGTGTCATGTTGCAGTCTCTGTCAAGCAGTGTTATCAAGATATGGATGTAAAACGTCTTTCTAGCCCGCTACTAGAGCCACCCTAAGCCCCCTAGAAAATTTGTGGTACGAGTTAGAACTACGCTTACGGACCTGGGAACCACGTGCGAAATCTACTGCTGAGCTGGCGACATTCTTGCAGCAGGAATGGACACAAATACCTATAACTGTGTATCAAAACCTTGTTAAAAATATGCCCAGAAGGATTGCTAGTGTAATTGCAGCATGTGGGGGACCATCCCCCTATTAGAGCATGTATTATTTTCCTTATACCATCTTACTGTCCTGTCTATTATTGTAGGGCAGTGTACACACATAGATACACACAAACACATCCTTTTTTGATATATAGACAACACCACGCAATTTTGAGTCAGATGACGAGGTCACACCCAAGCTGGGACCCCACTCTCCAAAATTCCACACCAAGCCAAAATGAGGACATTTACGGCCATGATATATTTAATGTGCATCAGTCCCTTCGTACACGACGCTGTATGGTTGGATTCGAACTCGCAACGCTCAGTTTGCTAATCCGTTACTCTTCCAATTGTGCTACGCGCCCTTCGTCATTTATGCCCGCTTGGTGTGAAATTTAGATATGAGGCATTATTGAAACATTTTTAAAGATCGAAGGAATCGAACAAATTACGGTACAAACAGAGTACGTGTACTCGCAGCGCAACCAGGGGCGACTTTTTCTCATTGATTGGTAATGGTAATTTTAGTTAACGTCGTACTAGAGCAACACAACGAGCTATTGACGACTGTCCGGAATCAGTCCCTTAAGGGAAAGATTCGAGGACACCTCGTAATTTTGAACCACGCTCAGATGACGAAGCAACACCTGAGCTGGCACCCCACTCTCCAAACTTCCACGCCAACCCAACATGAGGATTCTCATTGATTGAGTAAACACACACACACACACACACACACACACACACACACACACACACACACACACACACACACACACACACACACACACACACACACACACACACACACACACACACACACACACACACACACACACACACAGTACGTGGAAATAAAATTTAATAAAATAAACTTATAGTAAATTTTAAACTTATTCCAGTACAAAATAGTGTCATCGCATAAAAACCACTGTGTATCCAATATTCGACTCCCAGAACAAGGAATATTTGGTCAAGAAATATTTCTTAGAAATCAATCGATTGTTTAAGAAACCTCTATATTATTATTTCTAATAAAATGTATTGTTTGGAGCTAAATACAATCTTTGTGCTCAATGGAGGTCTCAAAAGATAAATCATTAAATTATTATGGATTTTTTAAGTCAGTTGACTTATAGGGTTTCTCAAATACATATATTCTTTTGGCAAAAAGTAATTGCATTCTAAACTGTATAAAATAAAAAGTACACTTAGTACACCTCAAATATGCATTTTAAAACAAGTAGAAACATTAAATAAATATGAAACACAAATAAAATTATTTAGTTCTATGAATAAGAGTGTATAAATGGTGAAATAAAATGTAATCATCAGTAGCGTAGTTCTCTGGCAACTGAGAATCAAATGTCACTGTAGTACACTGGTGAACTATCTCTTTGTAGAATGCTTGAATGTTTTCTTCATTTGGGATGTATTTCATCAGTTTATTTATGTCTTCAATTTTTTTTGTTGTTGGGGATTTTCCCACTTGGATATACTGGTTCATTTTGGGAGTGTGATAGAAGGAGCTTTTTATTGTTGTTAAACCGAAAAAAGTGTGGCTGCAAAATCCATCATTAAAAGGTTTTGCAATTTCAACATCCTTATGTTTGAAGGAGTGTGAAAAATGCAGGAAATGCGAGATTTTAAAAGCGACCTTCTCATTCTTTGGATCTATACGCCTATAAGTCAGTGACTTATCGGCTATCTCGAATAAACGAAAACTTTCATACGAGCCAACTCTATGTAGAATGACCTGACTCGTGGGTCTACTTCTGAAGAATAGATTTTTAACAAAAACCCGATTTCGTCAAAAAGTGACTTATGGGGTTTCTCAAACAACCGATTCAAATGTGTTCCAGATTCATAATAGCATAATTTATATTATCAGATTAAGAGCTGAATTCCTTTCATCATAATAATAACGTAATCCGTAATTAAAGAATAATAACTGAATTCTTATTACCGGGGGACACCGCGGTAGCCCAGTTGCGAGAGTAACATATTAACTAACGGGGATTGCGAGTTTGAATTCAACCAGACACCGTCGTATACAAAGGGCGATGGTACACATTAAATCTATCGTGGTCTCAAATGTACTTACGTTGTTGTGGTGTGGAAGTTTTGAGAGTGGGTGCCGGATCAGGATCTCATCATGTGACCGTGATTCAAAATGACGTGGTGTTGCTCTTGGATCTTTTCCTTGTGGGAATGGTCACATATCGTCGTTAATAGTTGTTGTATTGTTCTTCGACGTTGATTCAAATACCTACCTACCATAATAACCGAATACATAACAGCTGAATTGATAATAACAGAATAAAATATGAATTCATAATAACAGAATAAGAATGGAATTTATAATAACAGAATAAAAACTGAATTCATAATAACAATGGAAAAACGGAATTTATAATAATAGAATAAAAATTGAATTTATAATAATAGATTAAAAAAGGGATTTATAATAACAGATTAAAAAGGGAATGTATAATAGCATAATAAAAACTGACTTCATATTAATAGAACTAAAGCTGAATTTATAACAGAATAAAAACGGAATCCATAATAAAATAAAATCATAGTTCATGATAATAGAAATCTACAGACACAAGTGTTGTAGGACTAGTACCTATCATTCGAGCTAACAATCGAGAATAATGTAGAGTTGAGTAAGTCCAAGAAAAACGGACGTTATAATATACACTGAGGAAATTTCATACATCAGGGAATGGATGTTCTACGAGCTTTCCGTGGGGTCTTGGTTTTAACGACTCTGACATCTTTCTTCTAAGGCAAATCACACATTTCCAACATGAAGTTATTCTTTTAAGGCAAAGTACATATTTTCAACACAGTCAATCTTTTAAAGCAAAAGGCACGCCCAGTTCCAACACAGTCATTCCTCTTAGGCAAATCAGGCATTTTCAACTCAAAGTCATTCTTCTTAAGCACGGCACAGATTTCCAACACGAAGTGCCACTCATCTAAGGCAAAGCACGCCTCTCCAACACGAGGTGCCATTCTTCAAAGGCAAATCACTCATTTCCAACATCAGGCCATTCTTCTATGACAAAACACACATACAAAACACAAACGGATTCTTCTAACGCAAAGAGCATAGATTTCCAACACATAGTCATTCTTCTAAGGCAAAGCAGATAGATCAACACCAGTTTGCGACAAAATACGCTTGAGTACTGACGAGTTTCCTGCATAGAAACGAAGTATCATGCGCAATCTGATTTTCTTATCGCACATCGGATAAATGTATGACTAAACTATTGGGTTCGTGCAAAATGAATAGTTGAAAATTAATTCACTAGGGTTTATAAAGAGTTTAAGGAAGATTATTGGATTAGGAGAGGTATTACGAAAGTCTTATGGCAAAATAAGGCGGTTTTTGTAGCAGTAACATATGCCACTTAATGCTGTGATGGAATAGATCGTAAGTCGCAAAAGAAATATCAAATATACAACGAGTAAGCGGGGTCTCTTTGAGTCCTGGTGGGAAAGTTCGAAAGGTTAAAGTAGTTAAGGCTGGCAATGGTGACCGTATGACTGTAGTAAGGAAACATATACTTGTAGATTTATCGAGTATAAAATAGATAGCTCTTCTGGAAGGGACAGTTGTGTTGAGATATTATATTTTTAGAGGTTGGTTTTAGTATCGCTTCTTGTGATTAGTAAAAAATATCTAGGCATAATTATTGGATTAGTATATACAAAATAATAAATTAAATTAACTTCAAAATTTTGAATTATCAATATCGGTAGTACAAGGTGGAGTGGGTAAATTGCTTTTTTAGAATTCACGCTGTGACGGCGCTGTTGGTCGAAGAGAGGAGAGTGTGGGCGTGGTTTATAGTGACCGACAGTAGGTTTGTATTCATTTGCTGTTCAGTTGCCATAATGCAGTGGACACGTGAGGAGCGCTTATTTTGTGTTGAAGTGTATTTCTCGAATTCCCACTCGTTCATTGCAGTGCAGCGTGCTTTTCGTTTGCGATTTCCACTTACCCCACTCGGACGTGTTCCTGGACGGCAATCAATTGTAAATTGGGTAAATACATTCAGAATAACAGGGGATGTGTCATCTGTACGAAGAGGACCTGAGAGAAGCGTTACAACACCACAAAATGTCGAACGAGTTAGAGCAGCAGTACTACAATCTCCGAAACGCTCAGCTCGGAAACAAGCAATTGCTCTTGGCATTTCAAGACGTTCTCTAGACCATATTCTTTATAATGAACTGAATTTTCACCCGTATCAATGTGCGTGGTACAGCAATTGTCAGTACGGGATTATGTAACACGAAGACCTTCTTGTGAAGACATGCTTGCAACCATACCCCATGACGAAAATGTGTTCTTTTCTGATGAGGCACATTTTCACCTCACTGGGTGTGTAAACAAACAGAATATGCATTACTGGAGCGAAACGAACCCCAGGGAAATTCACCAGAGACCCCTGCACTCAGACCGCGTCACTGTGTGGTGCGCCATATCACAAGTAGGCATCATTGGCCCTTACTTTTTCCAGGAAAATCGCCGTGCTGTAACTGTGAATTCGGATCGTTACTTAACTGTGCTGCAAGAGTTTTTCCAGCCGGCTTTCGAGGCAGTGCAATTACAGGATACCTGGTTTCAACAAGACGATGCCACTGCACACACAGCGGGCATTACCATGAATTTTTTGTGGCAAACATTTCCTGGAAGGCTTATCTCTCGGATGGGGGATATCAACTGGCCCGCACGCTCACCGGACATAGCCTCATGTGATTTTTTTCTTTGGGGTAACCTGAAGTCGAAGGTGTATTGCAAGCGTCCCAAAACCCTGGAAGACTTACAGAACAATATTGAGGCTGAAATTGCAAGAATGCCAGGAGACATGCTTGAAAGAGTGCATGATAATTTCAGAAAACGACTGCAGCAGTGTGTGGATTGTGAAGGTAGACATTTACCAGACACACTGTTTAAAACAATGTAATTAGAAACTTCCGTTATTGTCAAAATATGAAAAATAAGAATGGAAGTTTCTAAGTGTTCATTATTTTTTTAGTTCATTCCCAAATTATCAAATTACCGTGCTCCACCCCATTAAATCAGTTATGACTTCAAATGCCCTCGTGTTGGTATGGTGTGGAAGTTTGGAGAGTGTGGTGCCAGGTCAGGTGTGAATTTGTCATCCGACCGTGGTTGGAAGTTACTAGGTGCTGTACTCAAATCTCTTTGTTTTCGGACCGTCGATAATAGCGCGTTGTGTTGCTACAGTGCAACGTTAACTAAAATACCTGTCCAGCCTACCAAATCTTAACCTAATGATAACATCTAAGGGAAAGTTCTTAGCCGTAAATTGAGGAGATTACCGTCAAGGCAGATTATACAAATCGCTATAAGCGTGTGATACATCATATTCATAATATAACATTAAATGTGTCAATCAATGCAAGTAGCAATACGTGAGTAACTCATATATTAAATTTTATTTCCTAAGGTATAATATTTTATTCTTGATTAAATGAAGGATAAACAAATCTATTGAACAAATATATGGTCACTAAACGCAATATATCGTTCCCGTTATAAATCAGTTTAACATAATTTTCTGAATCTTAAATGCATAAAGTGGTCATGTACAATACGTTTTGAACGACTCTTGAGGGAGATAAGAAGGACGAACTATAGATTTATTAATAGAACACGAGATTGCTGCAATGAATAATTCAGACACACGATGCCTTAACCATTCATATGTTAATACTAAAAAAGTGACAATTTTAAGTTAATTACATATTTCCTTCAAAAAAATTAATGTAGGAGTTCACAAACTTTTAATTTTTGCTTATATCCGACCAATTTAATTTAGTCAAAGCACGACAATGGCAGATATGTGGATATTTTATTGTTACCCTGCGCACCATGAGTATGGTTCACGTTACACTTCACATGCATGCCCACATTCTTTGCACAGCCCGTAAAAAGAGATATCACCACATTCAGTCTGGAAGGTCAAATATATATGCCTCAACCAGAAATTCAAACCAGAAAACTTTCGTCTCATAACCCAGCACCCTGACCAAAAGACTGACAATTCGGCAGTTTAAGAAATGAATGAACTATATTCCAACCCAAATTATCTCTATGTGCATTAAAGCGCGTATTTTTGACTAAAATATTTAATTGTAATTCCTAAAAAAATGGTCTTTATACTTTTTAGGCTAAATATAAATGTTCAACGAGCTAGTCGCTCATATTTAACTATATAGTTACATTTCATCAACATTCATTTATGCCCATGTATTTCCAACATAGTTTAAACCTTAAATTTTAATATTTCAACAACTTGTACCCCCATATATATTAGTTTCTTGGAAGGTACTTCTTCCTGATATTACCATACAAATACATTAGGTAAGTTTTCATATAAAAGGAACCTTTATGTGTGAAATGTTTCAAAGTATCAAAATTAGATTCTATAACCTATCATCAAATGCAACATTTACACGAAAAGTGTCCGAATCGAAGATCGTGGAAAGAAACATGAGGTAAATCGCAAAAAATGTCATAACATAATTACGTTCTTTCGAGTGAAGTGCGGCTAGAGCAATCTCTGAGTAAGTGTGCCTACTAAATATAAAACGCGTCTCTGTTTCATGTAGGAGCTGACACCTGTTTAATAGTTTAAAGGATTCCTATAGGATTTGTTTCACCGCTCAATACAATAAAATAACAAACATGAAAACAGTCCACGGTATGCCCACCATGTAGGGCAAGTCGATCCATCAAATATATCATAAACGTACTTCTTAAAATTATACCATGGTAAGAGTTTATACAAAAAATGGTGAACACAGCCTATCATTGTATTTGAAAGATTCATGACACCAGATTGTCCTTTCAAGACTTACAGGCAGACGCTCATGGTATATGCCCATTGTTAAACGAATTATGAACCTTCAAATACGTCCTTGCTTCTCAACCTCAGGAGCTACTCTCCATAGTTTGGATTGAGACCGCGTCTGTGGGGCAACTCCTGGATGAATCGGTGTTAGTTACCGTGAGATTTAAAAATCATGGTATTTTGGACTTAGTAAAGGTTTCACTCAAACAAATGGTATTAATAACAACAACTGAAGGGTGTACATGTATTAGTTAATAATCTAGGAATGTGTGGAAAACATGTGATTTTTTAAAAACTTTTCTTTCGCATAGCAAGTTTAAAATGAAATTTGAAAATTTGGATTCGCACCCTATATGTAAATATAACATTGCCTTTATTGAAATATATAAGTTCAAATGATATTTCATAGAGATTACTAGTAATATGCTCCAAGGATGTATGTGATGTTGACATAGGTACAATAACTTATAGGAAAGTCAAAACTTTACAACTCCCAAGGATAGTCAGAAAACAAACTCCCTTAATAAAACAATTACGCCTTAAAGGGGATTCTGAAGTGCAAAATTAATAAAAGTTACTCAGATTAAAATAAGATTTATAACGTTAAGGATAATAAATAAAAACTAATTATGTGGCTCTAACATGCTATCAACTAGCATAAATGACACTCATTAATATCAGCTAGTACTTAATTGGTAGGGAGTAAAACTTTAAATTGTTACACGTCAGCACAAAAAATTATAATTGGTGCTATTTAACACACTCAGTCGAATTGTTAACACGTCCGGAAAGAGGCAAGAACATACTGCGATTGGATTATTTTCTCAGGAACAATTTCTTATTTAAGACACGAGATGATGGCTGTAATAAGATAATGAAAGATCAAAATAAAAATAAAAATCGTATGTATTAAACCAGAAAACGAAAGTAAAAACGAAAGTGTGTTTTATTTTTATATTTTTTAAATAACTTTTGTTTTTGTAATAAATATTTACCTTTCAGAGGTAGTTGCAGCTTTTGCGCATTCCTCTGTCAGTGTGTTATTTTTATTATATTTTCAATATGTTATTTCCATAAAACTCACTTCTCACAAATAAATCCTTCAAGAAAAGTAATAAAGTTAAATGAAGCTGATTTATTATTATCAACAATTACGCCACTGATGACTATTTCTATTTCGTCATTTCCTCTGAGTCATTGGTGTTGGCGGTTTGTTGAACTAAATGACTTACGGCATTTGATGTAGTGATGGGGAAAATGACTCTTTTCAGGGATCGGATCGGAACCGCTCACTCACTAAAAAGAGCTAGCTCTTTTTGATGACTCACCGCTCCTTTGAGATATATAATAATGTATATAACACATCGAAATGTATACAATATGTTTGGGCCATCGAACATCCCTCGTTGTCACGTGAGCGCATGTGTCCAGACGAAGAGGCGCCAAGCGTGATTGAAATACCCACGCACACAACACTTGAAACACTCACTCATCCAGCAATTGCGCAGTTTACCTCTAAAATCAACTAAAGGAGGGAGACGGGGCCCGAGGACGATAGGCATTGCAGCATAGGGCTGCTAAGCTGTAAAATTTAATTGCTAAGGCATAAGATGGCCCAAAACCATGTCAATTCAAAACCTTTGAAATTGTCCATAAAGAATAAATTACTTTGAGGACACTTCTACTTTTGTAATTCCCGTCATGAACCCGTTGAGATTACAGAAGTAGCAATTAAAATATCCAAACACGTTAAAAATCTCATTTTTGACCAAGAATTCTAAAAAAATTTTCGATTTTATTGGATAGAGTATTTATTTGACTTTCAAAAACATATTTAATTTTTTCTCTGTTAATTACTTGAAGAAGTATTAAGATTTTAATCAAGGCGGGAAAGCAAGAAGTAAGAATGGAAAACACTGGAAATGGCCATTAAAAGGCCAAAAACATGGCAAAATCTAAATTTAAACCTGACTTTTTTTTTGCAAATATAATTTTAGAAAGTTTTTTCAAATATTTAAATGGTTTCTCTTTTGGAAATGGAGTGAACTTTTTTAAAGAGAAGGAAGAACAAAATTGTTTACACAAAGAGCAAACGCAAGGGTGCAAGCGATGCACTTGAAACTACCTTTAACTCCAAATTAATATTTTTGCATTATTTCCTCACTTCAAATGTTATAATACAAAAACTTATAACTGGATTCTAGTAAACTTTTGAGAGTTTGTTATTTATAATGTTGTCAAGTGAATGAACTAGAATAATTATGCTGAGTTCAAAAGTTTCTAAATTATTACTATTTATTTAAGAAGTGGGACTGTAAAACTATAAAAAATCTTCTATTCATTTTTCAATCACTTGTAAAATTGTTGTTTATTTAAATATCCTTTTATTCTAGTTCATTCCCTATAAATATGCATGTAGTTTATTTTGGTAGCATCATTTTTCAAATTGGTTGAATAGATTTTCATGTAGCACATTTGAAGTTTTTGACACATTTCTTTAAAATTTCATACATAATTATCATATTTTTACAAAATTATTAATATATACTTTTAATATTTATAGCCCATTGCTATTGTTTAAAACACAAAACATAAAAATATCATTAAAATGTTTCTATACCACATTTAAAAAAAGTGTCTTGGACGTGTTTGGATACATTAAGATTTCTTTCTAAAACCACTTAGTTACCAAATGAGACTTCCTAATAATTTAAATGATATTTTAAAATCATATAATAAAAATATTAATAATTTATTGAAGTACTTAAGATTTTTAACTATTTATTTTAAGATATAGGTATATAATACCCTCGAATACTCGTTGTCCCAAAGATTTTCAAAATCCAAGTCCCCTCCCTGTCTTTTAATAAAATATTTTCAAAATGCCTTGTTTTGTGAAGGCAATGCAATAAAAACGAGTTACGTTTAATTTAATTTTGTGTAGCTTTATTAAAATGATATCACTCCCGAGAAATCAAGGTTATTATTATATTAATGTTAAGTGAATAACATAATAACTGTTAGAATATGTTTTAATAACAACCTTAAGACTAGTTTTAATTAGTGCTAAAAGGCGTGATATGACTTAAGCCGTAAAAACACCCTTTCAATCTAAAATTGAATTAAATTTAAAAAAAAATAACATTTATGATAATACATAGATATTTAAAAATTTGAAACTTCAAAAAAGTAACAAAAGGCTAGGGAGCGCAAAAGAACGAATGCGGAATTGACTCTTCGAGAGCGATAGTTATCGAAAAGAGCCAAAGAGTTAAATCTCAAAAGAATCAACTCCCAAAAGAATCAGTGAGCGCAAACGATCGAATGCGGAAATGATTCTTCGAAAGAGCCAACTCTCGTAAAGAATCAACTCCGAAAAGAATCAACTCTCAAAAGAATCAACTCCCAAAGAATCAACTCCCAAAAGAATCACTGAGCTGGTGATCGCATGCGGAAATGACTCTTCGAGAGTGGAAGCGCTGATTCGTTAAAAAAGAGTTACCGCTCTTCAGCCCTGATTGGTTAAAAAAGAGCTATAGCTCTTTTTTGACGAATCAGCGCTCGCTCACTCCGTCAAAAGAGTCGACTCTTTGAGTCAGCTCCTGAGCGGATCGCCCATCTCTAATTTGATGCGATCTTCTGGCTTTGTGTTGCTGGTCTCCCGACTGCTGCTGCAGGTTTGATTTAAATTTTCTTATTTCAATCCTTTTTTTTTTTTTGTTTTGTATATTCGTATTAATGGTGTTTGGGGGAGGATATGAGCAATTTCTTAGCATTTGGTCACAAAAAATCAATTTTCGATTTTCTACCGTGGCACCCCCCTAAAAGTTGCCAATAGGCTAGAAAATGTGATTGGCAGAGTTTCAGCCCAATCTGATAATATTAACCCGTGCCTCATTGAGGCTAAAGTTAAGAAAAACTGTGATTTTTAGCAAAAAATCGTAGTTTTTGCTCCTTAAAATCGAAACTATTCGTCCTAGAAAGCTGGTTCTTGTCTTATTTCGTAGGAAATTTTATTGACTTGAAGTTTGATCGCCCTCATCTACTACTTTTGCTAAAACTTATAGAATTGTATTTAGCATTTTTCATGTAAGGTCGTAGTGGATATCGTCGGTGCATATATATATATATATATAACTTCATGACACTGTCATAAATAAGCATTGAAAATCCAAACGCTAATGCTAAGCGCTGGTTTATAAGCAACTGTCGAAACGTTATTCAAGGGTAATTAAAACCATACATGAAATATTATTTTTAAGTTTGGAATATACAAGTTCAAGTTTCAACGAAACTAATTTATTTTTTAACATAGCGTCCGATTGCGGTTTTAAATTTTTCGTTGCTATCTACAAACTTAGGTATTCCTTAAAATAAATTATTTCATTTTCGTTTATTCAATCGTGCATAAACCTTGCTTGTGTACCCATCTTCCCCATCCCAGGTCATCATGCTCTACTTTGTATGGGAAGGTTCAATGGTTCTGTCCAGCAACTGATCAATTTTCCCTACCGATCGGCCGCCTTTGATCATTGTGTCAACTCTCTTTATGCGATCGGCGAGGTTGATGACCAACCTGTTCAGGCGTCGTCAAAAATGTTCTTTGGTTCAAACTTAAACCTTTCTATTCATTCATAAACTTTACTGACACATGCAGCTGTCTCTCTACTGCGCTAATATTCGATGAATCAACGAAGGACTATCCATTTTATATAGGAATAATTTCAACGCAGTTTATACCAACACGTTGCACGGTGCATACTACATGACGCTGACGTGGTCATATATGTTATATCCTGTTTACCTCTATCTACAATGATAGTATAATAAAATAATTACCTTTATTCTGTTAACTATCCAATATATGTTATATCATGTTAATTATCCATGTTATCTTACGATATATACGTTAGTATAAAACTAGGCGTCATGACATTCCGGTTCCCCACGTCGTTATGCACTAGTGTGTGGACAATTTCAATGCTGCTCTCAAACCCTTGAGCGTTTTCACTTATCGAACTTTGTAGCTCCTTATTGTAACGACCCTAGAAACGGGATCAAAGGTCAACACCAATCCCGAACCATAAATCCCGAATCGGGGAGATCTTCCATGCTGGTCTCCTTGCCATTTAGGTGTTTTTAGGGGTGTACGAAGCCCCCCTGTGATAACTGTATCTCAGTGAAACTGGTGATATAAGAAAAAGATTAATGGAGAGTTTGAGCTAAGAAGAAGTGCATTTTTGAGGTGCTCTTTCGATGTGTCCGTTTGAGTAGATTCCATTTTCTCCTGTTTGCTGCACTCATGACCAAGGTACACAAAGCCCTGATTGCATATAGTGTGAATGCTATATATTTAACGTTAATAAACGCTAGTTATTTGTAATTTAGGCCTTTTCGTTGTATTCATTGGCACACCACTTTGTCAACTTCGTTACATTATCGGTCATAGTATCAACTCTTGTAACATGTTCTTCATTAAGCAATGTTGATGGTCTACATGTTCAAACACGTTTCGTTCATGTTTAAACCATTTTATTTATACATAACCTTTTCTGAAGCATGCAGCTATTTACACACTGTACCAAACTTAGATGAATCTCAGCCATTTCTATCTCCTGCAACCACAAAATTATGTCTCCAGAGCATCATTCGTCAACTGCTATCCCGACCGACTGTGCTACGAGGAAGCATCCATCTTTTTAAATAAGCGGTTTCAACTCAGCAGCTATATAATACAAGCGCGCCTCTAAACGAATGATCGTATGTATATACAGAAAATGAGAAAATAATGCTCCCCTTATAGTAAGCAAAATTCAAATTCTTATACGATGTGTTGTCTTGGGACGTGTTTCTTGATTCAATTGTAGAAAATGAAGATGCACCATCATTATTTTAAAATTAGGAGAAAAACGTAAGATTGGAGCATCTTTAAACTCGAATTACCTGCATCAAGGTAAGATGCGAGTGCTTTTCTTGGATGTGCATCAAATGCACATTAAGGATAGCAGTTAATTACAAATAAATATTGTAATTACAAGACTTCTAATATGAAAAATCTTCTCAGAGATTTGTTGGGAAAATAACGTCAATTGTTTCCTTAATTTTTCTTAAAGTATTACACATTTGGGATACATCTATTTCATTCCACCAATTTTAACTTAATAGTATATTTAATTTATTACTATCATTAAAAATAAAATATGTGATTTTTTTCTTCTACCAAGCTAAATGTAAGTGACTGTAGTGTTTTTGTGTAGCGTTACGTTGCTTTCTGTAAGTATCCATGACGTGAGATCACTTAGCTTATTTTTATAACCCGTACCAACCAGGCTTACATTTAGTTAAAGTGTGGCCGGATCTTGCCTTGTTTAGTTAATCCGATTCTATCACCTCTATGATAAAAATTATAAAGCATAAATTCCGAATCTATATTATTTAAATGGCTAATGTGATTAAGATAGAACCCCCAATGTTGTTCTCTGTATTGTACTCGAAACATCCTTGAATTTTCACTATGATGTTTCTTAAGTCATCCATTGATCTTTCGTCCTCTTGTTTTTTATTATTCACCGATATGAAACTTTTAAAATGCGTATTTTACTAATTTATTTTTTTCTCCTAAAAGCGATCCGGATAGCTGGAGTTCGGATAAATGGAGTATTGTATGTCTTCAGTTCAGAACTGGTGGTGATTCTAGTGGTGATTCAGAACTAGTGGTCAGAACTAGTAGAGGGATTTTTAGCGTAAACAAACAAACGAGACTAAACATGGTATTTCCCTTCCATTACCCATATACACACGCATAATCCCCTGTAGGTAGTTAAAAAACGTCACACTGAAAAAGCAAAACTGTCTATCGACGATGGCACGGAGTCATACCCGAAAAGAAGATTCGACGACAAAATCTAACACTTTTGAACGACGTCCAGATGATGAGGCCAACATCTGAACAAGAACGATACTCTCCCAACTTTTACAGCACATCAACGTGAGTACATTTGGGGCCACGACAGGTTTAACGTGCACCAGTCTCCACCTACACGACGGTCGAATTTCGATCTCGCAACATTCTGGTTGCTAGTCCGTTACTTTTCTAACCGGGCTATCGCATGCCGCCACACATAAGATATGTCAGGGTACCTTAAAATGTAGTTTATCACTCTTTTGGTGACGTTCGGTATTTAATCTAACGGATGTGGATCAATAAGCCATAAATTCGAAATCATGCTGTGGAAATTTTAGGAGCGGCGTGCTAAAATCGTATTCGAATAACTTGCCAACTCACGGCACGAACAGAATGCGTCAAGGATACACATAATACCGTAGAATCACTACCACCATCTAGATTAAGCTAGGCAGAAAATTATCTAGCTAAACCAAATGTTGTAATCATTGGAGCGTGGTTCAAAAATACGAGATGCTATCTCTGGACCCTACTTTTTGGAATGGATCCCGTAACGTCACGAATCGGCACGCATATTCAATTATAGACACTATTGCAGCAAATTCCAATAGAGATTTAGTGATTGCCCTGACCCCGGATTATGACGAGGTGTCGACTTTTGGCATCAGTTTGTACACGAATCAACGAAAAATCCGATCGCAATCTCTAATTCTAGAAATAAGTATTTGTGTGGAGTCATTTACTTTTATTTATTAGAATACGTTTTGAGATATTTAGGGCATTTTGGTTGTGATATTTTTTGCTTAATTTATTTTGACATTTAATGTGTGATTAACGATGAATAATAATATAATATACATCGATTCGGAATTTATTATTTTGAATGTTCAAATGCTATGTATTTTAAATACAAAACAAAGTGCAATTAAGGTGTACGTATTTACACACTAGAAATCCTGAAAATCTAAATGTCTTTCATTGCTTCCAAATATTCTTCAATTTTTTAGCTTTCGAATGATGCCAAGATCTTGAAAATATTCAAAATAGTTTTCTACATTCATGTCCATAAATTAAGGATAATGCCAGATCCGGCCAATAAAGGTTCAGAAACAAAACAAACGTGACTTATTCATAAAGCCCATTTATTAAACAAAATATAAAGAACAAAAAATATGGTGTATGTATGATACCATTCATAAAAACTACGATTTTTGTTCACTGGAGCAATTACAAAAGATACCGACCTTACAAAACCTTACATGACATGATTGGTATGATGGTTAATACATTGTATATGTCTGCCAGACGATGAAATACAGTCCTTACAACGCCGAGGCATGCTGAGGATCAAATTATCGAGCCGATCTTAAGGAAGATCCCTCTACTCACCAAGCAATGCTCTTCGAAGTTCCGGTACACATGTAGGAAGTGGTTGATGGGCTGCAACTCGTCGACCAAGCATGTCCCACACATGCTCTATCGGATTCAAGTCAGGTGAGAATACTGGCCATTCCATACGGGTGATATCTTCAGATTCAAGGCATTTGTTTACAATGTTTGTACGGTGAGGATGGGTGTTGTCATCCATAAACACAAATTTTGCGCCCATGGCACCACTAAACAAAATTACATTTTGTTCCAGAATGATGTCTCGATAAATTTGACCTCACGTGGTTCCGATTTGAACATGTATATCTCTTCTGCAACCCAATATAATTCCGCCTAACCCAATAAACGAGCAATCCTGCACCACCGTATCGGTGTCGTTTAATGATATTGTTTTGGTGGTAGCGTGTACCTGGCGTTCTCCATATGAACGTCCGCCGTGAATGAGACTACAAGCTAAACATGGACTCGTCGGAAAACATCACACAAGACAAATTATGACGATGATATCGCATGTTCTCTACTCCAGGCTAACCGCTGGCCACAGTGAGTTGCCGTGGGCGGAACAAATCTGACAGGCCTGCGAGCATATAAACCAACATGTCCCAAACGTCTGTAAACGCTTTGCCTTGAAACTGTCGTACCCGTGGCTGAAGATAACTTACGAGATGCTGTGCTCCGTCTGCTTCTTTTTGCAGTTACTGCCAAATACAGGTCGTAATTCGGCGTTGTAACTCGGGGTCGACTTATACTGTAACGTCTACTGATATTTCCATCATTTTGGAATCGTTGGCAAAGCTTAGAGATGGCACTTTGGGCGATTCCAAGTTCTACTGAGACTTCCGTCTGAGTACGCCCCGATTTCAGGCGGCCGATAATTCTACAGTGTAAAAAATCATCGACATGCGTCCTCTGTGCCATAACTATTGGGTTGTGGCACTAAGCGACTTACAGAACGCTTGTGAACAATTTTACTTCTTTGCTACCATTCCTTATATACACCTCTCTTACACTCTCGTCATTGTGACGTACTATCGGCGTCATCTTATGGATTCCTGTAATTTGGATATTATTCTCGAAGATATCTGCAATAATTCTACAGGTGAAATTTTTACTTTAGAGTTCGATTTCCGTGTGCTTCTGAATTATCCTTAATTTATGGACATGAGTGTAGTTGCACGGGTATTCGTTCCATGAACAGACACGTTTTCAAAACTTTAAAATCGATTTATGAAGAAACAAGTTTTTGTAATATGATGCTTTGTTCAAACAGTGATAACTCAACAATAAATTAATCTATTATAATTATTTTTATATAATTATAATCTATATAATGCAGTGGATGTTTTGGCCATCCATCAGTGTTTATTAGTTAAGAAATACATCTTTAATAAATTTTTAAATCCTATATTTCCAAAAAAAAATCTTAATATTTTATCTATCCATGGAGAAAAAAGTTGTTACAGAAAAGCTTTCCTCTCTAGCAATTTTATTGAGGGTCAAGACATGACGTATAATATTGGAAATAATTTCCAACTAGAAATGACTTTCTAGACAAATTAGAATTTGTGTTATCATTGTTAAAAACACATGCTAATTAGATCATTATATCTTAATTAGCTAATTAATAATTAGTGTAATATGATTTCTTTTCCTCACTGAAATGGTTTTAAGTATAAACCAATGACCTAATGTAAAAAAACGGGATTTTTAAAATTAAAATTAGAAAAAACTTCTACTGTGTACATACACTTTAAGTCCAGAATTCACAAGAATACGAAAATGAAGCCGCTGCGTCACAAAACCATTAACGCCTCCTACATCTATAATTTGACAAGAAAAGCACTTCATTCAGGATTTAATAGTTTTATTTAATTCACGTCTCGTATACTCTCGAAAATAGTAACGAAAATTGAAATTCAAACGTTAACCAATGACAATTTTAAATAACAATGCATTCTAAACATGCTAAAAAATATAATCAAGAAGCATGGTGCGAATTGTCAATGAACGTATAAAGGAATTCTACAAATATAAATTCAAAAGTAAAACATTTATCATTGTTTTCCGTTTCTTAAAGCCTCAGTTTTTAAGTTGCTGCTCTTGTCTGGAAAATGTTAGAAACAACATATAAATCAATTTGATCTAGGCATTTAATAAACACGAGAAGTAAAATGAAACTAGTATAAACATATATAATATCTAAACACGTGCGCACATAAGTTCTTGCATTTCAAAACTAACCAAAGGACGGGTAAAATCAGTGAAATTCCAAGTAAAATATCACAACAGCCTCTTGAAATGCGTTTGATGTTGATATCCGAATCAAAGTGCCAGGCGAAGAAAACGATATCGATTAAGAACCAAACGATATAAATCATACGCACATTCGACTGATAAGCATCGATTTCGAATTACCCTATTGTTGCTTATCTTCACCAAAAATTATGTAATTGAAACCCGTCGCACGAATTCCTCGATATTTTCTCGAGAGAAAAATGCTCGGCGGTCGCCAGCGATAGATAGATGTGGCAATATCGATTCAAAGGCAATCGATATCAGAATCCCGATACTAAATGATCTAAGAAACAGGTCATGAATCAAATCGGAAGTGGGTTAATACTTTAGCCTCTTGGGTTACTACTTCCGCCATATATTTCTCCTTGATATAAAAAGCAATACGCTATCGTGACAGAAGCTGATATCCAGACACTTTATAAACAAGAGCAACGGAGAAGGGCTTGTATTGAAGTATTAATGATATTTCATGGATTTTGTTTTTAAATATCATGACCTCATTAAATTTCGCTTAAATCTCCTCCCATTTATTTATAAGTTGTATATAAATATTCGAATAAATTTTCATACTTGTGTACCTTGTTAGTACAAGGTTCAATATACATTTTGCAAATTTTTGATAATACCTCATGTAATAATTTATATTTAAAACTTTTTTATCGTAATGTACGATAATGTGTGGACGTAACTCACATTTATCGAAATTGAACATTTGACATTTTTCTAACGGACCAATTTTTTAGGTGCAGATCCAGCTTATAATAAACTTTTTTATCTTCGTTAGTATTGGTCTGAAGACTAATCGATCTAGTGGTAAAGGTGCTGAATTCTGGATCGAAATGGTCCTGGTTACAATCCTGGTAAGACTGTATGTTTGTCCGCCTGAATGCATGTGATCACTTTATCAACAGGCTCCGTCTGGAATGTATGGTAAAAATATGACGTGTAACATGAGTCTGTCCCCGTGAGGGACCAGGATAGCGTTCATAATTACACACTTATTACCTTCGTTATTATTGGTCTGAAGACTAATCAATCTAGTGGTAAAGGTACTGAATTCTGGATCGAAAAGGTCCTGATTACAATTCTGGTAAGGCATGGATGTTTGTTCGCCTGAATGAATGTGATCTCTCTATCAACAGGTTGCATCTAGAATGTATGGTAAGGATATGAGTTGTAATATAATGGAAGTATCGTAGCATAATGGAAATGTTCAAGTCATTGCACGGATATTGGTGAAATGTGTTACATAGCGTTGGATTACATGTTTATGTATAGTAGAATTTGTGTTTATGTTTTAAAGTTATCGTAAAGTTTAAACTTAAATAGAATGTCGATTAAATATAGAAATATTTTTAGCATTACAAAGTGACACGAAAATTTGAGACTCAATTTAAATATTGTTATTCTTTTTTATCTTTATATTGAAAGCTGATATTTAGTGTGAAAGGACGATTCGGCAAAATGTAAAATAAATATTTAATCAACTGTTTTCCAGAAAAATGTATATTTTTACTAAATATTTTTTAATTCACATTTTGATGGGAAGATGGATTGGATATCCATAAGTCTCTTTACAATTTCAAAAATTTATTACCAAGGCAAATGAAAACACAGATAAGTGGAAATTATTAATTAATGAGACGGTATATATTAAAGGTTTTTTTTTGCCACATTTTATACACTACTGTATGGAGTACTACTAGTTACACGAACCATCAAGAAGGTACTCGATTTCTTGCCATGTTCGCTGTAACATGCTCTCATAAATGGTGGCAATGACATCAGTGATCCTCATTAGATTAGTGATGTCCCGTACCTTTGCTTGACACAGCACCACATTTTGGCTGCATGTTCGTGCCTTCCTAAATGAAACATTTTCAGACCGGTTGATTCGAAGGGGTGACCCAATTCCATGGCCAACGCGTTCACCAGATATCACTCCCATGGACCTATTTCTATGCGGTTATGTTAAAGATATCGTGTATGCCATTTCCACCATTGAGGATGGTATGATAAAGCTAACATGGTAAGAAATCGAGTACCGTATTGATGTGCTGCGTGCAACTAATGGTGCCTAGAAAGAGGCGAAAAGTGACAAAACAATGTATGATGTATTAAATGGGCAAAAAAGTACTTAACTATATACGTCTCATTTCTTAATAATTTCCACTTATCTGTCTATTTATTTGCCCTTGTAATAAATTTTTGAAATTGCAAAGAGACTTTATGGACACACTTTACTGTAATAATATAGATATACGGTTGAGTTGTGTGTTAGATAACAATTAATATAAACAGACACCAAAAAAAGTGCAAGAAGCTGATTTGAAAGAAAAAAAACGATTTGAAAAATAATACATTTACTTTTGTGTAGAATAGAAGGGTGTTCCTCAAAATCAAGCAAATTTAAAATAACCATTTTGTGCAACATTGGGTATTAATATGGGATAGTATGTAGGTAGGTATTTTAATTAAAGTCGCACAATGAGCTATTGGCGACGATCCGAGAATCATGGGACGTCATGGAAAATAAAATCACTCAGTTGTATAAAGTTGTAGACGTGGTTTTGGGAATTCGTGACTGGAAAAAGCAACCTTGATATTTGTGTGGATATTACATTGACAGACTGCAGTTGTTGTGACTTAGTGGGTTGACCTGCGAGTTAGGTTCGAACCCTCTCAGTTCATTTCTCTCTTCTATGTCAGGAATGCTCTTATGTGAGTAGTTAAATTTACATTACGGGTTTGGTTCATCTGGACCCAGGTATGATCCTTCTACCATGAAAATTCAAACAATGAACCGCTACTTGTCTCTTCTTACAAGCAAGTGGAAAACAATCCCACAAGTGACAAGTCTCGAAACAATCAAGTCTTTTATCAAAATAAAAATGGTAAGCATAAATTTAAAATTTTCTATCATATAAGTAGGTAAATAATTTTAAGGGGGTCCGGGACACATTGAAAAAAATTTTTTATTAATTAATTTAGAATTTTGAATTTTTTTGTACTGATTACCCATCTAACTAATAAGCAAAATCACAACACAAAAGTTTTCCAAAAGGAATACAGGAAATCTTGAAAAAATGCATCATGGAGAAAAACGCATTTAAAGTTTTAAGACAGATGTTGTTGCCATGACAACAACTGTCAAGAGTGTTAGATTTTCAAAACAACGCACCACAAAAATTATTATATTTCTAGTTCTAATTAAGATAGAAACATGATTTAGACGTCATTTTAAGCAGAAAAACACAGAGAATTTCTTAAAATGATAATAAAAAATTTCGAAAATTTGACGATTTTTGTGTCCCGGACCCCCTTAACCAACTTGCGTCGAAAGCACATGGATATGCAGTATGTATTATTAGACCAATATCTATCATTTCGCTGTCGGTATAATTTTTAAAATGTTAATAATATGTGTAACTTAATTACAATCGAAACCACAATAAATCACACGTCAAATTGAATAGGTAATATAAAATGTGTAGGTATGACACGTATATGCAAGTTTATTCGAAGTAATGATAAATGCAATGAGATTAAAGGGTAGAACTCGTGATTTGCGTGGTTCCAAAACAATACAATTACGCGTTATTACATCAACACAAATAAAGATGGAGTGCTCGTTTGTACATTGAATATTTTCGACCTTCTTCATGTTTTCTATCCGTTTCGGACACTCTTAATGCCAAATCAGCTTCTAGTGCGTTTGGTGTCAGTCTGACCATCTGATTGTCTGTTATAGAACGATTGAATATATTTTCATGGAACTTTGCATAGTGTGAGTATTTACGTTCATGTAGTGACTGATTTGGATTGCGTTACTCTGTCTGTCTGTAGGTCTTCCCGTTCTACGTCTGATTTTGTGCCCGTATGTTTGTACTGCCATCACATAAATTTTATTCCATACCTTTGAATACAATATCTTTAATATTGCACATCGTATTTAAGTTAAGGGGAGTTAGTACCTTTTAGACCTTGCCTTGCTCGCGAAAACATACTTTTTTCGATTCATCATAAATAATTTAGTTTTGTATATTGTAGTATAAAATTGATACAGTTTAAAGATAATTGTATGGCTTTTAAAAAACTGCAGTCATATTTGTAATTAAAAATATTTTGTTTTATAAAACCTAGCAAAAATTATACATAATTTCTTCGTTTTGAAATTTACCCTTTTAACTTTCCCTCAAGTTTAAAAAAAAACTAATAAACGTAGAGTTAAGAAATTTCGTATGGTTATTCTAAAAGTAGATCTTCGTTCTCTGAACTATGGATTTGTGTATGAGAGCTATATTTTTTTATTAATGGATCCATACATAACTAAAAAAATTTCAAAGTTGACTTATTTTAATACTTTTAATTTTTATAAATATTTGTACTTCAAATATCACAAATTCCTTAGTTTATAGAATTAAGACATTCAAGTGCTTTAATTTGGTGTAAACATTTGGGTTTTACAGTGCATCTTTCAAAAGTTATCTTGCGGGAAAGTTAAGAGGGTAAATTTCAAAACGAAGAAATTTTGTATAATTTTTGCTAGGTTTTATAAAAATAGATGTTTTTAATTACAAATATGACTGCAGTTTTTTAAAAGCCATACAATTATCTTTAAACTGTATCAATTTTATACTACAATATACAAAACTCAATTATTTATGATGAATCGAAAAAAGTATGTTTTCGCGAGCAACGCAAGGTCTGAAAGGTACTAACTCCCCTTAAGTGAATACATTATTTAAATTACCGTTGTTAGCATATTTATATAAGTTTCATGCTAAAGCATCTGAGTAACTATACTGAAATTAACCATATGGTTAGTTTGGAGAAACTAGAGTGCAAATTGATCATTGCAATTACTTTGATCGTTTCACCTATACTGATGAAAAATCAATTATTTTCCCAAAAATTATAATACAAATTGAAATTCTAATTATTTATTTATTTTCTTTACAAAATATTAAAACAAAATTTGAATATTTAGGACAGATTATAAAGAGAATAAAATGCATTTCACAACACCTTTTAAAATAGAACTAGTAGCTTATTTGGCAGCCGTGGTATTTTTTAGAAAAGATTATTTGCATGCACAACTGAATTAGTTTGAAACAATCGTTATTATTAATATCCTGCATTTTTAAATGTTGCAATTCTTTAGAATTTACTCCAAGAATCCATTTTGTAGCGAAAAAACAAGAACATTCGTTACTTTTCGTTTGTAAATCTGTGTTTTAAAATGTTTCTCTGAATTTTCAATGTGATGTTTTTCATTTAATATACATAATTAATGTAAGTAAATATTTAATTAGTTAAAATCTCTTGAGAATCATTGTATGATAATTTTAGGAAACGCTTTCTTTTGGTTGTAAAAGAGAAAAAAATTTATATCCATACTCTTAATTATTCTATGCATTCTGAGTATTACTGACATACATCTACCGACATTTCTTTCTTACTAAAAATTTAAATTCTTCAAAAATGTAAATTGCTAACTTTGACCTTTATATATGTTTGTGAAAATGTGTACTTAACAATTATGCACCTCTATTAGTGTGGTAGTTGGAACATGTGATGAAAAGTAGTTAGAATATATTAACGAAAACGGAAGTTAGTTAAACAATTCAACCCGAGTAAGGCTGAATAATTCTGTCTGTCTAAAATAAATCTATAAATGATTTGCAAACATAGAAAATAAAGAAATACCTAATTTATTTAGATAATTTAATTTGCTCGAAGCACATTGAAATGGTTTACTTAATTTTTTTCCAGAAACGTTAATGTTAAATAATGAATGTGTTTGTACTTAATGGTATCCATTAAGTAATCATCAGACTAATAATGCATTTACTCAGCAGGTTTCTATTATTTTTAAAATTCGGAGAATATTTATATGGTTACATCCATTACACCTCTTTTTTATGTTCGTAGAATTACCTGAGAATACGAATTTATGATAAGATATAGGAGATTATTATAATTACTTAATAAAGTACGCTGTATCATTGATTATGTAAAGATTTCAGACGGAGTCGTAAAAGGGGAAAGTATGTGATTAGCTTCCGTTTACTTTATAAATATTTTAATAGTTAACAAAAGTAAAAATATGCAGTCTATATTTGCATATATTAGTCTATTTGTACAGAGAATCTGGGTTAAAGGGTTTGTCTATTGTATTTCTTGATAACAATTGTTTTATTTCCAACAGCAGGCAGAAAAACTACATATTGTAAAGTTTAGTAGCAAAAGTACACACGTACACAGTCAGATAAAATTAATTAAAAAAATTGTATGATAAGAAAGATACATAATAAGCTGTCCATTTGTCCTTTATTATTTACTCTTTTAAGATTTTAGCCTTTGTATTTTCCTTTATAATCACGTTGTAGTTTTTAAAAATAATTTCCTCACCAGTCCAATACTAGTTTGTAAGGCAATCTAAAAAAATATGTTTATCTTTTTTTTCCCACTGATCCACTCGTTTAAGTTCACTTAACACTCCTGTTGGTTATCCTAACGAGGTATTGGTCATAAGCAAAATTGATCCAGATCTGGATGGAATAGATATTGGCGATTTCTGGATGACGAGTTATCACGACAATAGCAAAATAGGGTAGATCTTAATGGATGGGATAGAGTTCGTGTTCCAAATATATCGACCCTGTGTTAATATCGCCTACTCGTGTTTGCAAGTTACTATGCGCGTCATCTATGAGTTTAAGTAATTACCTTGACGGTCTAGGGTTTGACACACGTCGCGCCTGCAGCAAATTTCCTATCAGTTATATCAACAGCACTATTGCAACTGAATAATTCGAAGCTGTGATCAACGTATATTTTGTCTCCAATCCATTCAGGTCATATCCAGGTAAGTGTTTCCAAGTCTTAATTTCGTTTCTAGGACTTGAAAGTACATTACATAATAAAGGTAGATATGTATGCTCTACTAGCAACTCGCTTTTAATAGTAGATAGGCCTCGTTTTTAATAGGTAGGCGATATTAGGAACCCACTTAAAAATTATCTTGGGAAACTTTTTGAAGTTTTACTAGCTAACTTAAACTGACATAAGTAAAGAAGGTATATGATGTATGGAAACCAAAGGATAATAGTTTCTAGTGATACTCATTTAGTTTCCAGCTTGATTTCCAAACCCAGGAGGCTGAGATACATAGACATCGATAGGGTAGGCGATCATTGGAACACCTAAGGTTTAATGAAGTCTCGAAATAACAAACCATGTCGATGTTTCTCAATTCAGAAAATTGTGATAGTCGCTGGGATCTTCATATTTAACACCTCTGCCATAGTTTGCAAAGCTTAAAGCCAAGAGACTAAATGATTCATACCTTCATTGACCTACACCTTTGTGAAATCTTGTAGGGAGCTGTCTGTACATTTAAGCATTAAGCATAATCTCTGTATTATAATATGAATCCTATGACGGCGTTTATTGTAGGTGATGATTTCTATTTTCTATGTCTCAATGTGAAAAGTTACTAGGCCAATATAAACAAGGATTAAATTTTTAGAGTTTTAGAGAAAAGTTTTCCAAGAAAATTGGTTTAGTCTAATAATTTAATATGAAAGAAGCGTCGACGCTCTTAGCCCCATCGCATGCCAGAGGGATGTAAGTGAGGTTACTTAAAAATGAGGTTACGAATTAAGAAATGAAAAGTGAATATGAGACTTTGAAAGAGATTCACATTTTAGCTTCTTAGAGCTAAGTTTTCCAAGTAGTAGTAGTAGTAGTAAATAAATAGTAGTAGTAGTAGTAGTAGTAGTAGTAGTAAATAAATAGTAGTAGTAGTAAATAAATAGTAGTAGTAGTAGTAGTAGTAGTAGTAGTAAATAAATAGTAGTAGTAGTATTTTATAGAGTAAATACTACTACTATATATTTACTAAAATACTAGTAAGTAGTATTTATTGAAATTATAATTTTGTTTTAAAATACAAAAATATATTGTTTTAATGAGATGTGTCAACCTTATGGGAGGATATGAGATTAGTTATGTTAGGCCCTTTGTATGTGAGTAGCATTCTTAAGTATCCAAGAGTACAAATTTCCTGTCGGTTTCTTGATTTCGTGATGAAATTCACAGCTGCACTAAATCCACATTCTACTAAATAGGAAGACAGGAAAGCAATTAACAGCTTCTGTACATTAACCCATAATGCATGATATAAAATTGGTATCTGTTTTGTAACCAGAATTTGTGGTATCCTTGTTCAGGCATTAGTTTCTGCTCCTCATTTGGGAATAATTCAATATATTGCTCCTGTATTAGTATAGATTCATCTGAGTTTGTGGGTGTATTTGCAAAAGGGTCCAACACCCAATCGGGGATAACCATGTGAAAAATGTCTTCAAATATTTGGTTGAGGACGGAATAAAGAACCGTTAAGTGTTGACATCTCGTTTTTTGCAATTTTGAAAGATTTGGAAACTGAGAGCATTCTACTATCCCCAAGTTGTATAGACAAAGTTTTGTAACAAAAGTAGATATAATACTTTTAATATTTATTAAATTTAATAGATCACCTAGTAGCTTCAAATTGATTTCGTTAAATTTGGTAAATAAGCGAGTGATATAAGTTATGTCATTTTTTTAATTAATTAAACTGAGCCGCAAATCATTATCTTTACTTTCCAGGAATTCCAACATTGAATCGAAGAGTGCATAAAATCGATCTAAACATGAGCTTTTAGATAACCAACGAACTTCCATGCTAAGTAGTAAGCTATTATAATCTTCATCATTGTCTAAGCAAAGTTGAGCAAATAATCTCTCATAAGGCATTTCCTTTTACTTTATTAACTCATCTAATGACATAATCTAGTGAGCCATAAAAGCGCTCACTCAGATGTTGTTGATGAATGACACAATATACAGGTAATACATCCAGTATAGCTTGTTTTAAGTATTGCAAAAATCCACGGTGTCCTACCCTTGCCGGAGTACCGTCATTAGCAACGGAGAGGATATTACTCAAGAGTATAGTTTTTAAATCGAAAAATATTTTTAATTCGTTAAATATTGCTTCACCTTTCGTATCAGTTTCCAAACGTTTGATAAAAACCAATATTCTTGGGAAAATGTTTCTTTTACAAATCTCACAAAAGCTAAAAGTAACGCTTCGTTATCTGGCAAAGTTGTCTCGTCGAGCTGTATAGAGAATTCAGATGTTTTTAAGTACTCACATAAATAATTTTCTGCGCATTTAGCCATTTCGTAAATTCTTCTTTGTACTGTATTATTACTAAGTGAAATTCTTATAATATCGATAGTTGGTTTATGCAGCACGGTTCGCATTACCTCAATTACAGCTAGTATAATACGTTCTTCACCAATGTTGTGCGGCATTTTGGACTCAGCAAATCAGAAAACAAATGCTGTAAGAAGCACACAGTCCATCGTCATCACGCTCAGATGTCGTCGCTAAGAGTTGTCGCAATGACAGTGTTTTCAAATATGTTTTTTTGACTGTTTAAAAAAATTAAATCTTTATATTTTTTTGGTCGCTATGGACTTTTGTCAAATGCTCCTTAAGCTTAGAAAATTTCATTGATTCGTTTCACAAAGATTTATTGCAATGAAGGTACATATGTAAAGTACTATTTCCTGATAACGGAATAAATATATATTTTAAATATTCAACACTAAATTATCTGCATAGGACACACATTTAAGAAATAAGAAAATAAAACAAATTACTTCTTTTCTCAGGACGTAAAAATCCTACCAATTTATTAATTTATATTTATTTACATATTTTTTATAATATTGAAAATGGGTCACAATTATTTTCCTTAAAATCAAACCTTTCGCACACCCTCGACGTTGTCCAATCACCCACAAATTATTTTAACTTGCCACAGACCCTCTCAGCGGTCTCACGGACCCCTGGTCATCCGTAGAGACCACTTTGGGAACCATTGGTATAGACTAAGAGACTCACAAACCCTTGTACTTATAACAACAAAATGTGTGGATAGGAAAATTATGTACAGAATAGAAAATGATTAAAATTTCAGAACAATTGAATGATTTATTTCAGAGTTACAGAAAGGGGCTCAATAAGGTGTTGACTCGCCTCTAGCCTGGATGCAAGCTGCCACAGGGCATGGCTTAGACCGATAAAGCTCCCGGATGGTCTCCTGCGGTATTTCTTGCCAAATTTGCTCCAACTGTCGGACTACGTCATCAACATTCCCTACCGGATGCAGTCGCCTTCCCATCATATCCCAGACATGCTCGATGGGAGAGAGATCTGGTGATCTGGCTGGCCAAGGAAGTATTTGACAAGCTTGAAGACAGTTCATAGCAACACGTGCCGTATGTGGTCTGGCATTGTCTTGCTCAAAAATAAGCCCAGGGTACTGCGAAAGGAACGGTAGCAAAACAGGTCTCAGAATGTCGTCAACGTACCGCTGTGCAGTAAGTGTACCTCTAATGACGACCAAAGGGATCCGGCTATCAAGGGAAATGGCACCCCAGACCATAACTCCTTGTTGAGGGCCCGTGTGGCGTGCAATAGTGAAAGCAGGGTCTGCACGCTGCCCTGGGCGTCTCCATACACGTCTTCATGATCGTCAGGACACAGTTGGAAGCGGGATTCGTCGCTAAAGACTATACGTCCCCAATCAGCATCATTACAGCCTGATCGAGCCACGCACCACTGTAATCTGGCTCGACAGTGTGCAGGCGTAAGTGGCAGGTGACGTAACGGTCGGTACGAGCGTAGATTTCGCTCTATCAACCGTATGTGAATGGTCATGGTGGACACTCGTGTGTGGGTCGCACGACTGATGATTGATAGCGTTGAATCAGGCACTGTGACAGCTGATCTGACAATCACCCTGCCCTCGCTATCTGTTGTGGCCCTACGTCGACCGCTACCATCATGACGTTGAAATCTGTCATTGTTCACCCACTCTTTCCAGCATTTTCTAATCGCCGCATCGCTTCGACTCACATGACGACCGATTCTCCGATTTGCCCAACCTGCCTCTTTCAATCCAATGATACGACCTCTTCCAAACTCTGAAAGTTGCTTGTAATGAGCTCGAATCCTGCGGCGAGGCATTTTTTCAGTCTTTAAAAGGTATCCCAAATCGCAACGCAGCAGAAATTTTCAACAACAGTTCAAGAACAACTCCCTATATACATCTGCTGGATGCGCAATTCCGATGCGCTGTAGATCGCACTATTCATTCATTGGACACCAAATTTTAATAATTTGCATATTTGGTCAAAACATTTTTGCATACGAAATTTCAAAGCAATCGGATGATTCTTTCTTGGTGCGTCGATTTTTTTTGTTATAGATTGTATATTGCGTTCCATGTTTCATACAAGTTATGGAGGTGAAAATGCACCTGACTCATATACCAAGACGTGAGTGTCGTCTAAGAAGTCAGTTTTTAACCCGAGCACATGTACGTTTATCCTTTATATTATTTTCACTTTTGTAGTTTACAAATAGATGCAATTCAAATGTATAAATTGTATACTCAAAATATAAATTAAATAAATTTTTCAAGATAATTATTTTCTTTTGTTATAAGAGAACTGAGATATACGGCTAAAAATGTATTTAGAATTGCTACAAATTTCCATTCTCTACTGGGGTTATTTGCTTTTATTAAGAGAACATGCTGTATAGAGCCGTAACGTAAGTCACCCAATTTTCATGCGGGCATGCAAAACCCTCCTAAAAAACAATGGCGTGTATGCTAAAGAGGAGTATTTGAGTTAAATGTGTAAATTTGAATTTATTCAGATTTCCGATGATACACAACTGTAGTAACACCTATAGCAACTATAAATACACTCAGCATCGCTAAACATCATTGTGTCACCTGTGTTACTGTCTGTCAACTATTCAACTATTTCTCATTATTCATTAAAGTAGGTAGATATTTAATTAACGTCTCACTGGTCTAGCACAAAGGGCTAGTATCCTTTAGAGAAAGAACGATACGTGTTGGAAATTCTACTACTACGCTCATATCTCTACGTAACTCTCATATTTTAGTTTCGTCTCTTAATACATGTATCTGTCCCTTCGGTATTGATTCAGGACTGTTGTCAATAGCCCTTTGCACGACAATCAGTACGACGTTAATTCAAATATATACTCCTACCTTCCTTGCTTGTTTATATCAGATAACAATAAAAATGTTTCGAATCCATAAATCACAGATAAAATGCGTGTGGTGTTATTTTAAATTTGGTTGATGTCTCACACTTTGATGCGGGAAAGTAGCATGACGAATTTGATGGGTGTAACAATGCTAATGCATTTTGTGTCATTGCAAATCTAAACTTCCTGTCCGTTTGATAATGTAATGGATTGAATAATGCCTGCAAATTTATTGCAAAAACGTAACAAAGGTTTGTGTTTAATTAAATGACTTAATTTTGACTATTTCATTTCAATTTTTAGGAGACGGCGCAATTTCATCACTGGAGGAAAATGTTCAAAACACATCTTCATGAGCGACGTGATTTGAAAGCAACTTAAATATACTATAATTGACCCCACTTTTAATACCATCATTATTTGTCAAATGTTGTAATTAATATTAATGATGAACGGCCGACCAACCGGTTTGGTTGTTAATATTTGCTAGAATCTATATCGGAAGGTTTTTGGTTCGAATCCTGGTCAGTGCATGGATATTTGTAAGCGTCTGGTGTAGAGGCGGCGGGTGAACCTTAAATCTGTCGTGATCGGAAGTCTTCATTTTGTGATGGTGTGGAAGTTTGGGAAGTGGAATGTCTGATTAGGTATATGACCTCGTTCTATGACCGTGGTTCAAAATTGCGAGGTGTTTTGTCCTCGTATCTTTATCGTATGGGATTGATTCCGAACCGTCGTCAATACATCCGTCGCCGTTGTGTTGATTTAGTACGACGTTAATTAAAATTACATTACCTTACTAATTATGAACGATATTCTTAGTTTTGGTTTCCTGAACAAATACGTGAATCATTCGTGTGTTGTTATTCTTCCGATACTGCGATATGCCAGATCACAGTGAAATAAAATTTCAGCTTTTCCTAGAACCTACATTGCCCAAATACTATTGAATCCCCTTTTTCTGGAGCCCTGGTCTTTGTACATGACATAATTTTTAGGCGACGCCTTAGCTTTTCTTATATGCCCTAGAAAATAATATCCCAGCGCGATTTTTAAGCTACCAACAATAAATTGAATGAATAGATAGAATTCCGAAGACGCTCTTCATATTACCACATAGATTCGGAGATATCGCGAAAGCAGTGAGTATTTGCTCTTTCAATATTGCTGTGGACTAAGGGAGAAGAGAACTGATGGATCACTTCTTAGAAATCTAACAATGTGTGCAATCTACTTAACTGTCATATTAGTTGCGTCTCTTAATACATGTATCTTTCCCTTCGGGATTGATTCAGGATCGTTGCAAATAACCCTTTGTACGTCCTTCAGTACGACGTTATTAAAAATATATACCACTACCTTTCTTTCTTTTTCATATCAGATGACAATAAAAGTGTTTATAATCCATGAATCACAGATAAAATGCGTGTGGTGTTATTTTAAATTTCATATTTAACTCAGCATCAGTAGGTTTTTAACAATAGTTAGGTTCTGATAAAATTAAATGCTAAAAGGTATTGCATATACGAGTTTTATGTCCACTGACAGCTATATTGTTGGTATTTCCAATGAATTGCCTAGATACTAACCCTCCACTATATCAGAGCTTGTTAGATCACGCATTTGGATACTTCGCATCTCGGTATTTCCTGGATGTATTTATCACTTCTGTATCAGTCGTTGTTGGTATGTAGTTGACTATGACTGTCGCACTGGAGCAACACATCGGGCTATTTCTTCTATGTCATGAAAAACTTTCCGAATTGTGTGTCTATATTTATTTAACTATTATTGGTTTCAAAATCTATCCTCGGGTCATTCCTTCTTGGCTTCAACTTGCAACATTTCACAGTTATTCATTAACATATGTGACTTATTTAAAAACTGATTATCATTAAAATTGGTGATACGTCAGCCTCATCCAGTTTGAACGGTTTGCTTGGAATCATCCGTGACTTAGATTTTGATGCGGCATAACCATCTGCCGATCTCTTTAGTGTCATAACCGTGCTAGTGTGTTTTAGAACTATTGCTTAAGATGAACTACTGTTGAATTCGAATGGAATAAATACTTTATTGAATAGTGTTTAATCCCTCTACTGTGCCGAATTAATCCAAACTTTGTAGAACATTAAAATTAACATTTATTTAGATACAGACATTACAACACATTGTTTAAAATTTAGGAAAACGAGTAAAGCAGTATTACATGCTTAATTCTCAAATATCTGGTTGCTACAGATACGTCTTAACAAAACGGAGTCCGAAAGCTAACTAACTGTATTTTTAAACGTGGACGTGCACTTGATCATCAAGGGCACTTTAGAGGCAGAGAACTTATGAAAGCTACTTGACTCAGACACCTGGCTCTATGATGTGACACTATCCTTTTCATGATGTAAATAAATATATTCTAAAAATAATAAAAAAAAATTTACAAAAATGCTTTATATACTGTGACTTTGTGATGAATATTTCATTCATATCTTTAAAACAACGATGCAACTGCAAAATTGGATGGGAATATTCAAAGTACTCCTGCATGAGTATTATCATATTAGAAGCAACATAAATACACTTTTGTTAGTCCTACTTACATTACCATCAAAGTTTATCCCATTTTGTAATTGATACTAATCATGAACTATGGTCCATTCTTATTGATGGTTTTTTGAACAAATCGATGAACTTAAATCTTTAAGTGTAATTAGGTGAAATGTTACTATCCTTTCCTTCGGGAACTATGATATGAAAATTAAAATCTCTCTTAATCATTAGTAAGGGAATAATACAGACAATTTTCGAGAAATATACCTATTGATTTATATCGATATCATTTAAGGTACGCAAACAAGGTATAATCATTTTCAACATGGATATGGGGCGTCTAAAAGGCAGTAACTCTATGAGATAAAAGAGGCATCGAACCGGCTCTGTACGAATCAGGAGGCGGCTCAATTCAAATCAAGTTTATGATGCAGTAAACTCCTCTTGATAATAGCCGTAAGAGGACATCAGATTGAGTTTCAGGGACTGTATCCACATTTCTGATTTCACGACTTTGATTTTTGAGCATTGACATATTATATGCTTATGGAGGTACATGGATTGGACCCAACCATTACTCTTGAAGTTTAACCACATTAATCTCGAAACATTTCGATGTAATATCTCGTCCATAATCAATTTTGCTTCGGACGAGATATCCCTGCATGACACAACTATCCAATTAATCGAAGGGGAATGACATATCATAGAACGATATTTAAAACTAAATACACGAACGAACTAAAACAGGTACCTTTAGGGTTTGATTTGAAATTATATGCACTGGGTAGAGCACATTTATTTTAAATGGAACATTTCCAATATTCAAAGAATATTAATGTTAGAAGTTAAACGCATAAAAATTTTGAAATATTAAAAATTATTTATCATTTTGTCAGATGGTCAATATTACAATCTTTACAAGTAGAAGCTATACTTCAAAAACATACACCTTTTAAATGTTTGTTGAGAACAATAATTTCCTTTTTTTTAAAGTTGTCAAATTGAATGACACTATATGACATTTTAAGGTGCAACATGCCTAGTGCCAAGAATAGCACAAGTAAAAACATTCGAGCATCTATGAGTTCTAGACTACACGCCATTAATTCGACTCGATTTTTCATTGGTAGGAGTGACGTCACATTCGGGAAAGAAGAAAGAAATGTGAAAAAACTAATAAATTAATTTTAAAATGACATTGAATTTAAAATTAGGGCTGGACACAAAAATAGCAAAAACTTAGGATTATTATTAAAAATAGGAAAAACGTATACTGTGGACAGTACACAGAGACTCTGTGAAACACTTTCTTTTAAAATAGTAGAGATTGTGTAGTAATTATGTGTGTTGTTGCGAAAAGGTAATACAAAACCAGGAAATATAGCGATGCTCATAGGATTAAAAATATACCTTTAAGTTAAACAATCTTATTCCTTCGGTTTGCTACGATAAAATTACCCAACTGATGTTGGGGGTTGATAGCTTTGTGTAACATGCATAAAATACTGAGTAAAAGTACATAAAACGCCATCATAATTTTGTTTACTGTTCATTGAATCACCCGTCTTTTAATGATTGTATTTTACGGCGCAATGGAAGGGAATACTTTGAACAAAACCTACATTGTTAAACCGTTCTACCACATCATTTGTCGTTTCCGTCTACTTTGAAATCGGTTCACAAAGGTAGAAAAAAGTATTTTTGGAAGCATTCAAATGGAATGGATTGTTTAAAATGCATCTTATTACGAATTTAAATGAATATTTGAACAAAGATGGAATTGCAGTCTATTCTAATGGTAGATTCTTTTTGTTTTACTACAAATGCATTGTGTGTTTTTTTCTATGCAGTGAGATTTACCTAAAATAACTAAATGAGGTTTCCTATAACGCACCCATTAGTATTTCTGAGATGTAAAATGAATCACCCCGTACACTGATCGTTAATTATCTGAAGCGATATATTTATAGGATTTTTTTATTTGCTTTGCGAATTTCAAGTAATTCTATCACATATTAAATCAACATTATTTTTAATTTTGTGAAAAAATGGTTTTGTTTGTGTAATTGGAAGAATATTCCTTCTGAGAAGTAATTATCATATGAATAAATGTGAGAGTGCTTTTTAAATCTATTGAGTGTTAAACATTTTGAGAAACACGATTGTTACAGTGTTTATCAATTGGAATTGTAAATATTCTATGATTAGTTTTTACTTATTTGTTTAAGTGATGTTTCTCTACAGAATAGAACTGACTGGAAGATCTAAAAATATTTGATGGGAAATTATTGAATAGAAATTGTTAAAAAAACATATCAACCATCGAGTAATAATTCAGGTTAAAAAATACATTTGTACTAAAGAGGTTACAGCTCTATACGATAAAAAAACAACATCATAAATCGGAGATGTTTCTGAGGACGTTCAGCTCAAATTATATACAGTGTAAATGTTAAAGAAAGTGTTGAACAAAGAAATTAGATGAGAAAAGTAATAGAGTTAAATTAAAACAATCGTAAGATATTATCCTCTTTGTAAGTAATTAAGTTGTAAGAAGTACTCCTAGACGTGAAGTTGTAAGATGGACTTCTAGTCCATAAGTTGTCTTGTTCAGATGTTCTATTTGACAATACATATACTTACATAGTCCATCATATGTTATGGTGTGTCATCCTCTTCCAGTTATTATTATATATATATGTTATTATGCAGTATATTAAAAGCAGGCATTTTATATAATGCCTGGCGTTTAGAGACAGTAAGAATATTTTATCTATCCGAATTATTTATGTATATTCTAATTATTTTTAAATTATGTATGCTTTCCTTAGGCATTGTATGTAATACCTAGGCATTATATAGAATGACAAATTCTATTTAGGCAAAGTTTTCAAATATTCATTTGGTTCAAAAACACTATTTTTTGCAGCATTGGATTTTAGACAGTCCCCAATCGTAAAATCAACAACAGATTTTAGACAACAAATCGTAGTTGCATATCAACAAAACATGATTTATTTTAGAACACTACACTTTGCTCTTCAATTTTCATACAGCAGCACAGTATAGGTTAGAGTATTTATTGAACAAATTCAATGTAGGGTATTTCGTCACTTCCGAACAAAGACAGAAAGGCAAATGAGGAATTCCCCGTATGAGGCAAGCGTCGAAAGCCACTTACATGGCCACGTGACATTAGAAAAGTCATAAGTGGAAGTATTTTATAGTTTGCCGGTTTGTCTTTTGCCATTGTATGGAATGCCTAAGTAAGTAGTGAGTGAAATGTTAATATTTTCATACTTTCAGCCCCAAATGCCAGGCATGACATCATATATATTACCTAGGCATTGCATACAATGCATGTTTGCATATTTTGACGGTAACATATAGACTATCACGATTGAGGGCTCGACTAGACCCCTACTATTTCTTCCTACGATGTCTTCCGAGCTATATGGTTGCAATGGTTTCTTCCTTTTGGATATATTTTACTGGTGTTTATTATGTCGTATGTGAATTTTGGATTATCATGTCGTCTCCGCATTCATGAGTATATTTTGCAGTTTATTTTATAATTCATTTGGAATTCCATTACGCCAAGATGTCCGTTTAGAGTGAAAAGGAATGCACTCCATGAAGCGACGTTCCTCACTTACTAATCTAAAAAGAGCCTCAACAAAAACAGAAATATAATTTGATTTACTAGTGATTAGTTCTTACAACTGTCGCCAAAATAGAAATAATTTAAGAGAGTTTACTGGATTCTCAACTGGATTTTAAGCCAGATGCTGTTTGGTAACACACAGTTTTAGAACGGAAAACGACTTCATCGATCCTTATGAGCAAGTGAATTTTATAAATTGACTGTGATCATAATTTCCAATACATTTTATAATAAAATCAATAGATGTATGTCTTCAACCTGGTATATAGGAGTTAAAAGTGTCGAATCAAAAGAGCTATGTTTCTTCAGCGATCACTAATGGTGTAGAATTTTCCAGACGTTGCCGCAGAATAAAGACAGACAAAACGACTATAGACGAAACACCAGATGTGATACGCCATAACTCTGGAGAAACAGAACTGCGTGTAACACAAACATTCGCCACAAACATTTCAGTTAACGTCGCCGTTACTGAAAATCAGACTTTACAAAGCCATTCCGATTCCCAGGTTTACTCTTGATTTCACCTGTTTTAAGCGACAACATCCAATCAGAAAATGGGAATCTGCATATCGGGTTATTTTATAACAAAGAATCACGAGAAACGCTTGATAAAAAGAGCTAAAAAAATTTTTATTTCATATGTAAGGAACACATTTTTCACTTTCTCAAAAAATGAAAATGGCTGAAAACCAAACAATAACCATTCCAAAACCTCATTTTAGTCGAACAAATAAAACGTTAGAATAGTGTTTTGTTCATTTTCGCCTTATTCCTTAATAATTTATGAAGTATTTATTCCAAACGTAAGTTTACAACATGGGAAAAAATATTTTGTAATTTAAAAATAGTAGCCTTAAAAGCTTCTCAAGCATTTATACTGCTGTAACAAAGGTTAACTTTAAAAATGAAATTAAAAGCAAACTAAGTATATAATATTATTGTTTGGACTGTTATAAGTATGTTCCTTATTTAAGCGAACTAAACAAATATAAATATTATTTGCACTTCACTAAGTATTTTCTTTATTTAAGCCTTAACTGGTGCTTTGTTCCAAAAATCGCTAAACTACAAAAAGAGATATTTACTTCCTATACTTTTTATATTATGTAAACAATTAGTAAAATCTTTGAAAGCCAAACACAGAAAAAGAAGACTTGTTAAGTACGGGTATCAAAAGAAACTTCGAATTGGTTTAATCGTTTCCGTTTCGCGGTTATGGACCCGCTGAATCCAAACAATCTGCAGTAATCAAGAGTAAGCTGCTTTATAAAGGCTGACGTAGACTTTATAATAGAAAAGGGCGATCCGCTCAAGAGCTGACTCAAAGAGCTCCCTTGACGGATTGAGCGAGCGCTGATTCGTTAAAAAAGAGCGGTCGCTCTTTTATAACGAAATTTGGTTCTTGTGCAATATATCCCAACCAGACTGACAATAATAAAATCTATCGCTAACGGTGAATTTCATTTTATTCAACATTGGGTATAAGGATATGAATTATATATCTTTATATTTATATAATTCTCTTACGAGGCATACAAAAAAGATGATATTTGTTATCGCATTTTTGCAACACTGTACTTAACGGTTGCTTGATGGTTTGTTTACCACAATGCCTCACGCGTCAATTGAATTTATAGCGTTATCAGCCATCTTCAGGGTCAGCTATTACAGTTCAACTAGTCACTGCGTGGTTAGCACGGCTTTGCCCGTGCTGTACTTTGTGGGGTTAGGTTGGTCCATTGTGAAAGTTTGCCAACCACCGGTGTTTGCTACGCATTCTCATTGAGTTTGCAACCGAAAGATTAGAAATATTTTTATAAGTTAAAGTCATTTTCCATTTATTTTTAATAAAATACATTAATAGACCAAAATTAAAGGTGTTTTTTTTTTCTTCAGTACAAAGTAAATTATTTTACTGCTTATCTGAATTTTTAAAATTAGCAATGTTTATAGATATCAAATGTAACTTTAGAAACAATTAAATTCAATGAAATAAGTCTGTCCCATGCCCCCCCCCCCCCGTGAAAGGAAAACAAATTTTAAAAATGAGCATTTTGTACTTGATTATTTTCCCCCGAGAGAGTATAACTCTACACTTATTACAATAACCATATCTGGCAAGAAATTTAAGTTATAAAAAGTAAAAAGGTATCCAACTCTCTTGAACACCCCACATATAGTTGACCATGGGTGAAACACGGTTTAATGAGACTGAGTTCTACTACTTTCAGCGATTGTCCTTGTGCCTTGTTGATGCTCACAGTGAGACTTAAACGAATCGGAACTGAAGTTTTTTAAATTGGAATGTGGGGGGATATCAGAAGGGACGATTGATATTATAGGAATGAAAATGCTTTCACCTGCGGCATGTCTAGTCATGATGCTGGCTTCAATAATATATGACATGAGTTTCTTGACAGAGTCTCGTGCCATTGCAGAGTGAAGGTGGATTCAGATATGTGAGAAGCATAATCGGTGCTCTAATATGTGCGAGAGTATTCCAGATGATTTCAACGTGTTCAAAAACTGTGTCGTTTATTTTAAGGCCTCATCTGTGTCACGCGTAATGTCGATAGATTTGTAAATTTGAACAATACCGGGCAAATCTCGCAAGAGTTGTTTTTTGATGACATAGACATATTCATTTCTTAGGGAAAGAATTGCCCTTTGGCACAGCCATGCATGATCAGTGCATTGCTACAACAGCAATATTCAGCAGAGGTCGTAACCTTTGAGGAGCGGGCCACATGTCTTTCGACAACTGTTTGGCTTGTTTGGAATTGTTTGTATAATAGTGAAATGACGGAATGAACGCCAAAGAAAAGAGCAACATCAGTGATTGATTGCCCTTCTTCAAGGCGTCCCACAGAACGCTCGCTATTTGCTATTCGCGTTTTGGAAGCCACGTCTTGAAAACTAGTCGTACGAAAGTTCTAAGCACTTTTTACAGCACTTACATGCAACTCTAACCCTTCATTACTGCAATGCTGGCTTCTTATTCAAACGACCGCCTTTTTTTCATATTTCTCGACACGAAACCGTGATTGACAGTTACATAACACATTTGCATAGTTCCATCTAACTCTGCAGGAAAATGCAACCTCTCAAATTCAGATTAGCTTCTTGAAATTAACATTTTCCGCTCTGTGCTTAACTTTCGGCAGCGAGTCTAGTCTATTATAAAAGGAAGTACGTGTGTTGTCTGTTCTGCGTGTCGTGACGAATCTATGGCACTTACAATAATAAAATTTAGCACACAGGTAATCCGAATATTTTGCCATTTTATAGCGCACACCGAATTTTAAAATTTAATCTAGAACATTTTAAAAGCAATGTAATGATATAATTAATTATTATTGTTTTCCTCCGAAAGCAACAGTTTTCAGTCGGTATTGACAAGATCCGTATTTACTGTGCGTGTGTAGCTGCCCGATTACTGGATATCCTTTATAAAATTTTTGTGCTTTTTTAAAAGCATATTAACTTTTAGTTAGCGTTAACTTTCAGTTTGGATGATCATAATATATAATATAGGAATATTTTTACTGTGCTTCCTCCTTTTTTGGAACTGGATCACAATTGTGCAATACGTTTTGTGTTATTGTTTCTCATTTAGAGAACGATAGTTTGATAGTTGATAGATTTGATTATTATTTTTAAAGCATATTAACTTTTAGTTTGGATTATTTGGATATCTTTTTCAAAGTTAAGCAATGTAATTTTGATATTTTATGTAATTTTTGGTTTGTTTCATTTATGCAATCTTTTTTGTTTTTTTGTTTCTGTATAGTACATAGGTTTTCATCTAGTTAATTTTTATCATTGTGGTTTGGATGTCTCATCGAAAGTATAGTGATATTTAATCCCAACTTTAAATTTAATGTAGAACATTATGAAATGAATTTATTATTCTATTTTTGCATTATTTGGTTTCCTAAAAATGTCAACAGTTTTGAAATGGTCTTTAAATTTTATTTACTGCACTCCCGCTAATCTTCGATTTGGATAATTTATGAAATCTAAGAACATTTCTTTTATGTAGTTCTACGCTCACAGGATGATGATGCGCTCTTCGAATTTCAACGTTTTACTGAGAAGTAAAGACCTGTTCCATCAATTTATTGTCGACATGTATTCCAAGAATGAATCGGAAAGGGTTTTGTACATACGACTGAATCAGAGGACTTTGAGAGTGGATAAGTATGCACATTTGAGAGATGCGTTGATGAATGGTGGAAATGTTGCTATACGAAAACTGAAGTACACAGAAATCGCTAAACTTCCAAAAAGATATAAAAACCAAAAGTTAAAGTTAATGCTTTTGTAAATTAATACGTTGTATAAATTATTAAAATTAAGTATTGCTATACTTTCCAATAGACACCCAAACACAGAAACAAACAAAACATAGCATAAAAGATCAACAAAACAACAGGATTTCGCAGTAACAGTCTTATTAGTCTACATTAAAGACATTCAAATTGCAAACAATATATTATTTTGTTATTGAAAGTTCCACAGTATGGACTTTTCAAGACAAAAGGTATTTGCTTAAAAAATTAATTTGTTCTCATTCCCTTAAGGGGACTCGGCGAGGAAAATTGGTCAAAATGTCGATTTTGAGATTTTTGCTCCAAATTATACTTTATATATTTAAGAACATTTGTACAAAGTTTCATAGTCCTACGAAAACTCTGAGATATCTTATTTTCGTTTTTGCTAGCCTAACTATCCGAAAAAAGGACACCCTGACGAACTCGCTTAGTCAGAATTCCACTCAGCGTTGCTTGACTTTAAAAGCTATTTACAAAGCCTTCAAGTAAAACCTGGTGAATTTAACGATTGAATAAGAAGTATTTATGTAACTGTAACTGTGTTTACTTTTCCAGTTTGTTTTGATTATTTCGCTTTACTCAGTGTTTATAATTTGATTCATCCATTTCAAACAGCCTTTTTCAAGGCTACATTTTTACTTTGCGTTCCATTTTAACTTTGCTTTTTCATCATTGTTGAACAACTTTAGTTTGTCATGCCTCGTATGAAAAGAAAATCCGTGCAAGCTATAAATATGAACCGTAAGCGTTGGTGTTCTGAACATCAACAACAAACAAAGCCCTTGACAGCAGTAGATCAGCTGATTGTTCCTGCTCCCAATCAAAGAATACAGAACCTTTCTGCGCTGTCCTTACCAACAGAAAGTAATTCAGGTTCATATGTTTTTATGGACTTGAAACTAATGAATATTCTTTTAAAAGATTTATACTGTCCTAAGTGCAACAAGAAAGAATTAAAATTCAACTTAGGTGCAAAGTTTGGCTTTGCATACAATGTGAGCATCATCTGCCATAACTGTGATAGTTTTAAATCCACGACTAAAACTTCACAAAAAAATGATATGTCTAATTATGACATAAATGTACGAATGACGCAAGCATTCCAACACATGGGAAAAGGTTATGGTGCCATAGAAACCTTTGGTTTCGTAATGGACATGCCTGTGTTTTCCTCGTCCACTTTCCGTTCATGCACAAGTGCCCTTGATGAAGCGTATAAAACGACTTTCATCAATCTTCAAGAAAAAGCTGTGATGGAAGTCAAGAAAGCTTATTCTGATGTTGGAGCTTCAGTGGAAGAAGTCACAAATGTTGCGGTTTTCTTTCGATGGGTCATGATTTACCGGTGACCACACTTCCCTCTTCGGTGTTGGCTGTGTCATAGACATATTGACAGAGTATGCCATTGACTTTGAAGTGATGTCTAAAGTTTGTAGCCACTGCTCCAATGCTAAAAAAGATCTTGGTGCTTCCACTGCCGAGTTTGAAACATGGTATGCTGGGCATAGAAATGATTGCCAAATCAATCATACGGGATCCTCGAGCTCGATGGAGCTCCAAGCTGCTTCTCTGTTGTGGAAGAGTTCGGAAAAATTAGGCTTCCGCTACACAACGCTTCTTTCTGATGGGGATTCGAAAACATACACTGAGCTAGTCAATAGCAAAGTGTATGGGGATGTTACCATCGAAAAAGAAGAATGTGTGAACCATGTTGGAAAGAGGTTGGGAACTGCTCTCCGAGAAGTTGTGTCCAAGTGCAGAGCACAAGGTATCACGTTAGGGGGCAAGAAGCATGGCAGCTTAAAGAGTGAGACAATAAAAAAACTCACCAAATATTACCTTGGGGCGATATTACGAAATAAGGGTGATGTAAGTGGCATGAAAACTGCGATATATGCCACATTATACCATAGTATGTCAACAGATACTAAGCCCCAGCATTCTAAATGCCCAACAGGCCAAACCTCGTGGTGTTTTTATCAACGAGCTATGGCTCTGGATGAAACACCAGGGCCTCATAGCAAGTTTGTGAAAACACCACTCAGTGAAACGTTGATGCCGCACATCTTGCCAGTATATCAAAGGCTGGCAAGTAATGCTCTTTTGGAACGTTGTATTCGCTGTGCAACACAAAATGCAAATGAGTCCTTGCACAGTATCATGTGGAGCAAGTGTCCAAAGGACAAATTTTGTTTCCTCAATCGTGTTCGTCGTTCCATATCTGAAGCAATTTGCGAATACAAGTTTGGTGTAGCCCAAACACTGCATGAACAGCAAAGTGCATTGGGGCTTCAGTATGGAACGGTGAGCCGTAAATTAGCTGCCATGTTTCTTTCACGAAAAATAAATTTTCAAAAAAGACAAAGATCTAAAAAATTTCAACGTGCAAGAAAGTTAGTGAAGCTAGCTATTAAAAGCCAGGAAAAAACCTATAAGAAAAGAGAAGGTGTCACCTACAAACCTGGTGGCTTCTAAATTGACTAATTTTCATTGATAACCCTTTTCATTTTAGTGCTCAAATTAGGTTTTATTTTAGTAAGTGATGGCAAATTTACTGTCACAATATTAATTAGTTATCTGAACATACAATAATATTAATATTTGTTCACATTAATTCAAATAATTTCTATTATGGTGGATTTATTTGCACTTTTGTACATTTTTTTTCTCATTTGCACTGAAATTGTCTTATTTAAATTTGATCATGTACAAAAAAATATTTGATAATTTTGATCAAAAACATATTAATCTGGCATATATTTGTTAGGGTAATCTGAAAAAAAATAAGGAAACACTTTAAATGAACATTTAATTACTTTTTTACCTAAACAAAATCTTTAAAAGGCTTTTTCTCGGTTTTGTTTTTTTGCATACTATATATGATGGTTAAAATGCTAAGGCTTTTTCAAATATGTACCAATTCACTTAAAATTTTTATGACATGTTTATAATGTCCTACTTAATACAACCTGTGAGGGAAGTTTTTGATAAAATAATTAGAAAATTTTTTATTGCAATTTAACTTTAAAAAATTTACATTATCGAGATTTTTCTAAGATTTTCAACTTTAAATTTTTTTTTCAGAAACTAATAAAGATATCAAAAATCTTCTCCCAACACGTGAGAAGAATGGTTTAATCTTTCTTGTAAAAAAAATCAAGCAAAAATCTCACATTTTAAAAGAGGAGTAGCGTTTTAAATTTTTTTTTTAATTTCTAAATTTAAAAAAAAATTAAAGGGTTAGGTTAATTTTTTTGCATTTTTCTGCAATAATACATTAAATTACATTCATAAACATAAATTATCAGTCAATACATCTTGAATTATTTTCAATTTGAGAAGGTGGATATTTAGGTGCCGGGTCCCCTTAAGAACGGTGAAATTAAAAAAATGTCACATGCCTAATGCAAGAGTGAAATAGTACATATTCACTTCGGGGAAGAAGGAATGTAAGAGTATTTGTAAAAATGATGAATCTACATCTTTTTTACGTATTGAGGTACTGCAATTTTACAGGAACAAACTTAAGGTAGAGCATGTAGAATGTCCTTAATGTAAAAAGGTAACCTATTATCATTTTTAAAGAAACGGTACATTGGTTTGACTTTTCTGTTTTGAAAAAGAAAATCAGTGTTTTCCACAAATTTTTAATAGGTTCAATAAAGAGCTGAAATATTTCTTCAACTCATAAAGTAAGAAACATTTACCTACAACAAAGAACTTATAATATTTAAAAAGTCTTAACACTGATTTTCTAACACTAAAAATTATTCTTTCAATACCGGAAAAGTTAATTTTAAATTTGTTTTTACTCTAACTTACATGTAGCTTTGAATCGAATATTTAATGCGGTTGTTCTTACGTGTTATTAATAGTAATTGCAATTCAATTCAAAATCAACTTTTATTAAATTTACAACTACAGTAAACACAAAGAAATGAAACTAAAATAAAATCGGTGGAAAAAAAATAGTTGTTCTTAAAATATTAATTCGTGATTCTCTTTTATCTCATGATATCGAGTATTTGTTGCGCATCAAAACTATAAATTGAAAAAAAAAAAAAAAAAAACTTTTAAATTTGAAATTAATTACAAAAGAAAATCGTTCGTTAAATTTCCGTTTTGTTGAGCGCTTTAAGCACTCTTTCGATTCTGAGCTATTGTTTTGAATTGAAATCCTTGCAATGGAATGATGGCGCTATTTGCTTATCGTATACAATTTCAATGTAAACAAGTGATTGGATTTTTAAAAAATGCGAAATTGAATGCAAGTTTTAATGAGTTTAATATTATTTGTTGAGGAAACGTACGTTAAAATTACTTTGATTTCATTCAAACACCAGTCTTGATTCAATAGGTTTTGTACTGCATGTTTTACTTCTTTTCGATGAATGGAATGAGAAACTTACACCCGTGAGGAAAATGCTCATTTCTGTGTTTTATTAATAGATTGATCGTCAAAGTGTTCGAAAACGATAATTAAAACCCATAAAATGGACTTAGTAAAAAATTTCAAGTTTAAATTACCGAAAAGTACGGCAAAAGCACATGACCTCAAAACGCTACGTGATTGGTTTGGCGTCATTATGCTCCACGATGTAATGTTTACGTTTGTCTAGGGAGTTGAAATTTCATATTGCTTGCTCTTTTAATTTTTAAACAATCAATTTGATTTTTTTTCTTCCTATTTTGTGTTGCTGTTTATTTTTGTTGTTCATTCCGTTTATTTTATAATTATATATTAACTATCTCTTAATTTCAACTTTTTCTTTGTGTTTATCTTGTTTACAGTGGCTCCATGCGTGGATTTGTGAAAGGGTAATCCGATAATTTGCCTAAAATCAAATCACTTTAAATGGTTTTTTTTTTTTGGGGGGGGGAGAAATAATCCGCATTTTATGGGAGCTGAAATACGAAGATTTAAAGCTCAGATTTAAGTATATTTCCTTTTGTTTGGATATATTACTGCTTTGTTTGTAAATACTGTGGCATGCACAGTTCCTTCGACAAACTAAAAAGTTGTTGTGTATTATTGTTTAAATATTAAATAAGCTTCATAATTTATTTTTAGTCTAATAAACAATTATGTACGTGCTCATTGATACATGTGCGACGTGGAATCTTATACCTTAATTTCCATGTCATTGTTTTAATGCGCAATGTTACCCCGTGATCCATAAGAAAATTAGGATTATTTTGCCCACCTCTCACTAGCTGTGTATGGCAAATTTATGAAGGCTTTTAAGTTCCTAATTACAGTGTTTTCAGCAACGTAGTTTTTATTTCATGAAGAAAGAACCTTGGAAACGGAACAAAACATTAAAATTGATAAAAGGCCCCTGGACTTACAAGCAGGATACTTTGTGGTTGTGAAATTGCTCAGGAAAAAAAACTTTGATGCATTTCCTGGTGACGATGGTGACTTGGAAGTATCCTATGTGAGAATCAAAGACAAAGAGAAGTTATTCTCCTTTCCTGAAAATGTGGATGAATCTAGCATTTCTCTGACCGACGTTGTTTTCAAAACTCCATCTTCAAGGGAATGGCAAGGCAAATACTTTTTTGAAGAAGATTTCTCAAGATTTTTCAAACAGTTTGATTTATATTACCTATATATGTTCTATTTGTTCTCATTAGTATGCTAATAGTTATCTACTAAAATTTTATAACGACAATCTAACAATTTAACGAGTGCTTAGAATAAATATAATTTATAAAAATAATAAATATTTTTTTGCAGCTGTTTTTATGTTTTCTTTTACCCACGGTACGATTACCCAGAAGTGACTTTAGAGGCAGTTTTCAATAGAAAACCTCTGGTGAACAAAGTTACCCCTGTTGTCTAGGTAACTTTACCCACCAGATATTTGAATTGTTACTGAAAGAGAAAGCAACGAAAATATATTTAAATACCGTAAATCAATTCTATAAGCCCTCTCCCAAGCCTAGAAATTATTTCCTTTCTCCAACTGATAGAGAAGTACACGGAATTTTTGCTAGAAATTTAAAATTGGGCAAATGAATCTCGTTTGACGGTACACTAAGAAAAAGCTTATCAGGTGCTATAATATTTGTATTTGTGCAGCAAGGTACTAAATAATATTTAAAGACGGTTTTCCAATCGTAGACATTTCGAAATCTTGTTCTGTTTTATACAAATCCTTTTTAGATCAAAGAGAAAGAAATACTGCTTGCTATTTCAACGTCGAAATCACAGTAAACATACCATCATGGGGCACAGTGACGTCACAAGAAGCGAAGTAGGAAAACTAGCTTTTTTTAAATGCAGTAATTAGTGCGAATTTGATTTTTTTTTTTTACCTTTACGGGCTATAAAAGTAAAAAAGAAATATATTTTACACCATATTTTTTTTATTTTCTATGTATTAAAATATAAACAAAAAACGTGCAAATTTATCATTATGCAACTGTATGTTAAAACAAGAACATTTGAAGAAAGTTAATAAAAAAACCTTGAGTTTTGATGTGTATGCTTATTTAATAATTTTTATTTGTGACTAGTATAATATACGACCTGAATTGGGTTAAATAGGTTAACTATAGATTGACAGTAACCAGAAAAATAATAAACTCTCTCTTCGTAGAAAAAAATGTAAAATAATTTGTAACGCCTTTTCGAAATTTGTATAACTTCTACAACCTACATTGGACACAAATCCTGTACATGCCATATTCATCCATGTAATACATTTCACATATCGTTACTGAAATTGCAAAAGGTCGTATGTCAAAAATTCCATTTCTTTTTTATTATTGCTATATGTGGCATTTTGTGAGTTCCACCTGTTAGCAAAATCTCCCATGTCATCAAATGATCAAATAAACAATGAACAAAATCCAAAGTACATAATTATAAAATCAAATCATAAAGAAAGCATATTTGTTTCTGTCCTGAAAAATGCAGATTTTGGATTTACAGCTTTTTTTGTACTTTGAGTGACGACATATCGCGTCTCTGCTAATGCTCAATCTACCTTCTAGCTACTCTAAATCTACCACATTATGGTTATTTAAGTACAGTTAATCAAATAATTTAACCTAAAACTTGACAAAATATAATCAAAGAAATATTAAATAATGTATTCACCAAACCAAAATATGGTGTTTCGTATTTAGAAAAAATTACTTTAATATATGTTGAATTTATTTTATGTGATAATTGTACAAGCACTCAGACACAAAAGCGAACATAGAACGGTAAGACGGACATGCAGACTACCGCAACGAAGTTCAGTCACTAAATGAATACAAGTACTCACAGTATGCAGAGTTTCAAGACAATATATTTAGTCGTAGAATGGGCGCACACATCCATACAGACAGATGGACAGACATACACCAAAGGCGCAATAGGTTTTGCATTAGAAGGGCTCAAAACGGATAGAAAATTTGAAATGGATCGAACATATTCAATTTATATAGATACGGAGTAGAAAATATATTTTTCAGTGTTTTGATACAGTCCTTTTGTTTTCATTGCACACGTTGTATTATGGCTTGCATTACCTTGAAGCTATTTGTAGACATAACTCAAAATCAGCTAATCGGGATATTGTCCTTTCTTACTGATATATTTTCCTAAAAATATCGCAATTATAAGTAGGTTAATTTCGTTTCTGTATTTGTATATTTCAATCAAAGTCAATGGTTCAATTCATAATTGTTTGTAGAACTCCGTTATAAAAATTAATGAAGGGCATAATATACAAAATATTTTAGAATAAAATGGGAACGACCACTTACATCATAACAAAACTTGTCATCTCGTATCATTTAAACAGGAAAACGGACGGGACTGTGTTGGAGTTGTTTTAATTTCATACATCAAAATTTCATAGCTCCGTACATATATCATAATTGGTGCACGCGTTGTTGATGTTGAAAGTTATAGTTCATTACATTAAATTTCTCGTTCCAATACGTTTTCTTGAGACGCTAAAAATTATGCGTGGTACGCCGGTTTCGAAAGTTTTAAGACGTATTCTACGTCAGAACAGTTAATATTAAAATAAAGTACTATTTTAACATGAAATAGCTAACGCTAAAATAAAGTATTATTTTAAAGTAAGACAAGTAGCGTTAAAATTAGACAGATAGTGTTAAGATAAAACAGATAACCATACACTGCGATAATTTGTTTCAGGATATTGACTAAGATTTCGATTACGAGATAGTTAAAATTGATAGAACTTACATTTGATTTTCAAGTTTCAATTTGCGTTATTTTATAGTAGTTTTGAGAATTGCACTTTATAATCAAAAAAGCCCATTATTTATACTAAATAGGAACAATGCTTCCGTTTAGGAAACCACAAATCGTTTTAGTCAGCTAGAGTAAAATTATTATTAAGTAAGTCTTTGCTGATCATGGTATAATATCACGGTAATAAAATATATTAAATAGCACTTATGACAAGTTAAAAGCTTTTACCCTAAGAAAAATATTGTCGAGGAATTTTATTTTACGTCTTGAAGCTATACAACTTTACTATCTGAAACACTAATTTTTCTCTCTTTAAACACCGTAAAAGTGACCCTTTTTTAAAAAAGGTGTAATTGATTAACTTTATTTTATAGGCATTAATTTAAAATCGAGATGTTATTTCATTTTTGGAATAAAATTTTCCAGCACAAAATATATTTGTTTTAAAAACAAATTAATTCTGAATATCGTTTTTATGCCATTCTGTCACAGTAATGGTGTACTTCAAAAATGCCGCATGACTGGTACAAAAGTTCTTCAAGTCAACAAAATATCGCTTTGAAAAATAGCTGCAATGCTATGCTGTAAGTTAGTTACTTTAACAAAAAATAAACTTATGTGACTTTGATAATCACTTCAAAACTCTTAGAAGTGCATTACTGTATTGTTTCGGAGCCTGTTTCTGCGTACATGGGACATGTTACACCTGAAAGTGGATCTAGCCTTGATATATCTAATAGCATTTACGAATATGTAACAAGTGCTTTATTGGATGATTTTAGCAACCTTATTGTTATCGGGTGTGACAGCACTGTAGTGAATACATGAGTGTTTAGTAGTGTAATTCTCAGGCTTGAATTGAAACAAAAGAGACTAGTCCAATGGATTATCTACTTCCTTTTAATGAGTTGCCATTACGACCTCTAGTCCATATACGGCAAGTCATATGTAGCTCCACAACTTACACCAGAGACAAAATCTCAAAGTATGCGAAAAGCTTTCAATTGTTGCTTTTAATAGTATTAAATGCGAGTTGCCAGACATTGATCCAACCACCCTCAGTTCAGATCAGAAATACTTATTAGACATTTGCACCGCCATTAGTTCTGGCGTTTGTTGTTCAGATCTAACTAACCGGGAAAACCGGAACGTTGAATTTGGCTCGCTGGCTAACAACTGCCAATCGAATACTGAGGTTATAAATATCTACATCAGACCCATAAAATGAGTTTCTAACTTTGGTTGTATTCATTCTAAGAGTCTACGCATATTCGTTATTCCAGCTGTTAACTTTGGAGCTATAGACTATGTAGATCTCTTTGACTGGCAAGCTTGTTATGTAACATAACCTCCAGTTCTCAGAGCGATCAGTTCTCAAGAACTTCATAAGATAATACAGGGCGGTATTCCAATGGACTGCAGGGACTTTATTACATTTCTATCACACACGCAAGCAGTTGAGCGGATTGTGAAACTAGTCACTGCAGCCTCCGGAAAAACAGTTAGTCCGTAGAACAGGGATGGATTTATTGGAGCTACACTAGAATCCAGAAAGCACGTCAAAATTTGAGACCCAAAATTATTACAAACAGTAATGCTTTTGTCATTTGTATGTATGAAAGGTAAAATAAAGTTTCTGTATGCATTAAATTGAGGTAAGTGTGATGTGTATCTATTTAAAATGTTGCCTTCATTTTCCAAAATTTGGTATCGATGAGGCGGCAGATGATATTAACCTATAATTCTAAAAAAATTTATGGTTGCTCTTATTAACAAAAAGTAACTTGTAAGCACTACCCCAAACCAATGAACGAAATTTGTGATTATTTATAAATTTTTTTTTATTTTAATAATTGTTAGTCCAATTTTCGGAACTTTTGGCCCGCTGAGGCGACAGAAGAAATCAACCTACAGCTTTAAGATTCCGCACACTTTTTAATGATGGGAGTTCACAACTTTTCCGCACAACCGCAAAAATATCTAAGAAATTTCGATTTTTTCGATATGCCCTACTCACTATGCCTGTTTTGAGGTGAAACTAGGTGATCAAAAAAAAATTAACATACTGCTTGGAAAAAGTCAAAGAAACACTGGAGTGGTTGTTAGTTTTTCGCAAGCGAAATACACTGATATAGCGAAGAGAAAGGACGACATTTGGTAGTGCATTTGATACGCATGAACCTATTGTTTCAATATCTACTAGTCTTAATTCCATTGTTTGCGCCACAAATTTTTGTCTGAAATGTGTTGAAGTCTGAAAATGTGTTCATTCATAATCAGTCAAATAATGAGTCTTAATACAAACGAAGCAAACAGATTTCGTATGAGATCTAACTTCTTAAACATTTTATGTATCATCACAGCAAAATATTAATGAGCGAGTGAGAAAGATAAGCAGTGAATATACGTTGGGTTCAAAAGAATGATTACCATGGCAAGCCTTACAATCTGGTACGTAGAATGTAATACATCTGAACTTGGTTATCTTAAAGAAATTGTTATTACCCTTCACAGCAAGCTTGGAGCGAGGAGCATGTTTGTCAAGGCCTTGTCTAAAGATGGAAACTTCATTCAGTTCCTAATTAAGAAGTTACCAGCTTTATACCAGGCTAAATTGAAGGAGGGAATATTTACAGGATCCTATATTAATAAACTTACCTTATGCAGAGTATGTAGCGTTAGTGAGAACGTCAAAGAGCGTTACCAATGAATTTCATTAAAGCAGGCGAGCTGTGATTAAGGATTAGTGTGAAAAGTTACACCAAATAAAAAGGACAAGGAAATGAGGTACCCATAATACTAGAGCAGGTAGATATTTCATAACGTCACACTGGAGACACACAATGAGCTATTGGCGACGGTCTGGGATCAATCCTATTACAACACCGCGTAATTTTGAACCTTGGTCAGAATCAGTAAACGCGATCCTACCAGAGCTGGGCATGTCACTCTGAAATTCCACATCACCCCAATGTGTGGACATTTAAGCCCACGATAGCTGTTTAGATATTTATGATATATGATAGACACTTATGTATTCCAGCCTTCTTTGTACACGACGGTCTAGTTGGATTCGAACTTGCAATCATCTAGTTGCCAAACCGCTACTATTCCAACCGGGCTAACGCAGTCACAGAATAATTAGGCTGTTAGTATCATGGCGGTTAACTGTTGAGAGATTCACAGAGATGGATCTGAGTCAGTATACAAACGTCGTGCCGCTGAACACGTTTTTCGATGTAAAACACTATAAGTGGTAAAAAGTTAAATTCACTGCTGTTTGTAAAAATGCAACACGATGAAGGAATCATCCGAATGAAATGAAATATATGCAGTAAATGTCAATTATAGGATGTTATGCAAAGTAGTTAAGTTTTAGAGCCACCACGCATGCGTGGTATGAGCAACGTCCTCTGAACTGATGCTAAAGGCGTATAAATAGAGGGCTGTAGCGGGACGTTGAAAATAGTGCATAGTTATTTTTTAGTGGCGAACGTTTAGTGAGACCTAAGTATGCTTCCGCGACGAAATAGGGTGAAATTTAAAAAACTTACGGAGTTTGAACGGGGGAGAATCATTGGCCTTCGTGAAGGAGGATTTTCCTATCGCGCAATATGCAGCGTATGCAGTGCAGCTCGTATGCAGCGGAACAATTCCACAGTGATGCGAGTTTGGAAGCAGTGGATCGACGAGCATGGGATAATTGGGAGTGGACGACGGAAGACTAATACCAGTAAAGGTGACGTCAGCGCGCGATGATAGACACCTGGTCCACATGGTGGTGAATGACCGTAGTGCTTCTTCCAGGCAGATGGCAGCACTTTGCTCTACTGCTACAGGTGTACTAATGTCGGCTTCGTCAATTCATTGACGTCTGTTTCACCGTGGACTGCCCGCAAGGATTCCTTTATACAGGATCCCCCTCATGCCAAACCATCGGCGTCTGCGTCTGTATTGGGCTCATGAGCACAGAGCCTGGCGAGCTAATTGGCAACAAGTTGAATCCCACTTTAATTTGTGGAACCATAATGGCCGCATTCGTGTTAGCCGTTATGCCGGCGAACGCTGCCTTCCAGAGTGCGTTATCAAACGTCATAGTGGCCGAACACCCGGAGTTATGTTTTGGGATGCGATTTCGTATCATGGACGATGTCAGTTGCTACGAATTGAGCGTAATCTGAATAGCAACAGGTACGTCCGTGAAGTGTTAGAGCCTGAAGTCGTTCCTTTCCTTCAAGGCATCCCTGGAGCTATCTTTCAACAGGATAATGCAAGCCCACACGTTGCAAGGAATGTGCGAGACTTCTTTTCAGCCCAACACATGCAACTTCTTCCTTAGCCTGCTTATTCGCCGGATAAGTCGCCTATTGAGCATGTGTGGGATTTTGTTGATCACCGTCTCGTTCGTGATCCGCGTCCTACAGCTTCAAAGGACGAACTTGGAGTGCGCAGACAAACAATATGGAATTCTCTTCCACAAGCAGACATTCAACACCTGATTCACTCCATGCCAAATCGAAAGCAGCACTTATTGCCGCGTGTGGTGGCTTCACCAAATACTGATTTTGGACATTTAATATTGTTTTTATGCTTTGAAAATTTATATTCATTTATTTGTGCTAATACCAGCCGTTTGTGTATTAAATTTCATTTAATTCTGATGATTCCTTCATTGTGTTGCATTTTTTACAAACAGCAAAATGGTTTATGCCATATATTAAGCACTCGAGATATTTCTGGACATCAAAAGCAATAGTGTGATATTGACAAAAATGACATAAAAATATCAATCTGAAAAATATTACATATTTTCACCTTGTGCATTTAATATGGAACTTGAAACGCGTTTTGTCAGAAAATGTGACGTCTTAGAAGTCTTTTAAAAATGCAATGTGTTTCTGTATGCAAGTGCACTTACCTACAATAATGGACCGGGCGCCAACGGATTGGCATAAAATCTTATTAATTGTTTAAGGTGTTTTTCGTGGTATGGCGTGGGACCTTTGCATGTTCTTCTTAGTCAAATGACCGCCGACGCCTTCATGAACATTTTTGTCAATCAGGTTCTTCCTACGCTCTGGCAATTTTATGGAATGGACGAATGTTACTTCCAGGACGACAACTATCCATGTCATGTTACAGCCTCTGTGTAGTAGTGGTATCAAGATATCGATGTAAGACGTCTTCCCTAGCCGGCTCAGAGTCAAGACCTAAGCTCCATAGAATATTGGTGTGAAGAGTTTGAACGACGCTTACGGACTAAAGAACCACGCCCGAAATCTACAGCTGAACTGGCAACATTCTTACAGCAGGAATGGACACAAATTCCCATGGTTGTGTATCAAAACCTTGTTGAAAATATGACCAGAAGTGTTGCTAATGTAATTGCAGCATATAAGGGACCACTCCCTATTAAAGCATGTATTATTTCCCTGATACCATCTCACATCTTGCTGTCCGGTCCATTATTGTAGGGAAGTGTACAAATCTATATATATATATAATTATATTACGTGGCACACAAAAAAGACGTTATTTGTCTTTGCGTTTTGGCAACACTGTACGATTGCTTGGTTACCACGAAGCCTCTTGTCTCAATTGAATTAATAGCGTTATCGAGTGAAATTACACTGAAAACAAATTAATATTAGTTGAGCTGCTGCAGCGTACAAACAATATATTGGGTATTCGATTTCCAAAGCAGCTCTGATATTTCGAGTCAAAATTTGCTCAATGTTCTGGATATATTCATTTGAATTCCCAATTGTTCGAATTTTGATTTCTGAGGTACTGAATAACTTTTCTGTAAAACAACAAATTTATAATTTTACAAAAATGTTTTTTTTTTTTTTTTTGGAATATCATATCGTGTAAACAATCCCTTTTGCTAGGACACATGTCTTCATTCATGCGAGCGAAGCCAACAAGGTTCCCACAGCAGCCCTCGGGGGATTGGCTAGCGTCACGAACAGGTGGCGGGCATCCTACTACCCAAAATATTTTAAACTAATTTTGTGGAGCTAAATTTTGGGGACATTACAGTTGTAACTAGTTGTCATTGTTTATGATAGGATACTTGAAATGTTCTTTCAAATTACAAAGTTTAATGGATTGGGGCTTAGCATTCACTCTATTGAGCTATTTTATCCAGTGAGAAATACAGCTTGAGTCTACTAAATAATTTTCTTTTGGTAGTGGGTTGCTCTACACCCAAATAGCTTATCTTATCTGTTTGTAATCTGGTTTTGCTCACTAAATGTTAGGAAATGTTTTAATTAATTCTTACACTGTCATGCTGATATTTTTATTATGATACATATTTATAATCTGTCATAAGATTTGTAAGAGCTTTAGTCATTTCAGAACATTATTGAACTGTTTCTTAAATACAACCATGTTATATTTAAACCACCATTTTATTCAAATATACAGTAATACTACGAAGTTACGCGATAAGCTGGATTCCCGTAGGTCGAGGTAGAGCTTCCATCGATCGTAGAACCGTAATCGAGCACGTAGATTTGCGTCCAATACGTATATCAGCAAAAGGTTAAGTAAGTTAATGTTAATTAATGTCGTACTAGAGCAACACGACGGGCTATGACGAAGGTTCGGGATCAATCCCCTAAGGGAAAGAAACGAGGACAACACCACGAAAACACAGCAGGATAAAATCTGAAGATCGCGAGCGACATTATTGCCAAACGAAAAAATACAGAACCCCGTAACTCCGAGTCTTTGTAAGTCGGGGTATTACTGTAGTTTCAGGTTATTTGCGCTATTAAGGAATACACGTACTTTATGAAGAGCGTTTTACTAATCCAAGCTATACCATGGAGGTCCCTATACTAAAGTACTTACCAACAGACCAGTAAAATTACTTCTTCAATTCCCAATTAACCTTCAAGTGGACGAGGTAGTTTGTCATTAGCCAAACTGAACACACCTTGATGGATAATATATCTCGTCATTAGAAAACAAGTACCCGTATCCCCAGGTGCAGAATTATATTCAGTGTGCTGCAACACAACTCCAAGCAATTGCAATTGTTCTGCAGGTTTGTTGTCCAAATTTTGAAAAATGCAGTCAGTTAAAAAACAGACGTAAAACACATTTATCGGCTAAATATGTAATACATATTAATATAAAACACGTCAAAAATAATTAACTCTCCCTTTACTTAAAACCAAGGCATACTTTCAGAATTTTCAATTCTGTCGATCATTTTTGAAGTTAAATATTTTGTCATTGACATGGAAAACGTGTTATTTATAAAGTGTACGTGGTAGTTTGGGCGGTATAAGGAGGTTGTTCCGTAGCTAAAAATGAAAAAAAAAGGTGTGAGAAAGACGCGCGTTGTATTGCACAACATAGTAATTTATGATTCCAAAAAAAAAATCGATCGGCCAAAATATTGTTAAAATTAAGGAGAAATTGTTTTGTAAAGACTTTGTTTTGCGACGCAAATCTCAGTTTTAAGCACTTTCTACTCCCATTTCCATATTCTGATCTAGGCACCAAAAATCGGCAATTGCGTGATGACGTGGTTATCTTCAATGGACAGGCCATGGCGTCACGTCAGAACAATTTGGATGGTTAAATAGCCTCGTAGAAAATACAAATATGATAGGGTTCAATGAGGGAGCCGACCAACCGGTCTGGTGGTTAAGGTGTGAGCTTCTACATAGGAAGGTTCCTGCATCGAACCCGGGTCAGTGCATGGATGTTTGTAAACGTGTGATGTAGAGGCGGCTGGTGCACATTAAATTGGTTGGGGCCAAAAGTCCTCACATTGAGTTGGTGTCAAGGTTTGGGTTGTGGGATGCCAGATGAGGTTCTGCCTCGTCATCTGACCGTGGTTCAAAATGACGTGGTGTTGTCATCGGTTCTTTACTTAGTGGATTGTTTCCGGACCGTCGTTAACAGCCTAGTACTGTGTTTGGAAAACTCATTACTTTAAAAGAGCCAAAGATCAGCAATACAACTATTCGGAATTTTTTAGAGACAAATTTCGTTTCAAGAACCATGTTGGTTAAGAGTCGGTTTAAACTAGCTACTAACATTACATAAAACCAGTAATCAAAAAATAATCTTATTTATTGACAAAAAGTATTTTTTTCTCCCATTCAAATAAAATATGTCAAAACACGCATTTAATGTGAACAATGACCTTGCATTTTCTTGGAAAGTTTGGATAAGTTAGGTTTGAATGTCGTTGTTTTTAATTCGAAGCAGGATTCTAGGTTCTCACCAATAAGACGATTTCACAATTTATTTTTGATACGGTTCATACTTGAGAAAGATTGTTCGTATAAATATGTAGAGCCAAAGAGTGCAAGAACAGCAAATGCTAATTTTTTTTACTGATCATACGAATCAGGAGTATTATATTCCGGGTGTAACCAAGAGGGATTGGAGTGGCCTGTTTCCGCTTATTAACAGGACATGACTATCTCCAACAACACCTACATAAGATTGGGGTGGCTACCTCCCCGATCTGTCCGTTTTGTAGCGATGGTTTTATGAACAGACAACACCTTGCGGAATGCTCTAGTTTACAGGACATTGACACCAGGGATACTTCTCCCCAAGGACTTTATTCGCTATATTGGACGGCAAGACAGCATATGGCCGAAAGGCCTTGAGCTGGGCGTAGGATAAAAAAAAAATTCCGGGTGTTGAAAATTAGCATATCTTCCTTCTCCGTGTCTTTCAAAGCAGACCACTTTTTCTGTGAACTGAGATCACTTTTATTTTTCTCCAATTCTTCCATATCAGCATTAAGGCGTTCAAATTTGGAGTTCCATAATTATTTGTTTTTTAACTCCAATAATTGCGCTTATGTCAATATTAAAGGGACAAAAATTCAATTCCGTTACGTCAACACTGAGAGGTTTTTTAACAAAGGCTAACGTCGCTATGCAATTTCTGAATTCCTGAAGCCTCCGTAGAAAGCTTCCTTCATATTTAAAATTGTTGTTTGGAAATAGTAAATTTCAATTACCGAGTTGTTTTCTTGGCGATGTTTCAGCAGGCTTGGAAAATGAATGGCTTCTCTTTCCAAATCTCGAACAAAGAGGGATACTTTGTTTTCGAGTGAAATGACTTCTTCCAACATAACAAAAATTGTTTCCTTTCCCCTGTAGTTTACGATTAAGATTATTTAGATGAGATGTAACGTCTACCATGAAAAAAATCTTTTAATCCACTTATCGTTCGTTAGTTCAGGATAGTCAACACCCTTCTCAAGGAGAAATGCTTTAATTTCAACTAATAAGGAAGCGAAACGTTTAAAACGTTTCCTCTTAAAAGCAAACGTATCTTATTATGTAGAGAAGATCTGCATATTCACTCTCCATTTCAACTAAAAATTCTTTAAATGGCGTTTATGAAAATTTTTAACTACAACTGAGTTAATCACCAATTCAATAACATTGCAAATTTCTTCTGGAAATGTCTGCGCAAAGCGCTGCTTGAAGATTGATGCACTAATAAAAAGTATCTACTGATTAATTTTTTCCTTCAAAATAAAAACCAAACATTTTCCTACTACGGTCATACTTTTAGCCCCATCTGTTTAAATTGAAACAATTTTAACGAGTGGAATATGATGTTTCTCCAAACATTACATGACAGCAATTGCAATATACTCGCCACGTGTTTGACCTTTCACTGGCAATAATCCTAAGTTCTTCTTTAGGACCCGAAGACGAAATAAATCGAACAAAAAGTCCATTCGTGGCAGAGCCGCACTCAAGTGACTAAATAGCAGCAATTTTCCAACCACTGCTCTAGTACGCTGTTAATTAAAAAATTATTAAAATTACCAATTACTAAATGAGATAAAAGTGAAGTTAAAGCGAGATAACCTGATTTTGACATGATTCGTCCGTGGAATGCTTGCTTTTGAATTCGCGATGCAGCACGAACTGCATGACATGTTAATTAATCTCATTAAATGACGGTGTAGTCTGGTTGAAAGAGCTTAGGACTAGCAACCGTAGGGTTGCGAGTTCGAATCTAACCATAGAACGTGTCCAACCATTAATCGTGGTTCAAAATTACTCGGTGTTGTCCTCGGATATGTTCCTTCGGGGATTGATCCCGGATCGTCACCGATAGCCCGTTAAATTAAAAATACCAAATACCCCTCATTGAAACTACATAAACTCTACGCCTCATGTCGATCAATTTAAGACCAAAACAGAATTTTCAGCGCTTTGCTATATCGCTCACAACTTGGATTTTAAATGGCTCAAAAAATGGTAGGTAGGTATTTAATAAACGTCGTAATAGAACAATGCAACAGGCTATTGATGACTATCCGGGTAAGGTAATTTTAATTAAGGTCGTACTTGAGCAACATACTACTTTGACTACTTTGAAGTGATATTCTGTTTTTGTAGGGTTCATTAAAAACATTATGCCATTCAATATTAATTGGTATCTGTCAAGTTATCAAGTCACAAAAATTAATGCTACATATTTAAATATTTGTATTTCATTAAATAAAACATGTAAACAAATTAAATGAAGATTAAAATTCTGGAATTCAATAAATAATCAGCTTGAAAACAATTAATAATTTAAATGAATCATTAAATTGTTAAAGTAATAAATAATAATCTTCATTACATAAACATCTAACAATGTATTTTCGGGTGAAATTGTTAAAAGCAGAACTTATACATATTTAAGGGATCTCTTAAGGAAATTATCTTTTAGCTCCCTAATTCCTACGACCAGCCGTTATGTATTGAGTTTGACTGACACAAGTACATTAGTGTACATTGTGTCATTGTCCATGCTAAATTGTATCATTGTTCATTGTACATTATGTCATTGTCCGTTGTACATTGTCATTGTCCGTTGTACATTGTCATTGTGCTGAATATTTCATTCTAAATTGTAGGAAAGTAATTTGGCATGAAATATTCTACAGAAAGGAATTTTTTTAATACTCATTCCCGTATATTGCAACTGCAAAATTAGAATGAATATTCAAAATTCCCCCTTAACTAAAACTAACATAAATATGGTATTATAAACCCCACTTTCAGTCCATAAAAGTTTCTCGCATTTTCTAATTAATTTTAATCATGAACGATATTCTTAGATTTCATTTTCTAAACAAATGGATAAATTATACTTGAGTCATTGTTTCTGTGAAACAGAGCGATATTAACTCTGTGAGTTGATTCTAAAGTTTTGAGAATAAAGTGATATTTTTTTTTCTTGATTAATTTTACTGTATAAATCTGTTTAACTATATACAGTTATTTCAGGACGAAACTAGTTTCATTAAATCTAAGAAACCGTAAACAATAGTTTTTTTACCCACTCGTATATAGCTCGTTTATGTATCTGAGTCCAGATATAACACACCTTGTAAAACATTTCAAGAAGCATTGTAAGCAATATCCCCTTTCCTAGAAAAAACACAATGCCTTTAAGAATTTTGCGTTAAAAACATCTTTATTTGTAGAACGGCTAATCATCCATGAACTCGCATAGTTCGGAAACTATTCTCCGATTATTCATCTGTACCTGGAAGTATTAGTTATTAGCCCTGGACCGGGTTTCCTGGTTGGTAAAGCGTCCAGCTCGTGAATGACATCATGAGTTCGCGCCCAGCCGACCGAAAACTCCCGTGTACGCTAAAGGTGACTGGTGCACGAAAAATGTGTCTTAGTCACAAAGTCCTCCAAGTTCCCATAATAAATCAATACCTCTGGGGGTGCCGAATCAGGGATTACTTAGTCTCTGGTTTGGATCAAAATTACAACCGTGCGCCTTAGGATGATTGAATGTCGTAAAAATGTGACCTCTACGTAAAAACAAGACGTGTCGATGTGCTGCCATCTGTTGGCTAAAAATTCGAGCCAAGTCGGACTTCCTCCCAATGGGGCTCACTTGCATGGAAGCCGCACCCACCTCGCCTCTTGCTGTCTACGACGGCCCTGACACTCCGATGGTCTGGCAGTGTAGGCATAAGAAACAACAGTTATTAGTCCAACATTATATTCATAGGATTCGCATTTCCCAGAATTCGGGAACCATCTGATGTGTAAAGCCAGTAAGGTATGTAATATTCAGAACATAAAATGAATTGAAATGTGCTTGGCTTTCATGTTACGTTCAATTATTTCCTGGCAGAATACATTATATTATTAATAGATAAGAACGTATCCCTCTCTCTCTTTAAACCTAATTTAATCTCTTCCTATTCCTATTAGGCTGCTTGATGGCGAAGAGACCACAGACAAAATATTTTAAATAACAGCCATGGAAGCTTTTAGGCGACCCACGTCTCTTCATCCAACCACGAATAACGTGCTAATTACGGAACACTGTACTGAAAAGATTATGTACTCTCAAACGAGTCTCTAAAAACTTAAAGTGGTTTCAGCGTGGTCTCACGTGTATCAAGATTTGATGAATTTTGCTAAACACTAGGCATCTTGTGCATCACACACACACAAGATCTGATAAATTTTTCTCACTAATAGGTATCTCATTCATCAAGTTTTGATGAATTTTGCCTACAACGAGGTATATTGTCCATCGATCTGATGAATTTTACTAACTACAAAGCATCTCGTTCGTCAATATCGGATAAATTTTGCTAGATACGAGGTATATCGTTCATTAATATCTGATGAATTTTAATAACTAAGAAGTATCTCGTTCATCAGGTTCTCAAGAATTTTGCTAATTACGTCGTTTATCGTCGTAGTACTGATTACTTTCGCAAACATCAAGGTATCTCGTCCATCAAGATCTGATGAATTTTTCAAACTACAAGGCATCTCATTTATCAATATCTGATAAATTTTGCTAAGTAAGAGGTATTTCGTCCATTAACATGTGATTAATTTTGTTAAATACGAGGTATGTAGCCCATGAAGTTTTGACAAATTTTGCTGAATACGAGGTATACCGTCCATCAACATGTGATGAATTTTGCTACGAGACATCTCGTCCATCAAGATCTGATGAATTTTACTAACTACGAGGCATCCCATTCATCAAGTTCTGATAAATTTTGCTAACTACGAGGTGCATCGCCGATCAAGGTCTGGCAAATTTTGCTGAATACTAGGTATCTCGTCCATCAACATATATGGTGAATTTTGCTACGAGACATCTCGTCCGTCAAGATGTGATGAATTTTACAAACTCGAAGCATCCCTTTAAGATCTGCTAAATGTTGCTAAATACGAGGTATATCGTCCATGAAGTTCTGACGAATTTCGCGTACAGCGAGGTATCTCTTAGTCAAGATCTGATCAGTTTCGCAGGGTCGAGGTATATCGTCGAGGGGTTAACAAAGATCGCTTTAGAATTTGGTCCCCCACAAGGAAGGTCTCTAAATTCCAACGCATCCCCAATTGATGCCCCGACCCGTAACTGCATCTTTAAACAGATCGGCTTCTCAATGGCATCCGAATCACCCCATTGCAAATGACTGAAGCCCGCACTTTCAGCACTGGGATGTGATTTATAGATGAGTTTCAAAAGATTAGAATATAATACACGCAAATTCTGATTCGCAGCTCCCTCGCGGCCGACGAGATCTGGCCGTGAAAAGGCTGCCATGACGTGCGCCGGCCGTGATGTATGGTACCGCGAGGGAGCCATTATTCATGCCGTGAGGAAATGGTATTGACACCCGGTAGCATTGCGCGCGGCAGATACAGTCGCCTGATAGGAACTCCTTCCATTTTAGATTCGGTCCCGCCTTCTTGGGGAATTTACTACGTGTGCGAATCTCGAGGACTGTCACACAGTAAAAGTATTTATAAAACGGCGGCCGTTTTCTTTTTTTGCGTCCTTTTAAAGGGCGTGTATAAGGGTGAAATATTTTCCCAGGATTTATAGCCTAAGCGATTCTGTCTGGGTTTCGTCGAGCTTTATAGCCTCGAATGCCTTTAATGGGGTGATATTATTTTATTCAGTTCAGTATTGTCATATAGGTTATTCAAGACGTATTGAATGCAAAACAGAAATGATGAATAGTCATCAGCAGGTGCTATCAGCACTAGCTTTATTTTGCAACGGCCAAGGGACAATAATAGTTAAGAATAAGATAAATATAATCATTCATTGCAGGATAGTAAGATAAAGATTAAGTACAACGCACAAATGATTATAGTAAAAAGCTAACAATTAATTTTATACACATGGAAAATAATGAAAAAAAGACCGAAACCCCTTTGCCCTAAAAGTTCTACTACCTGCTAATCCTTACCACATCAGGAAGTCCAATGTAGGGTTCTACATCTTTTTAATTTGAGATGCAGCCCTTCCATGTTCCGACTAGATAAAATCACTACGGATATAGGGAAGGTCTCAAGGTCAGACGTCTTGACGAATACTTACGAGAATCGTACTACACAGATGTGAGAAACAAACTTCGAACATCACTTGTTGACCATAGAGAATATTTAGACTGTCTTTCCTAACTTTGAACCTTCGTCAACTTTGAATGGATTCCTAGCGAATTCATTGTGTACTATACACTTTTTCCATGAGCCCCTTTAGAATAGGAAGTGTGAGCCGCGGTAGCTCAGTCAGTAAAGCGTCGGGCTCGCATCAGAAGGGTTGTGGGTTCTGTCCTCGGCGGAGCCTGCAAATCTGATGATTGCGAGATCGGCGCTTCGACCTGGCTAAAGACCGTCGTGTTCACTAATGGTGACTGGGGCACGTTAAATAGGTCGTGGTCACAAAGTCCCCCATGTTCCCATACCAAATCAATACCTCTGGGGGTACCTGATCAGGGGGTTATCGGCCTCCGATTGGGATCTAAATTACGATATGTGTGAGTGAATGCATGTATGAAAGGGGCCTTCCTGTAAAACGGATGTGCCATGTATGTCGAGCAAAGTCGGACTTCCTCCCAATGGGTCTCAATAACATGGAAGGCGCACCCCCCCCCTCGCCTCTTGCCGTCTTCGACGGGCCTGGCACTCCTCCGGTCTGCTAGTGTAGGTATGAGAAACAACAACAACATGGATTCTTGTACGGGGCAGTCGTGGCTCAGTGGGTATATCCACTGCGCAGTAACTTTCAAGTTGTAGGCGGCGCAGGTGCTATTCCTGTCAGGTGTATTCCTCCTTGTGTGTATTTCTCTCTTCCGAGGCAGTAAAAATTTCATTGTGTATATTATTGTATTTTGTATGTCTTGTGTCCGGCGCAACATGACGACATATTGCAATTGAGCCATAAAACCATCGAACAAACTATCTACTTTGTGTACTTTAAATCAGGGAGGTATCTGTATATATCCATCCATGTATAACTTATTTTCTTAACTCCACAAATCCACTCCGAAATTATCCAAACTTTCAACACTTGGAATGCATGCCGTAAACTAAAAATAATTTTGCCTTTCAATGGCAGGGTTCACCCCACTAAGAGGTAGATCTTCTTTGAAACATTCATTAGAAGGTAAACTAGTAAACATTTTGAGGAAATAGCAACAGAAACGTTCTCAGAAGAAACGCATAGTATTAATGAATCAAGTCTCTAAAATTAAAATGTGCCTCGACTTCAGTGGACTATTAACCCTCGCGTAACACAAATATATATTCTGACAACGAGCTGCAAATGAAACCAGTTAACCTATGAGCTTGCAGGTGGGTGTCAGAAGTAGTAATGAACCCCGTTATATAAAGATACTTTAGTTGCCTTAGTGTTAGTTAAATCTCAAATTAAAAAGGTTTAAAATATAGGTTCAGGACTTAACGTTGTACTGGAGCAATAAAAAGAGCTACTGGTGATGGTCTGGGATAAATTCCGATTGGAATTTATTCAATACAAGAAAGTAGTTCTGAAGAGAATTCGAAATGCATTGTAAAGGAATTGTAATAAGAGGCGGACACACCAAAATAAATATTTTTTATCATCAAATCTATGTAAGCAAATATTGGGCATATATGCATGAGGATGTTGCTTGTAGCTTTTGCAAAGTGTTTTTTAACTTCTTCAATAGACGAGTGCTAAATCGTGAAATTTTTTTCAGGGTTTGCACTGTCTCGTTAGAAGAATATCAGCTATTGTGTTGCTCCAGTGGATTGTTAAGTAAATACCTACCTAATTACCATAAAGCGCTCAATCCCAATTGCAAATAACGAAGTTGAAAGAAAGGCATTGACAATTAGAACCCTCAAACAACTTCGTGCTACACTTGCTGACATAGGTTCCTTGACTAAAAATACTTATTTTGTTGTGTCGTCTACCTTTTAAAGCATGTACTTGTAATTTCTCATCTCTCTCTTCACACATGTGGTTGCGTTTTGGGAGCCCAATTTAGTTCATATAGTTCCTAATGCTTTTTCAAATGACCGAAGGAGACACACGTTTCACGAAAGTTGCAATGGGGTCAGCAAACACTTGAAGAAGGAATTTAAAGCAATCACATTTGAGAATCACTGGCCTGGGGAAACGCAAAAGGAAATGTGAGTGCATCTTTTTGCACTTTTATGCATTTTCAAGTACATTTATGCTGTCTGTATGTTGTGTCTCTGTAACAACGACGATTTCTTCGGCATGAAACTAACACGAAAAATAAATATTTCTGAAAGTTATCTTATCTCACTGCATACTATATCCAACGAAAACCACGAAATTAAGTTCAAAACTGTGTAAATTGTCCACAAAATATAAATTACAAAATAAATACCTTAAAACATTCCCCCCCCCATAAGATATAGTACAGCATATACATATAAGGTCTCAGAAATATAGCACAAGGCGAACTCGTTTTGACATAGCTTGTTTTTACACGAATCTTCCACCTGCGTGAGCATTCAAGACCCCATTAATCTTGCAACCACTTCTCACTCCGATGCTTTGAACAAACTTTCTGAAGGGAAAGTTTTGTTCTCATATCACAGTCTCCTAATTGGCCGTCCTAAAGTGCTACCTCTTTCACTTCTCCGAGGAAGTTAAATGAATCTTCTACGATGGTGACCTGCTCCTTGACGAGGGAACCCCAATTTTGGAGACATTTCTTAACAAGTACAGAATTAGCTCTTCCACCCAAATTTTATAAGAACTTCCACAAAAGAAGGTTCGCATGGCAATCATTTTCAAATTCGATCTGTTACTTAAAATAGAAACCTAAATTTCTTAAATCTCATCAAGATAGATGAGTAAACTCCAAATTGGAAGACGCTTCTTAAAAATTCTAGAATTCACTTCTAAAATACGAGATGAATTCCTTTAGAAATCTTGAAGAACACTGTCACTCGTGTAAAATCTTTTTGTTTTGAGTTCAATGTGTCAATTAACTTTGAAATGAACCATCTTCCCGAGAAACAAAAATGTAGTAACATCCATCTCCACTACAGAGCATTAAAGCATTGTTAAATTCTCATCCTTTGGAAGAAAAAGCTAACGTTTGTCGTTGCTCATAATTTGGTGTGAGAGGACATATCTTCCGTGCAACAAAGTACTTTAATAAAAACCTACTACAACTCTTAATAGGATTAGCCCCATTTTAATAGGATTATCAATTTATAAAAATTACGATAGTAAATAATCTTACCATTAGTGTTTAAGTACACAAATTTAACACAAAGTCTATTATGTAACTCCATTCCACAAGTGTTAAAATAACAATTAATATTATTAGCGTTCATTTGACACACCTCACGCGCACATGCATTAGTAAATAGTTTACTAAATACACGGAAACTCATAATCCTACCATTAGTATTTAGGTAGAGTTAGCATTATCTTTGCACTGGAGCAATACAATGGGCTGTTGGCGACGGTCCGGGATCATTCCCGAAGGGAAAGATCTCAGGCGGACAGCAGTGCTCCTCTAAGTCCAATAATGGACTTCTGTTGCGTTTAAAATCAGATTTGTTATGGCGGAGACACATTCCGACACTTAAGTAGATTCCGCGCGATTAACTCGGAATAGTTCCCCCACCTGTGCACGCCTCGTTTTTGGGAGGGGAAACAAAGTAAAGCACTTTGTCCTAAGCGCTCCACGAGGTATAAATTCCACCCTGATGCCCTTCCAAATCGAGAGCTTGTGCCTGCTTCCCTAGTTCCTCCTGCTAACCTAAAAGAATTGCTTCTCGCCCTTAATGAACTTGCATTGTTTTTACGACTCGGAGATAATCAGAGAACAATCAGACTGTAGAAAGGGAAATGCAATAAGCCCCAAACTCACACACATGCCACTCCGGTAGAAGTTTTCTGATTTAATTATAGGTCAGGATGAGAGGGAAGGGTTGAATGCATGCAGCTTACTTTCCCCAACACATTGCGGAGTTGTGAGCATTGTACCGGCATTCTCCCTGGAGAAAAGGCTGCGGAATAGGTACGAGATATGAGGGGTAAATATGGATGGATGCAGAGGTATTTGAGCACTTATTTTTCTATTTACACGCTTGGTGGATTTAATTTGGGAAGGCATTTTTCATGAGCCAATTTCAATTTGGAGAGTTTGAGCGTGTATAAATACGTTTAGCTGGAAATGAGAATTTATTATAAAGCGGTGGGATTTAGGTTTCAGATTAATTTGCTTTAGAAACAGCTGCCTTTCGTAAGTGGAAAATTAAATAAATGGTCTCTTTTAATAAAATAAACAAACTAATCCCAAATATAAAAATGTATAATTATACGCACACAGCGAATGAGGATAACTAATACAATGGGTTAGGATTTGTGGCGCAAGGTCAATATTAGGTCTAATTGTGCAAAAAAACACAAAACAATGTCAATTAAATGAATACAATATAAAGATTTTATAGGAACGGAACAGAATATAAAATATAAATATATACAGTACAGAATTTTCAACAGAAGAGAGCAATACACCTAAGAAGTATTCAAACATGCGTTGTCTACAACTCTTAGATTGCTAAAGTAGTGGGTAAAGTGTTGGGATTTTAGTCTGTCACTATCCAACCTGTTCTTTTTTGTTTCAAAGTTTCAGTGGCATAGTGTATTTTTTATTCTTTTGAATGTAAAAATAAATGTGTAATTGTTTTGTGTATTCAAAATAATTGTTCTGTCTTTCAAATCAAAAGAGGTTTCGTGAGACTGATTTTTTCAATGTCTTTCCTATTTTAAAAAATTCGTTTAGGTTAGTGTGCGTACTATACTTCGTCGAAATTATGGTTTATTCATAAGTATGATTATGTCTTCGCTCTAAAGAAGTGCGCACGATGTACTCTTCCAAAGTAACCCTACTGAGTCACACATTAGATATTGACTCAGAGTGTATACATTACATTATCAGAGGACATGCATTGTATTATCAGAGTGTATACATCACATTATCGGGGTGTATGCATCCACATTTAAATGAATTACTTGTTAACTACATGAGGTGCGCAGTTAAGAATCCGGTGAATTGCCACATATAGCAATGCAGTAAAATTTGAATACACGAAGTAGGTTTGACCACTATACTAGCAACATGTGATTTGGCTGCTGTGCAGATTAAGTTGCAGCAACTTTCCATGTGTTTAGTAGGTCTCTCCTTTGCGTGCTAAAATCTTTCCTTTTGTATGTGTTGATTGATGTTAATTGTCTTGGCTTAACGCAGCTTGGGCTAATGAGTCGCTCAGAAGCCAATGCATTTATGTCCAGAAAACATAAATTGAGAATATTAATGTTTTCTAATACATTGGTTCTTAAATATTGTGTTTATTAATTTTATCAAAGTATTTTTTCAAAGGGTAGGCTCTGCAAGAATATGTACTGGATGTGCAAATAAAACGGTAAGATATTTATGTAAAATTAGGTTTTTCGGGATTGTACTGTGCTTCATCATATTATGTTGTAATGTATGGAAGCGTTCGTAAATGCAACTTCAGGACTGATGAAACGGAGATCGTCAGATGACGAATTTATTTCTGGCTTATACTTTTTTCAAAGAAATGTTTACAACCCGGCATCAGTGTTACCAACACGTATCGAAAGAATAATTTAGTTTTTATGTCAGAGTTTATGTACACAAATACTAAAAATAGTAGACTTATTCACAATTGTTTCTGAAATTAAAATGCAACATTTTCATTTGATATGAAAAGAAGGGCTTTCTCACCAAGAAAAAATGAAGCAACGAGTAAATCCTTTAATAACTACAAATAATATTATTCATTCCATTCAAATTTACAAAAATCAGAAAATATCAAAAAATGGCTTCTGAGCGATTCAAAACACAATCTTTGGCCACAAAACCCACCAGCTACCTCAGCACAAAAGATGAAATTGTGGAAACAAAGTTATTCTTAACACATATAATTGCATTTAAACATTCCATAAAATAATTTCACAACATGAAAAATCTGCCTGAAATTTGTTCTGAATACAATCCTTATTTCTACATTTGATGTAATCATACTCTTTCCAGTATAAAATCTTTATTTCAATGAAAAGTAAGTGAAAGCACTACTCATAATCACGTTAACTCTCATTAATGTAGCTCACTCTTCTGTCACTGGGGGTTTCATTTTTAGATTCTGCACTCTCTTTCACCCCACTGTCGACACACTGCAGTTATTTTACTATGAATCTGAGATCGATATATATATGTCTTAACGAGCACAATTTCAAATATAGAAATAGGCAGCAGATTATGAGGCTTTATTCATTTTCATCGGGGCTAATGCGAGCAATCCATAATAGAGCCATTGAGAAATACACTATAATTACTAAACTATACGGAACCCTCGCCTCTCCAAATCTCAACGATCTAAGAATGGAAGTTAATCGTCGTTTCTGGCATTCGCAATGCACTCCACCCTCTTGATTTATGGGGAGTCATTTTGCTTAGCTGCAACCATTTTCCGCATTCAATTCACCCAGCACAAAGAGCCTAATAAGTAATGTTCAATTCATATTGACTGCGGATGTCTGGAAGTTGTAAATGACCACGGGGGGAACGGATATCGTAACGTGGATGTTCTTTTTAGCGACGAAATAATGTCGCGTTCGCCTTTGTTAGCGTTCGATTCCAACTGGATGTTCTTTTTTTAATTTAGGGCCATTTTTATGGAGTCAGTACAATTAGAAGAATGAACGAATTAGCTCATTTTCAAAAGATGGTGAGAAATACATCCGTGTTTAAAAGTTTGCTCTCATTTATAACATTCATTAATAAACAATAACGAAATACATATTAATACTCCCAGTGCAGGTTTACGTTGGAAGTAATTGGTAATTTGTAATTTTTAATCAAACTTTACACTGAGGAGCTAACATTTTTTTCAATCGTCTCCCAGAAAGGCTCTCTAGCCTGCATGTCCGACCCCCCCCTTAATTAATTATCTAACTTGAGCAACAGAACCTTGAGTGGCATGAAAGTTATCACCCAAGCCACTTCTGCCTTTCCCCCAAAGCGTTCACATCTCACTCTCGACAGTTTAGGGTACAAAACAAAAGGTGGAACCCTCTAGAAAGTCAGTCGCCTACAGCTCATAAATGGTGATCGATGCCAGAGGTTACTTAAAAGGGGGAATAACATCCACAGTACATATATATATATATACCGTGTCGCTGGTGTAAAAGAAATTTTAGTGGTAACAATTGTCTATCTATCGCATCGTATAGGTTAATGTCAACTAAAAAAACACATCGGACTATTGACGACGTTCCGGGATCAATCCTCTAAGGGAAAGATACTAGGACAAATCACGTAATGCTGAACCATGGTCAGATGACGAGGCAACACCAACCCAACGTGAGGAATTTCGGCAACGACAGATTTAAGGTGCACCAGTTGCCTATAAATCATACGCTTACAAATATGCATTCACTAACACGGATTCGAACCAAGAACCTTCCTATCTAGATTCTAACACCTTTGGACTTCTAACAACGTTGGAAGAAATAGACAAAACTCAGGCTCAAACGTATACATAGGCATAAAAGTGGGCAAGTTATTGTTCCATATGTGTAAATTATTCAATAGATTTTTTAGAACTCTTCACAGAGACAGACGATAGTGGAAGTTTGAATGCAAGTTAAAGCCGTCTGCCACTTTAAAAGTATAATACTTATGGATATTTAATTGCTACATTGAAAAAATGGAAGCAATAAATTTCCAATATCAGGCAGCGCATCCTAGAAGCTTTCTTAAAGTTTTAGAGCAGAGTGACTGAGCCGCTATAGATTGGTAGATACATATCCTCATAGAGGATATAAGACACACAACCTGCAGTTGATGTCAACTGTCACGAATAACTGGAAGACATTTATCCATTGTCTTTTTTCTTAGTATGTCCGGTAAGTTGATGGTACTACCTAATAACACAATATGCATGCTTTTTATTTTGGGAAAAAAAGGAAGGGCTTATAAGAGCAGAGGAATACTACACATTCAGTGAACCTGCAGAAACTGGTGCAGTCACAGAGGCACACAGTCGGGGTAAATTAGGTGCAAACGTATCCAGATAGATGCTTGATGATATTTAGTTAGGTCATGATCAAAAAGTGTCCGGTTGTGTTCGTCCTTTTTTCGCTTTTATTGCATGGGATATTATTGCTATAAAATTACATTTACTCATAAAATACGAGAAGGACAGAGAACAATGAAAATGACGTCTTTATTATACCACAGTCATGATTCGAGTGCTACAAGAGATGGCGCAACAAGTTACAAGTTGCGTATCAACAAATTAATTATTCCTTGATCAGCAATACTCAGACAGATTTCATTGCCTTATATGGTATCATTTGATGGGACATCTTAAAGTAAATAGATGGGAACAGATGGATCACGGCGTGGGAAGATGAATTTAGCTTAGCATGCAAAAATTAATTATTTATGATGCAATGGGCTGCGAAACTGTAAAAGGCACGTGAAAAAATACTCGGAGGCGCCGGCCAATGTCGAATCATTTTTTTTATGTTATATATATATATATATATATATATATATATATATATATATATATATATTACACTAGAACGTCGGCAATTGCGATTACCCTATAAGCGTCCGCCGGTGTCATTTCGACACCGGTAAATAAATCGCATAAAATAATTGCAATTACTAAATATTACCAAGACTAAGATTCAGTTAAGTTAGATTTATGATTATTTCATGAAATTTACATATAATATGTCGCTAATATACCAAAAAAACAATATTTATAAAAAAATAAGTTTCGGAAGTTTGGAATAAATATATCCCAAACTTCCGAAATCACAGCCAAATTGTTGGCTCGAATTCTCTGAGAACGTGTGGCTTTTAAATAAAATTTTAAAATCAAAGGATTTCTCTAAATCTATTTCAACCCATTGTTTCTTTACAGAAGTTTTGGCTCCAATAGTCAGACCTTAGGGAATGCAGTTCAATGTTCTGGACACCACTTATTCCACGCGCATAGAATATCGCATGAAAAGCACTTTGTTCATCGATGGATACAGACGAGCTGATATCGCTCAAAATTAATCTAACTTCAACATGTGTGCATTTTATTATATGTTCGAATATGTAACTGTCGATGGAAAGTAACCACGAACAAATGAAGTATTCATTGACGTTTTGTTTCGCACATTTAGTCGGACAACAACTTTGACGTAAAACAAATCTTGCAGCAAATCTGCCTGTGATATTGCCATTATGCTGTATCCATTCTGTGCCGTCCATAACGGCATATATATCCGTATTAGTTGGGATATTATCAGTTTCATCTGCACTTTCTTCAGATTCTACGCACTCACTTCCATGTAAATTGGGGTCATCGGAATCGAAATTCGAACAAGAGAGCTCCCTACCATCCAATTCATTTTCAGCAAGTTCTCGTAACAAATTATTACCAATTTATTCAGGATTTTGACTATTCCAAAGAGCCATCGTTTTTTTTTGTCTGCACTACACGTACACAAGGTTCGAAAATGGAATCTGTTTATTTTATAAGCAGATAAACAAATGTAAATGACGAAACACTCAGACCCTATCACACCAGTATAATTTATTCGTTTCCGCTATGAACATGTAAAAATTTTTTTCAAAGTCAAACAGATGTGTCATAAGAATTTGTTTGGTTAGCTAATAATGTTTGCTACTCAATGATTTTGTATTAAGTTTAACGGAAGCTATTTAGAATGATAAATTCACTTGGTGTCGAAACGACACCAGCGGACGTTCTAGGTAAATTTAGCTGTAAAATTTTTATGAATGAATCTAGACCAACGAAATTTTTAGTGTATTATTCATCTTGGAAAATGACTAAAAGTCGCCAAAATTTTTCAAATTCAATTCACAAATGCGGAAAGAAGAACAAAATAAACAGGCTCCGGTGTAGAATCGACACCGACGGACATTCTAGTGTTAAAATCAAGATTAACTATTTAGATCCAATCGTAAGGAAAGTTCCAAGTTCTAATACAACCACCATAGACCGTTTACAAAGTAGGCTGGAGCACGTTAAATATTTCGTGTCATCACATTGATGTTGAAGTTTGGAGAGTGGGCTGCCAGCATAGTAGTTATCTATTCTTCTAACATTGATTCAAAATTACGTGGCGTTGTCCTTGGATCTTTCTCTTGAGGATCGATCCCAGAGAGTCGCCAATGGCCCATTGTATTACTGCAGTGTGACGCTAATTAAATTACCTACTTACCAAAATATTTATTATTATTAACAATGACACACAGAAGGTAGGTAAGTAGTTAATTAATGTCTCTCAGGAGCAACACAATGGGTTATTGGCGATGGCCCGTCATCAATACCGAAGGGAAAGAAATATGGACAGCTCAACGTAACATTGAAACACCTTCAGATCACGAGGTTAATCCCTGAGCTTGAAACCTACTTTTAAACCTCTTACACAACACCAGAGTGAGTATATTTGAGGCCATGACAAATTTAACGATCTTTATCCCCCGTGTGCCCAACGGTCTTTGACTGAACCGAGTTTCAAACCCGCAACCCTCCGGTCACTAATCCTTTGCTCTTTCTCTCTTTCTGAGTTACTTTGGTTCGACAAACAAAATAACAAAGTACACATCACAAAATTTAGTAACTAAAGTTCACAAAACTAGCACACACAATTATAAGGTATAAAAGAGAAATAGTAAGCTGGCCATTTATTCTGCAGCCTCCCAGTATTGGACACATAGGTCCCGACTACGGACCGTAGTAAAAATTTGCAGGTGGCGTAAATATATATCTTGTGAACCAGTACAAAGATTCAGAAGTTAATTTTCAACTCCATCTTTGACTGGTGACCAAGTTTATTTAAGCTTTGATTGTCACGTGATAGGATAATGACTTTATTACAGGTGTGTCCGCAGAGGATTGTAGTAATTACAAATCCACTTTGGGTTCTGTAGTGTCGTCGCCCCATGCCTCTGGCTCTTTAATGTCTTCTTTCCCGTGCTTTATCCGCAGTCCAAAAGAAATGACAACGTTCAAAGTCGAACACTATTCGAAGATAATATGGACGAACACCACCCGCAGAGGACGTTATATTTCACCTGTTCTTCTAAAGTCGTCGTAAAGCGGGCAATGAAAGAACAGCACCTAGAGTCAGACACTAACCAATTCGAATATGTCCGGCATTTCCATGATACAATGGAGTACACACCTTCCCTGCAAGTTACCCTTCCTAAAGGTCAAGCATAAAGGAGTTTCACACGTTTTCACATTCCCTTTGGTTTGAAGAACAATGGCCTATCAGTTTACGCTATAAAGAAGCAAAAAATTACAGCACATAGGCAAATAAATACAAGATTAAAACCTGTTTCCTTTCAGATTTCAACAAATTGAAAATGTTATGATTGAATGGGAATCTACTGACAAATCTAGACATATAAGAAAACAAATATCCCTTAAATTGTATTAATTAGAAAACTCGATTTATGGAATCTCCAAGGGAAATCATTCAGTCTTGTAAGTTGTACTAACTTTTTATATTTTATTTAAGGCGTTTTCTGAAAAAATAATTATTGCCACCAAAACATGAGCAAGCTTTCGGGTTTTTAGGGTATGCTTTCAAATCCCAACGGAGTTTTACAGCTTGAAACCTATCGACTCATTAATTCCCCATTAGGATCTTAATAAAATTTCCTAAATAGTGTTGAATAGATGGGCTAAAGATATAAAAACAGTCAGATGAACTGAGCAAGAAAGATTAAATTACAGCTTAATGTAAACAAACCAATGTCCATAGGGGATTTTGCATGAAAAAAGGTTATGTTTTCGTTTAAATATATTGTACGACTAATACAGTTTTCGCATAAGGATAATGAACAATAAACTAATGGACTACGATATATAATAAGTGCAGGACGTTATTTATGTAAGGACAAAGGGATTTTGTTTTGGAAAGAAAAAACTTTCAAATAAAGCATTTCTCAATTTATGTGGTATAGCTAGTGATCAATGTTATTGCTCACATAGTTAATGACAATTGTTGACTTTGAATGGAGGCATTATTGAGGAATTTATTTCGAGTCAATAGTTTATTTTTTTGTCGCGACATAGCATGGAGACCGTGCTTAATATTTCTTGGAGAGGTGGTAGGTATTTAGTTTACGTCGCACTGAAACAACACAACAGACTATAGGCAACTGTCCGGGATACACACTTGAAGGGAACGATCCGAGAATAAAACCCTGTAATTTTGATCCACGGTCAGATGGCGAGACAACACTTGAGCTGGTACTCCACTCTCCAAACGTCTGCACCACGCAAACTTGAGGACATTTTAGGCCACGACAGATTTAACGTCTTCCAAGCCTTTTTGTATATGACTGTCTTTTGTTGGATTCGAACTCGTAACTCACTTGTTGCTACTCTGGTACTCTTACAAACGCGCTACCGCTACATTCTTAGAGAGAACTCTCTCTATCCGCGTTTTAAATGTTGGAAATATATGTTTGATTACATTAAATAGTTGTAGATAGGCTGTTTGATTGCATGAATAGAGACAAATGTTTATTTAAACAATTCACAGTTTTTAACATAACGAGAGAAAAAAACAATCACTCCAAACTCTTTTTCACTCTGCGAACATTCCTCTAAATTTGAAATTACTTTTTTCTCACTGTCCAGATATGGTTGCAGTTCACAATAATACCGTTTGCAGTTGCATAATAAATATAACTAGGGGTAATAAATATAACTAATAAATATAACTAACCACCTGCTCGCAAAAACCCTGTAGGATTGTTTTGCAATCTTCGTTGGTTTGCTGCGCGAACCTTATTCGTTTTGCTCGAATCAATGAAGACATGAGTCCTAGCAAAAGTGATATCTTACAAAATATGCTATTCCAAAAAATGAATTTTCAAACATCAATTTGTTGTATTACAAAAACGTTATTTAGTACCTCTGAAATCAGAACTCGAACAATTTGGAATTCGAATGAACACTTTCAGCAAATTTTGACTCGAAATGTGAGAACTGCTTTGGAAGTCGAATAAACAAGCATGTTACTTGTGGTACATTCCCCCAGCACTCAAGCCACCCATACACATTTCCATTGAGTTTGTTGTCGAAATTTGAAGTGCCAGTGTCTTGTTCAACTATAATTGTTGGCCCTGAAAATTGTCGTTTTTTTTTTTTAATTACGACATCTCCTGAAAAGAGCCCTTGTTTTTGACATTTTGAAATAAAGTAGTGCAATAAACACAAGTTGTTGGCCCTGAAAAGGGTCGTTTTTTAAAATTGCCTTAAAAAGTGGTGTTTTTTTGATGGCCCTGATATAAGCCCTTGTATTTGACATTTTGTGAAAGAAACTGATGTATAGGAAGATAGAAAATATTAAAAATAATGGAAGTAAATAGTAAAACCAAATAATAAAAATAAATAAAGTAGTAAAAGTTCTGACACTACGTCTTGAACCACTTTCAATTAAGCTTTAACTGGCTCGTCATGTCCGCATTTCCTCAATTCTATTATAAGCTGCAACAGCTCGAGTAATATTAATATTTTGCAATAAAATTTCATCCAATTACGCTATAAATTCAATAAACAAACGATCGTATAATGTTGCTAAAACAGGATAAGAAATAATGTCTTTTTTGTGTGCCACGTAAGAGAATTAATTATATACCCACTGCTAAAAATTACGATCGAAAAGTATAATGCGAAAAAACGACAAGTACTGCTTTGATTGACACGAAATGTGGCTCGAAAGTAGCAAATAGGTTTATGCATGAAAAACACAAAAAAATTAAATACAAGATGAAAACAATATTGAATTTTCATAAATTATAAGATAAAGTCATATCGGAGTTACTAATAAAATGATGTTTAAATACAAAAAAAATAAAAAAAATATGACATTAATTGTGTATATGACCACCCCTCATCCTCATACAAAGTTTACAGCGTGTGACCATGCTTTCCATTAAGTGATCAACCACCCCAGAGTCAAGTAATTGCCCTTCATACTGTAGAGCAGTTTTCAACTATGCGAGAGTAGCTGGGGGTGGGAAACGTGCAGACACAACATGACCGAGGGTATCTCAAAGATTTTCAATGGTATTAAGGTCGGTCGAGTACGCTGTTCAAACCCTGACAATCCCCACACTCTCCAGGCAGTTGTCAACGATGCCAGCTCTATGGGGACGTGCATTATAATCCATTAAAACGAAAGAAGGGCCAACTGCTGAAACTTACAAGCCGACCAACCGGTATAGTGGTTAAGGTGTTAGCCTCTAGATCGGAAGGTTCCCGGTTCGAATACGGGTCCGGGCATGGATATTTGTAAACGTATGGTGTAGAGGCGACTGGTGCACCTCAAATCTGTCGAGGCCGAAAGTCCTCACGTTGGGTTGTCGTGGAAGTTTGGAGAGTGGGGTGCCAGCTCAGGTGTTGCTTCGTCACCTGACCGTGGTTCAAAATTACGAGGTGTTGTCCACGGATCTTACCCCTTAAGGGACTGATCCCGGACCGTCGTCAATAGCCCGTTGTGTTGCTCTAGTACGACGTTAACTAAAATTACCATTACCATTACCTGCAACTTACAATCTCACAGTGGGTTCTAAGACTCCATATCGATACCCGACAGCCGTCCCAGAACTCCGTCTATAGATGTACAATTCGGTGCGATATTCCAACGAAAATCAAGGCCCACACCATGGTACTTCTACCTTGGAAGGCGTGATGCTCGATGATGTTCTGGGGCCAATTGCGTGTTCCTTGTTCCCTCCAAACCTTTACACGTTTGTCATCAGGCTCCATTGAAAATCTCAACTCATCCGTGAAAACAACGTTAGCTCAATCATGTGTAGCCTTTGGTGCATATTAGTGACACATATCGTTTTACCAATGGACGTTGCAACCATAAATGTTACACCTGTGGAAGTCGCTCTTCGATTCCGCTTCGCTTCGACAGCAATTTATCGATCTTCCACGGGGGTCATAACCTTTGGGCGGCCGGACACGGGGCTTCGGACAACATTTTGCCTTTTTGGAACTGTTCATCATTACATGCAACTCCTCTAACCCTTCACAATGCTAGCTTCTTATGCAACTGCCTTTTTTGCATAGTTTTCACCGTGATTTGATGTTACACCTTTCATCTACCTCTGCAGCAAATTGCAGCCTTTCAAATTCAGATTGGCTTCTGGAGATTAACATTTTCCTCGACGTGCTTCACATGTGGTTGTTGTGAGTGAATATATATATATATATATATATATATATATATACCGTTATTATAAAAGTTCGTTCCCAGCGAAGTTCATTTCACTGCTGGAATAGCAACTGTAGCTGACGTTTCAATATATATATATATATATATATATATATATATATATATATATATATATATATATATATATATTGAAACGTCAGCTACAGTTGCTATTCCAGCAGTGAAATGAACTTCGCTGGGAACGAACTTTTCGAAAGTGCGTTCTGGAACTACAGGCAAAAGCGTGGCTTCAAATCTGAACCCAAATCCTGAAGGAAAGAAAATACTTCGTACTATTTAAAAAAGGTAGAACGACAACGATAGAGGAGTGGTTGATTACCTGAGATACAACACGCTCGGGAACTCCACTGCTTGAAGCATAGAGTTATTGTGAATATATCGTCGGCTGTATTCAGTTCATATTTTGTGAAAATATTATAATTTTTTTCGGTTGTAAATAAACTTTTTATATATTCCAATATCTATCTTCTTGGATAGTTGGCACGCGCTGAATAAAAATCATATTTTCGGAATGCTTGCACAGCTCACAATGATGATGCAAGATTTCGTCAGGGCTAAAATTCATCAATATATTTTAAAGCATGTTCGGTTAAAACAAACAAGCAAAACAACCTTAAAATGCGAAAGTCTTGTTGGCCCTTATTTTTCCTGATATGGTAGCGCCTGGCGTTTTGTATAATGGATATGCGTACCGTTTCGAGTCAGGGCTAACAAACAAACAACGATTTAGCATCTTAAGCAAAAGATTTGTTAAAAAATTGTACAAATCACCCTGAAATTGTTCACAAAAATTTCGATTGAGCACATCTTTACTCAAATACAATGGACAATGTAGTCAAAAGCACGTATTTACAGTACGGCAAGAAGCGGTCATATAGACTATTCGGGCATTTGGTATATTCGGTCATTTGGTCTGTGTACAAACACCCGCACAATTCCATAAGTACGCAATTAATTAAGGTAGGTATGTATATTAGTAAACGTCCCACTGGAACAACACAAACGGCTATTGGTCCGGTATCAAATCCGAAGTGAAAGGTTCGAGGACAACACCATGTACTTTTGAGTCACGATCAGAGGACGAGGTCACACCTGAGCTAACACCTGTCTCCAAACTTTCACACCACGCCAACTTGAGGACTATTGAGATCACTTCAGATTTAACGTGCAGCAGCCTTCTCTATACACAACGGTCATTTCATTGAATTCTAACTCCCAAATAATCCATTATTCTTTCAACTTTGTTACCACGGGCCTCTGTCATAAATTGAGTAAAGAACTTGTAAAATAAATCGTTGTTAAAAATTTCATTTTAATTTACTATAAACTAAACGGGGCTTACAAAACAATAACCTCTAGAAATGCATTTTAATGTTTAGATATCCCCTATTGCTATTTTTGCATTTACAATCATTTCATTTTAAACAAAATATACTTAATGCACTACAGTTTTTTAATTGGTAGAAGAAATAAGAGTTATGAGAGGAATTTAAGAGTTGGACAATATAGTATGCATGCCTCAGGAAACTCATAAGCTTTTACTAGACTATTAGTTTTTTAATAAGTGAAATACTATTTCGCTTACATTATACAACTTTTGTGAAGAAATATTTATTATCAAATATATCAAGTCAAAAAAATAACTGCATTTACATTTAAGTATGGTTTATGACGACTATATTATTATGCTGTAAAATTCAGATTTATATAGAAGTTTACTGATTCCATTCTTGTAAATTGCAATTCTCGCACAAATTATTTAAATAATTTCCTATTTTTAAATAAATTCATATACACAGTCCAGTCACATTAATGTGACCACCACCTACTTTCTACGTCAACGTGAAATAACCAATCACAAAAGGTAGGTGATAGCACATTGCAGTGGGGAGTGTATATAAAGGACGTCCTAGGGCATAGGAAAGCATTTCCATCGTTGGCGCAATGCAGAAACGTAGCGATTTATCCGACATAAAAAGGGCTTGATTATTGGCTTTCGGGCCAAGGGTGGAAGCATTTCGGAAACGGCTAATTTTTTTAACTGTTCGCACGCCACCGTGGTAAAAGTATACCGTGCAAGGCAAAATGGCGCTGTCCAAAATCAGCGGCGTGGCACTTATGGTGCACCACGGGCTATAGATGACAGAGGCGAACGAAGGCTACGGAGATGCTTTCGGGCGAATAGACGTGCAACTGTTGAGCAACTGACCGCCCAGATGAACCAAGGGGCTACGAAGAGTGTATCCTCAACAACGGTTCAGCGAACGTTGCTGCGCATGGGCCTCCACAGCTTACGCCTGGTTAATGCATCTATGCTGACTGCTGTTCATCGACGACGAAGGCTGGAATTTGCACACCAGTACCGCAACTGGACGTCCACAGAGTGGCGATAGGTGGCTTTTTCCGATGAATCACGTTATATGATCCATCGGACAAATGGAAGTTGGCGTATACGGCATGAAACCTCTGAAAGCAAGGACCCAGGCTGGAGGAGGGAGGTAATCTAGCGCAGCTGGTCACGGCACTGGAGTCGGTGTGGCTCAACATCCCAGTGAACACCTTCAGAAACCTAATTGACTCTCTTCCTGCACGTCTCGCAGCGGTCCGCTCGGCCAAACATGGTTATTCTGGCTTTTGACAGGTGGTCACATTAATATGACTGGACTGTGTAATACACAAAAGTTATTTTAGGCGGATAAATAAAAGTCAAGAACGATTATGAGTTCAAGAGATTGGCTACAATCAGCAACGTGTTAGGATTTTAGCACAAACTGTTAATATTGCGAATTCTACAACAGTGACACTTGAGATAAAATACCTGCTTTTAAATATGACAATTAAATTTACATCGGAGTATAATTTACAGTGGTTATCCATTATTAAGTCTTTCAGTTGGTCCTTCCTTTTTTAGCCGACCAAACGGTGGTTAAGGTGTTAACCTCTGAATTGGAAGGTTCCTGGTTGGAATCCGGGTCAGTGCACGGATGTTTTTAAGCGCATGGGTAGAGGCGACCGGTGCTCCTGAAATATGTCGTGGCCGAAAGTCCTCACGTTGAGCTGGTGTGGACGTTTTGAAGAGTGGGGTGCCAGCTCAGGTGTTGTCTCATCATCTGACCGTGGTCCAAAATTGGTGGTGTTATAATCGGATATTTTCCTTATGGGATTGATAAAAGATAGGTCATCAATATCCCGTTGTATTGCTCTAGTACGACGGAATTAAAAAATTGCAATTACCTACCTCTTTTCGGGAGTCACGTTATTTAGAATTTCCAATTTACAGAATATCTATAAAGTATGCCTCCGATGAACCTTGAAATCCACCTCGGTCGATTCTTAAATAGGTGGAAGTAGGAGAGCTGTCTTACGCAAAAGAATGAATGGCGATTCTCGTAGATGGTTTTTACATCACTGCTTTCATCAATATACTTATCCTAAATCATAAGACTAAATTGCTTATTGGCGAAAGCCGGATTATACTTATCATCAAGCCATACATGACTTACATAAAAAATAACTACAGTTCAGTTCTAGTAAGATATTTATAGTATGGATAACCAACAAAACCTGTATATGCATTGTTAGAATACAGGTACTACAAATAAAAGAACTGAAAACAAAATTCAGTTCTTGTCAGAACTATTTAGAATGAATAACCAAGATATATCTGTATAGATAAAATACAGGAAGGTTTTAGGGCTTTTTAAACTTTCTTTACAAACTTTAAGGAGGAAGGAAAAAAACAAGAAAATATAGAAGTTTGAAAGCTCTGTAAAAAATTATACTTTTGTCCTTAGATTCTTTTCAAATATAGTACTTTAATAGAAGAAAGCTATATTTGAGAAAGGAAATCATTTTAAAGATTTTGCCATTCAAACATTTATACTAAAGAACAAAAAACTATACAAAACGGGTTTTAATAAGTGCTGTTTTGCAGTACATAAAAAACAAATTAGCCTACAATAATAAAACGTTTCACACTTAATAAAGTATTCATTGCCTATGGAATGATTTATTCTCAAAACCTAGCTTCGAATGTGCTGTTTTTTTGCAATAATATTGTGGTGTTAGATTTAGTCATCAGTGAGGTAAGATTAAGCATTTTTACTACATCCACCAATCAAATAATCGTGAAACGATCATTAGATCTATTCCTCCAAATTTATTTGGTAGGTTTGTTAGTGTTTTATAACACAAGGGACATATTTTGCTATGCTGAGACAAACAATACGTATAATGAATTCATCAAGTGTTTGTGACGAAATATCTTGTTATCAAGATAGTGGCAATTTTTTTTTACAAGGTAAGGTAAATTTTGACAGTTTGAAGTTTTTTTTTTATATGGTCTGGTACATCTTCTTCTAATGACGAAATATCTGGTTTATCAAGATCTGGTCTATTGTGCTCATAACAAAACACTTATTATAGACAATCATCAGTAGGATTATAAGTGATTTTATAAGTAATGATTGGCTCTATAATAAGTATTCAAAGTTTCATTATTGTAGATTAATTGGCCCATGGAATATCTTGTGAGCCACGATACAACCCATGGCCAGAATTGGTTCTTCTAATTGTGTTTGTAAACTTAGAAGTTTAAATGATAGAATCCATAAAGTGTTTCCACTTTTAAGTATAAAATACTTACTATAAAAGTTTTAACTTTGAAGAGAACCTACATTAAAATTAATTTTTACTAAACTTCGAAACTTGCCTAATTTTTCTGTAATTACAACGTCTGACGTTACAACGATTAACTGTACTGATCTCCTAAATGATATTGAGAAATTTAATAAGGTGTTTATATTTTTACAATGATTAACCCGATAAGGGGTTGTATCGACGGGGTATGTAGTCATTCATAAACCTGAAAAGATTTTCAAGGACGATATATCTTCGTCATCAAAGCGTCATTCTCTCATCATTTGAAAAAAAAAATAGATCAACTCTTGATCTCTTCATCATCAAAAAATCAACGCTATCTTGATGACGAGATACCACGCCTATACGTAAATAGGTCAACTGGTCTACTCTTTAAAGACGATACATCACGTCAATACTGAACTAGGTCAGATCTCGAAGAAACCACTTTAAATTTAAGAAAACGTTTTCTTGGGTGTGGGGTAATGATATAAAATGTAATTCGGAGTAACCGAATTGCACTAAACTGTTGACATTCCCTCTAATTTCAAAATTAAAATTTAAAATTTACTTTTTTTGACAAATATAATTTTAGAAAGTTTTCTCAAATGATTAAATGGTTTATCTTTTGGAAATATTGTAAACATTTTTAAAGAGAAGTGAAGAACAAAACTGTTAACATAAACATTAAAAGTAACAGAGAGCAAACGATGCACTTCAAGGTTTTACTCTAAACTAATTTTTATGCATTATTTCCTCTCACCTTAAATGTTACAACCCAAAACGTTATTGATGAATTCTCGCAAAACTTTGAGAACTTGTTCTTTATTATGTTGCCTAGGAAATGAACTGGAAAAAATTGATGCTGAGTCGAAAAGTGTTTAAATTCTGGCTATTTATTTAAGAAATAGGACTAAAACTATAGAAAATCTTGTATTCATTTTTCGATCGCTTGTATAATTTTTGTTTGTTTAAATATTATTTTGATTCCAGTTCATTTCCTAGAAAATGCATGTATTTTATTTTGGTAGCATCATTTTTCAAATGGATTGAATAGATTTTCATTCAGTACATTTGAAGTATTTGACAAATCTCTTCAAAATTTCCTACACAATTATCGTTTTTACAAAATTATCAATATATATTTTAATTATTTATGGCCCAATGCTATTGTTTAATAACACTAAACATAAAAATATCATTAAAATGCTTCTACACCACATTTAAATAAAAGAGTCTCGATTGTGTTCGGATACCTTAACTCTTCGGAACACTTGTATATCTGTGAGACACCCCTCTTTCTCGCCTATGAGTTTGCCCATCAAGTCTAGGATCGCCCTGCATCACGACTGTAATCGCTTCGCGACACAATCTATCGACAGCACGGTCCATGGATGCTTTTCCAAATGCGCAACATCATCCCTTAAGTTAAGGATCGTAGCGTGAAGGATGACTCTCGCGTTGTGATTCGGATCACGTCAGAGCGCGAACGTACTGCTCGTTACCATGTTAATATATTTATGCGATACCTAATCGAGGATAGAGGTGGTTGGTAATTATTTACTCTGGGCCTTCCCCGACTAATACCCGCTCTGCTTTCACAATGGTGCCCAGGGAGGTGTATTGGTAAATGGACCAACATTACATTCGGCGGATGTCGGATCCCTAAATCTAAATGCAGAGAAGACGGCAAACTGAATTGCGATTCCCCGTGCTGATACCTCGTTACATATTAAAGGCTATGAGATTCTGCCGAAATGAAACGAAACAATAGCTGGGTATTATTTGAACAATTGATTGAGAATATTGGGCAGGAAACATGCCGAGCTTGAGCTCGACTAGCTCGTTAAGAAGAGGAATTTTGAGACAGGCTGCGTTCTTTTTAGTAATTGCAATTTGAAGACACGTTCCTGTAAAGCAAACATTTGTGGCGATGTTTATTGAAGGTGATTGTGGAGGACTTGGATTGGTTCACTAGACTTTCCACGATTCTCTCAATGTGTAAAAAAAGTATAAATGTATATTTCACTAACGTACGTGGAACAGAAACTGACAGTATTTGTATACTGACGGATGATAAAGAATGTAGAATTAACCACTACGAGATTTCGTCGCTTGGTTCAGACATATTGTATTTGTTCTATAGATCTCTATAACATTTTTAAACGAAAGGGCTAGCCGCTCTAGTGAACTTCACCAGCAGTATGTTGACAGAAGGCAATGAAAACACTGGAACGAGGAATTAGCTTTGAAAAGGAAGTATGAGTAAACGTTAAAGTAGGGTTAGATGTTACAAATCGGCGAATTGCCTTGTGCTGTGACTGATACATATACTTCATTTCAAGTAGGACCAGTAAGGTGAACAAGAAAAATATTCACTGAGTGGTACGAAACACGCATATCGATGCATATATTCAACGAAAAGGAATTTAAATACGGTATGAAATTTCAGAAACAATACTTTCATCCATATATATTCACAATTAAGGAACTATTGCAGGTTATAGTGATTTACTCTGGGCCTTCCCCGATTAATACCCGCTCTGCTTTCACAATGGTGCCGAGGGAGGTGTATTGGTAAATGGACCAACATTACATTCGGCGGATGTCGGATCCCTAAATCTAAATGCAGAGAAGACGACAAACTGAATTGCCATTCCCCGTGCTGATACCACGTTACATATTAAAGGCTACGAGATTCTGCCGAAATGAAACGAAACAATAGTTGGGTATTATTTGAACAATTGATTGAGAATATTGGTCAGGAAACAAGCCGAGCTTGAGCTCGAAATTATTTAAAACTTTTATTGTGTGTTCTAACGTATTCTATTTTAATGTTTTCGAGGGCCACGATAAGCCGGCTGCATATCATCTACCTTTACTCGAGTAGTAGCCATGGGAAATTTTTCAGCCAGTTGATTCGTTGGTTTATCTCTCCGTCATCTATGACGCCACACACTCATAGTGCGCATGCGTGAGGAGTATCAATACTTACTTAGAATGGCGAATCTTGTGCTCACACTGTCCCATTATGATTGATCAGTGGATATTTTATTGATGATTGTCAATTAACTGTTCTGAACACCTTATACAATAAACACTGCCCATTTTTAAGATTGCAATGAACATTCAGTTCAAAAACATAGGTATGCATTTGCAATTGTGTACCTTAAAGTATCGTACGTGCAAATTTTTCGATTGTATAGTTTCCATCGTTAATGGCTGTCTCCGCCATCTATTGCGTTCAAGGACCCAAGTGTCTTAAAACTCGAAATTGGTGTCATACGACATCCGTCCTTTCCAAAATTTAGTATCAATCGAGAAGAACAGAACCCAATTTTCAAGTTTAACATTATACGAGAAAAACGGTTTGGAGTGGATTCGAAACACGCTCCAATCTCACATCTGCAAAATCGCTTAACGAAACTTTCCCCAAATGAGAAGAACAGATGTGTGAAGTTACCACGTCCGTTGGGGCCGACAGAATTGAAGTGGAATCGCACAGTGCTTGGCGTAGAACGACATTCCACCCAACCACAGCATGAGCGCTGTCGCCAACCTTCTCGCTTCAAGCAGTGCTTGGCGAGAGAAACGATTAAGTTCTTAAAAACTCTCAAGCGCGAAAGAAGGTTTCGTTTCTTAGTACCGGACTGTCTGGCGTGGCCCAACGACTCAGGTATGGAAATGCATTCAATTACACTCTCCCCTCCTTAAATTTTGACGATTTGATATCTCTAGTGAGATTTGTCACCTCTCACAGAAGTAACGATTCTATTCTTCGACCATTTATGTGGCTTGTTAAAAAGACTAGAGCATTATAAGTATTCATTTCCATTCCCGCTGGAACACCACGAGCCTTTGAATAACGTTGTACTGACAACCACCAGTATTGCCAGTACAAACCATATGTATATATATACTCAAGTGAATAAACAGGTGTTCATGTATCACCAGCACTCTGTCTTCCTTACAATTACGGAAAACCAACGCAATAAGCTCTAGTCATTCTTCTTTAGTAAACATTTTTAAATTCCCAGTATACGAACCTTAATCTGAAAATCTCCATTGTAATCAGTGTTACAATAAATGGGATGCATTTTTAAATTATGCATGTGAAAGCTACAATGGAATTAACACTATTTAAACACTAGACATTCATTAAGATCACAATTACATGGCACCAACCGTTGAGCTGGCGCTCATCATTTGAAGCTTGCTTTGTATTCTATTTTCGGTAGAAGTAGTTGTAACTTTCAGCAGAATGTTGCGCAATCCATAAACACAGAACCCAAACTACTTAGTTCATCAAATCACGATTTTGCAATCCCACGGTCCAAAAGTGCCATTTAAATAATTTTAAGCAAGAAACCAACTATATTTTTTTTAAAGCATCTCTCTCTCTCTCTCTCTCTCTCTCTCTCTCTTATATATATATATATATATATATATATATATATATATATATATATATATATATATATATATATATATATATATATATATATATATATATATATATACTTAATACAAAGAAAAAGTCCTTTAAAAAACTTTTAATCTGTATACTGTAAAATTTTCCAAGTGTCATTTACGATAATTTAATTATGAGATACAGAATTATATTTACATTTCTCAGTTCATAGTCATTTAAATATTTTGGTTTGTGATAAATGCATCCATTTCTTGTGACAGTTATTTTAGAATTATTATTATTATTATTATAGACATTGTTTTTTTAGGCATATCATAAACGTTCGAAATCGCTAAAGTCATTGTATTTAGTAAAATTGTCAAGATTTTCTATTGTGTTGTCTCTGTCGTTTGAATATTTTTATGTGTTGATTTTTATCTATGTATGAGCGAGTTTCAATTTTATTATATTATTTGGGCAAGTTCCCAAGTTTTATATTTGCACTGAATCACATGGGCTCAATTTACTCAGAGATTTAGAAACGAAAGCTTTCGCGTTGACTGTCAGAAACTGATAGCGAATAACATAATTTTTTAAGAGAATCCTTAGCAAATAATTGAAAAGAATTTGACAAATTCTCAAATCTTAGTTCTCATGTTTTGTATTTGCGTTGAATCACCTAGGCTCAATATCCCGTCAGCACACGCGCTACTTTCCGCTACGTTAGCACACGCGCGGGATAAATTTTACCCCACTTTTGTTCCGTGTATGAACAGAGTACGATACATAATTCAACTTAAAACAAGTTTTAAAATTAAAATATGAATCAATGTGAATAGTTTAAAATAATTTTTGGTGAAATTCTTTGATATTTATTGTAGAAAATCGACTTTCCAGTTGAACGTGTATTTTAACAGAAATTTCTACACATAAATCTTCAACAGACAAATTTTATGCCATAAAATATAGAAAATATTTATAAAACTAACTTTTTTTAAATGAACACTAGTTTATTAATATTTAGAAGCCCAAATTTGGTATTCCTTGTATTGAAAAGTTTTGAGAAAACAATACCTAAAGTTTCTGCAAAATCTATCAAAAAATTCTACTAATGAGTACATAATATAGGTATAATTTTTTATAAAAATACCACTTGCCTGTATTTTAGTCACTCCATCTGCTTATTTTTTGAACAATGTTCACAAAAAATCACAACATGTCTTTTACAGATTAATTTACTGCATTCAGAACAGGACACCGATGTTTTTCTGTCATCCCTCCTGGGACACATATCGCAACGTCCGGAAGCTCTTTTTGGAAATTTTTCTGGCTGAAGATTTTCTTCTCCGGCTAATCTCTTCACGCCAATTCGAAATTCTTTTGAAAGAGATGGGACATTTGAACGCATGCGTAAATGGTCTTTCACTAATTCAAGACCCAACTCTTTCAGGAAAGCTCTCCTGTTCAAATTTCCTTGTTGATTATTTGAACGGTGAATGATGAAAGCATTTATGCCCGCAATGTTCATCAGTCCAAAAAAAATTGTCAAAGGCCATCGACGGCATCTTCTTGAAACAGAATACGTTCCACATAGTTCATCGACTGTATCTATGCCACCTTTTGTTAAATTGTAGAAAGTGATCATTTCGGGTTTTTGTTGTTCGCCCGACGAAGGATCAATTTTGTCATCATCATGAAGCGAGGACAGAACAAGCACTGATTTATTCTTTTTCGGAACATAGGATACTAGAGTCAACTCCTTATCATTGAACCCAAAAAGAGATGAATTAATTTCTCTTGTTTTGTGTGGCAAAAATTCAAGGGGGATTTCGCGTTTGTTTCTGCGAAGTGTTCCTACGCAAGTAAGTTTGTGATCCTTCACTAAATCATTAGCTAATGGGATACTCATAAACCAATTATCCATGGTAATGTTTCTCCCTGTACCACTAATGGGAGATATGAGCCTCTTTACAACATCCACTGCTTTATTTGATAACCTGTAAGGTCCAACAGGTTGTTGTCCAGCGTAAATTTCCAAGTTGTAAGTGTAAAATGTTCGGGAATCACACAAAGCAAAAATTTTAATTCCATACTTAGCTGGCTTGCTCTTGATATACTGTCTGAACTGACATCTTCCTCGAAAGGGCTCCAACTTTTCATCGATAGTGCAATATTCAGACACAGAATAAATTTCCTGTATGTTTTTGATGAAAGTTTCAAATACCTCTCTGATGGGTGCAAGTCTGTCCGTCGTCTTTCTTTCGGCTCGTGAATTAATATCATCAAACCTGAGGCATCTCAATAAAAAATGAAATCGGTTGATTGACATCGTTGTTTGAAAGATGCGCATGACACATCCATCCGTTGACCACAAATCTTTAGCATTGAGATGAGCAGCTCTCAACACACCAGCATAAAACAATAGTCCAAACAATGCCTTTAGTTCGGCTTCATTTGTGTCTCGAGCATCACGTTCCCTGGAAAATTTACTCCTCACTGTTGAGATATAAATATTTGTTGACTTAATCAAAATATGCATTATTTGGTCATCAAAAATTTTTGTCAAGCATTCCAGGGGGGTTTTCAAATTTCTGTAAAGTTTCTTGACACCAGGTAAATGGGTTACAATGTTTTTAGACCTCGTTCGAACATTTTTTGGTGGATGCTCTTTTAGCCAGACAGTTCCGTCTTTTCCTAAAAAAGAATTTTCTGCAGTCAATGATTGTGGATCAAAATCATCGGATGAATCAATTTCTTGTTCTGATCCAGTCAAATGATCACTTTCTGAAACATTATCTCTTTCCGAATCAGAGTCGTCGAGTTCGCTCTCCGTTTCAACGCTTGCAAGGAGATCCCGCAGTCTTTGCTGTTCACGTTCGTAAGCGCTCATTTCGTCAGCCGTTTCGTCCCGCAATGCTAGACTAAAGTGAAACGCTACAACACGCGCGGGGTAATTTCGCTCCCATCTCCCATTCTTGGAACGATATGAGCCGATTCTCGGAACGCGGGCAAAATTCCTTTGGACCACTCCTTCATGACCTTGGTCTTGAAAGGTACCAGAAGTATCAGAATGGTCGGGTCAAAATTTCCCCCTTTTTCGAGCAAAATAATGCTGCTGGGGTAGATTTTATCCCGGCGCGTGTGCTGACGGGATATGGTAAGACACTGAAAGAAAGGAGTTTGACTGAGAGCTGTGAGCACCACGAGACTCGGCATTGCACGTAAACATTGACACTACATCTCACGCATTTCCATTAGAGTGACGTCATAGATGAGGGTGAGGAACCAACGAATCAGCGGGTTGAAAATTTTTCCTTGGCCTCTACTCGATTAAAAGAAGGTTATATGCATTCCGGTTAGAATATTAACGTATTAGCAGCCGTAGAGTTGCGAGTTCGAATCCAGCCAAAGGTGGTTTTGTACAAAGGGGCTAGTGCACATTAAATATGTCGTGACCTCAAACGTCCTCACGTTGGCGTGGAAGTTTCGAGAGTGGGGTGCCTGCTTAGGTGTATCCTTTTCATCTAAGCGTGGTTCAAAATTACATGGTCGTATCCTCGGGTCCCCCCTTTGGGTTGGATTCCGTACCGTCGCCAATACGTCGTTGTGTTGCTCCAGTGCAACGTTAATTAAGTGCCAAAATGCCTGTAATGTTTTATATTTTAATTCTCTATTTTAGTCATTCAACTTGTCTTTATCTCCGACAGACTATTACGCAAATCTACACATGCATTTAACGAAGTTAAACTATAATAAATAAACTATTACCGATAAATATGATATCTATACTTCATAACTGTAAAAAGCACTTAATTAAAACCTATATTAAGCATAGTATAGCTTGAAAATAAATAACAAGGAATTCTCTTAAATAAAGAAAAAATTGGGATACGTTTACTCCTACTAAACATGCTCTATGTAATGGTTTAGATGGCAATACTAAAAATTACTTTTATTTCGCTAACTCTGTTTGTTTTTCTTACACAATTGAATTAATCATTCATTAATTAAATACACATGCTGTGAAAACCTAATATTAATCCATTAATGTCAAGTTAGATACTTAAATAATTCTGATCTAGTTACAAATTAAAGGTAGACTAGCGATTAGATTCGTAACTGTGCAATAAACTCTAAGCACATTAATTTAACCAGTGAACTTAACAAGAATATTTGAACAAATAGGAGTTACTTTGTACACATTATTAAAGTAAACTATCCATCAAATTGTGTTTGAGTAATAAATTGTGAAAAAATTGTTTTTGATATTATAAACTTACTTTGAAGTTTTCCTTCCCACTTCAATAATAATAATACTAGTAATAAAAAGCTGTCTGAGTAATATTCAATTAAAATCTTTTCTGCTTTGAATTTTTCCAGGAAATAAAACTTATGAACAAGTATGTTGAGAAATGGAGATATTTCCCGTTTTCGATTCTATTAGATTTGTGCTCGAAACCTTTTGGATTAGAAGTTTTGAACAGAATCTAAGAGAAAACTTAAACAGAGTTGGGTTTCTTTCCAAATAAACAAACAAATTGAGTTCCACATGATCTGGAAATCCGCTTTGTACAATAACACAATTTATTTATTTTTCTCCACTTTCGTTTTCACTTTCCCGGAACACTTTGGTATGTATTGAAATGAATTGATAGCTCTATTACTTTCGAAGTATCAGTAAATATATTTATTTTGTAAGAAAAAAGTTGTTGTTTTGCACATGGTACATATAAAGTATTGTTTGAGCACTGTTTAGGTATACTTGAATAAAAACATCAAGCAAAAAATCTATACTGTAATGCGGTAAAATTGCCCAAGAAATTGCAAAATTTATTCAAGCAACAAACATTAAAACTCAAGAAGTGAAACAGCAACGTGAGACTTGACAAATCATCTTTAAAATGTTGAATCATACTTCTATCATTAGGTCTTGGATATCTGTACACTATAGCAGATGTGGGGATACTGGATTCTTCAGCTCAATTAAGACACAAGACGAATTTTCTTTGGCGTTTGTTCTGAATAACGTAATCTCTACGACACTACCTTAAAATACATTAATTACTTATGTACCATGTTTCACAGATTCCGTTCCCAAAATGATTGGGGATAGAATCTTCGATATAGAATGTCTTCTGCGTTTCATTCTCAACTCCTGTGGCGACATCCTGTTTATCAAATGTCTCTTGTGCCAGAACGTCATCATCTTCGGAATTTGAATTTGGGAGCTGGTATAATGTTGCACTGGAAGGTGATCTTCGTCACTGCTTCCTTTACCTCTGTTTGCTGCTTTCACTTACTTTCAGTGATTTCGTTTACTCTGGTGGTGGAATGACCTTGAACGAAGCAGTTATGGATTATCCTTCAGGAACAAGTAGTTTTAATCGTGTGATATGATGGTAGACTAAGCACTTCAAATTTCTGTAAGCATGCAATAAAAACGTGTCTCTCATGCTTTTGCTGCCCATCTTGTATTGGAACCCTTGGGGGATGCGCTGGAAAATTGCATTTCAATCGATATGGACGATCTGTCACTTCCTGAAGTTGAAACGTACACATGTTTATTAACATACAGTACCATTATAAATATTAAACTAAAAACATTGTTAATATTTTAATATAGTTATTGCATATAAGGTAAATAAAAAAATTCAGAAAAAGCTTTAATAAGTTCCAAATGTTTCTAAATTAAAGAATAACAGTGCCATATTTTTTATGATATTTTAGAAAAAGCAGCTACAATTTATTTTTAACTTTTATCCAAAAAGCATAAATTTATAAGCGATGCGTAATTTTTTTTGCTCTTGATGAGCTCTATAAAGTCAAATAAGGATATCAAGTGTTGACAACCAGTCTGAACATAAAGTCGAGGAAAGATACTTCACTTTGGATCTGGTCCCTTACGAGCAGCTTTCCATAACTCAAGACGTTTCGGTCGGTTTGCAGTCCCCCGATCCGTGGCTGAAACTTCGTCAAAGGCCCATAAAACGATACATTTAGGCCGTATGAGCTCAACGATGCCCGAAGAACGATGACCCATTAAGCCCATTAGCTTCATCTGCTTATTTATTTACGGCATTTATACATTTATGTTCATCTAAGATCTGAAGATGTAATTTGACCATATGATGCACCGCTGTAGGAACACTTTTGTGAGATCTTTACAATCGAGATACACTCCGTTGTTTGCGGACTCAAAGTGTTAACAGTATTCCTATGATTCCAATTCGTTTTATCGGACTATTGAAATGATTGTACCTTATCTTCAGTTGAAATATATGAATTTGAGTTTAGGCAATCCTGCATCCAGTCTCATTCTTTCAAGGTATAAAAGGTCTAGCGTCGTAGCTTAAAGCAAAAATAAGCAGTAAATGCCAAACGTGAGAATAACTTATTACTACACATGATTCTAAGAATATTTTAATGGGTTTCTGAATCGATAAAAATAATGCAAGGAAGATGAAAGTATGTTACATTAAATTGAACGCAAGTGAGAGAATTTATATGCCCTCCAGCATACCTTACTACGAATTCAAATTTATTTTACGTACATGTCACAAACTAGTACATTACCTTTGAGTTGCGGAGGAATTTCGCTTTCGTCTCTCCATCCCAGAAATCCAAATTTTCACTTCCTTCTGCAATCCGTTTCAAATCCATTCCAAATAACTTCACTGATTCTTTTAAAAAGACTTCTTTCTATGTATGCCGGCGGCTTCGCTTTTATAGTAATATCATGTTAAATAAGTGGAAATGCGGAGATGTTTCTCATTCTAAATTTTCCATTGATAGTTATGTTAGCTTCTTCAGACCACAGGGTATTTGTTTTGCTTAGAATTAGAGACATTGACCTTTCGTAGCTGCGTAAATGTAATGGAAAGCAAACTATAACCATCCTGGTGGTTTGTCTCGACAAGGCACCGTTTCGTTAGCAAAGTTGACCAGATTTTGATGGACTAGATAACTCTTCACTAGAAGAAGTCTAACCATATTTTCATGGATTAGATACCTCTCTCATGACTAGAAGAAACCTAACCTCATTTTGATACCTCGTCATTAGAAGAACACTGGCCAGATTTTGAGGGGCAGAATACATTTCGTTTTTAGAAGAAAACTGATGAGACCTTTATGTAATATCTACACAATGTCATTAGAAGAAATCTAACCCGATCTTGATGGACACGATACCTCGTCATTAGAAGAACACTGACCAGATCTTAATAGACTATATGTCTCGTCATTAGAAGAATACTGGCCATATCTTGAGGGACTGGGTACCTCTTCATTAAAAGTAAAGTTACTAGATCGTGAAGGACTAGATACCTCGTCATTAGAAGAAAATGGACGAGATCTGGATGGACTAGATACCTCTTAATCAGAAGAACCTGAACCGATTGTGATAAACTAGATACATCGTCATTAGAAGAACACTGGCCATATATTCCTTAATTAAAGAAAGTTTATTTCCTCACTAACAAGAAGAAATCTGAAATATCTTCATGACGAGATATTTCGTCATTAGAAAAATTGGTCAAATCCTGTTACCATTTTGTACTCGCTTTGTTAGAAAACTTAAAATAAAGAGAGGAATGAGGTTTTAGTAGACTGCAGGACCACATGCAACACTGATGGAAGCTTTACACAGCTTCTGCACATTCAGAATATGTATCCAGCGGTAGCAGGACACTATTGATTTTCCAGAATGTAAACATCTTGAAGAGATCGAGCCTAAGTGCTAGTCACGACTCGAGACTGGAATCTCTTTTCGGTCAAGGAATCGATCTTCCCATGAAACCCAATGTTTGGAGCAGCTTGGGCAGATCTGGTCCTCGCGCCTTGACCAAACTTATGAATCCAACCAAACTTATGAAACACGTAGCAATGTGCGCGTACCCCACTTTAGTTCAGGGTAGTTGTATGCTATTTCTTACGGTTGCTCGCTTTGAAAATGTGTCGTATGATTCTGGGGAAAAAAACATGAACCCCAAACTGACACACATTGATTGGTTACTGCGATTATATAAAACCACTAACCTGATCATCGATAGGCAATCGGCCTAGTTAGGTTCGTAAGCCCATCTTACTTAAAATTACGATACCTTAAGACAGCGACCCCGCTCATATATTCTGTCTATTTCATTAGAAATTCCTGCTGACCAACCGGTCTGGTGGTTAAGATTTTAGCCTTTAGTTCGAAAGGTGGTGTCAGGTTTGTTTCTGGGTCAGTGCATGGATGTTTGTAACTGTATTATGTAGAAGCTGCTAGTGCACCTTAAATCTATCGTGGCCGAAAGTCCTCACGTTGGATTGGTGTGGAAGTTTGGAGAGTGGGGTGTCAGCTCAGGTGTTACCTCGTTATCTGACCATGGTGTTTTTCTCGATCTTTCCCTTCGGGGATTATTCCCGGACAGTAGTCAATAGCCCGTTGCGTTGCTCTATTACGACGTTACTTAAAATTACCATTAGAAATTCCATGGGGCAGATTTGGACAGTAGGGCGCCATCTCATATTTGACCTCATACGTCTGTGGTTCAAATTTACGTGGTATTGACCTCTAATATATCTCTTTGGGATAGACACTTCAATTCGTATACGTTGGTTTTAGAAGACATTGTTGGAGATAATCCTCATCCAAGCATTTTTAGCATAACATTTGATTCAGGATACTATTTATTTAATATTCACCTGACGCATTTCATTTTATTTTTGGGTTATATATTTTAGCTCTTGTATCTCCTACATAATCTCTACATAATCTCCTACATAATATATCTTATACCTATATTTACGCGTTATGAAGTTGTTTTAAAATCATAGAATATTGTATTTTAGTTGGATTTTATGTCTTGCACAATATACCCCAAGAGGATTCAGTGCCACAAAATCATATCCAATTCAATCCCTTTGGGTTTGATATCAGAACTTCGCCAATAACCCATTATGTTGCTCCACTGCAATGTTAATTATATATACCTACCTACCTAGATGGGTCAAAGCCTGATTTTATAATTCCAAAACTTGGATATAATCCAGCTATCTGCTAAATATCAATGCAAATCATGGCAGGCTGTTTTGTTTAATTTTTAGATTTCGTTCTTTAAAAATAATGGCATTCCTTATGTTTTCCACACCAGCGTACTTCGAAAACGAGAGCAGAAAATTAAAAAAGACAGCATCTTCCACGAATTACGCCATTTAAGTAGTGTTCCTGCACCTCAATTAAAAATTATTTTTAACATACTTTCACGTAGCCATTCTGTCTGGAAACAACGTGCCTTCAAGAGGGATGCAAGAAACACCCCACTTTTCCTCGGAAGGTGGCTCCGGGATTATTCTTTTGGAGCTTTCCATGATCATTTTCCCCCACGTTAAAGAAGCAGAAGTTTCTCTTTCTTTTTTGCCTCTGTGATTTCGGTATTATAGGTCAGGCTGTGACACGGTCGCTTGATAATAGCTCTTTCTCAACTATTTGTCTTTATGTTTTTGAGCGTTTTTTCTCCTCTTTTCTGGAAAGACATGAGATAGTACCGAGGATAAAGGACAAGTTCCTTTAGAACCAAAGAAACGAAAGGAAGTAAAAGAATATGGTTCTTTCTAGTCGCGTTTTCCTTTTTGAATAGTTTTATCGAATCTAAAATCTTACAAATGCTCCCTGTTTGGAGACATTTTTTGAAAAATTTTGTGTATTACGTAAAGGGATAGAAAATGCATTGAAGATAGTTCTTTTTTGAGCAAAAGCTTGTAAGTTGCGACTGAACCTGATCGGCATTATACGTTGGTATAATGCTGAATATACGTAATGTACATACGTATAGACATACGATGGCAAATGCTTGGGAAGTAAAAGAAAGAAATTGGTTGTACAATTCTTCGGATGGTTGTAAACTGTGAAGATTCAATTAATTTGTGAAATATTTCGAAAATTCGGCTCATACGACGCTCTTCTGAATTCATTAGCTTAGTAGTTTCAGATGATTCTATCAAGATTAGTGTATGGTCCCTTTTACCATTCACCATATTTTAATTGTGTGTCCCATTTACAACCGTCACCGCCAGTTTTTTTGTTCCATTATTTTAAACATACGCGAGATTTGCTAGTGGAAAATCTCCACCCAAACCTTTTAAATTTTTATAAAGCATAAAAATTTTAAATTCAATTTAGTGTTTCTATCTTTTATATATATTAGACTATACTTCATCAAACTTTTTAACTATCACTTAATTAGTTAACTATTACTTATTTTTCGGTAAAACCTTATGTTGTGTTTGACGCAGCTTGTCCGCTATCGGACCTTGCACCATAAAACCCATACCAACCAATTTATCAAGATCATTCGGGATTGAGCCATGGACCGTTGCAAATAGCCCGGTGTCTGTCTCCAGTGAGATGTAAATTCAGCTATCAACTACCATCAACGTAAACCGACGAGATACATTAAATTATTTTTCAGTAGGGCTTTGGTCTTTTCGTCTTTCAAGAAAGAGTGATTTACTTCTTTACTTAGATTGTTGTTTTTCTACTGAAAAATATCCAAATATATATAGAGAGAATAATATATGATTCAAAAATGCCAAAATAAAGAAATCCCCCAAAATTAAACACTTTATTGAAACAAATTGCTTATCGAATTGAAATCATTAAAAATATCAAAAACTCAACACAGTACAGCTTATAAAAACAATTTATAGGAATATTCTTAGATACATTTTTTTCGCTGTTTAACAAAAAATAATTTGAAGTTTCCCGTTATATATTTGAAAACGTTAAAAACAATACACGAAGCTTAAAGGGGATGAAACAGTTTTTATTATCTAGGGGATTGTAAAAATATTTTGTCAAAACAATTTATTTTCCGAGATTAAAAGTAATGAAACCGATATGAATTCTCAATTCACAATAATATGTAATTGATGATATCTAACTTTTGAGAAGACTATCTCAAAAAATTATTATGTATTCTTCCATTTTATCGATGATATATATTCTAACTAAGAGATCTGTATTCCAGTCCCGACATAAAATATGTATCTCTATATTAAAAAAAAAGTCACTGCCGCCGCAGGATTGAAAACTCGCTTTTTTCGCTCGAATCTCAGACACAGATCTGAATCACAGATCTCAGACCGACCTCCCAGAAAGTACGGATCAGAAATTTGCAAAATTAACATGGTTTGTTCAAATTGTACAGGGGATAAGAGGAAGAAGATTTTTTTTCCAATGCGGCTACTAGTTTAGGGTGTATTAAGTGTCAAAGTCGAAAAAACTAAATTTCTAACTCGAGTGACAAAACACGTACACATTTTCAGTCTTCAGCCGTGAGTGTTTTTAGAGTAATTCTAAACGTAAATTTTTGCACCTCACCTAGTTTTTTTTAGAAAATTCAATTTGGTTTCTGGTAATATATATTTTTTAATTGGAGCATTTTCGCTACTTTTTTGTTTAAACTGTCATATTTATAGCTTATTACTTGTTGTTGTTCTTCTTCTTCAGGAGCACAACAGCCTTTTACAGGCCAAGGCTGACTCACAGATCCTCCTCCATCTGGCCCTGTCTGGTGCGACCGCCCGCCAACGGTTGACTCCCAAAAACTTGAGATCTCTTTCCACATCATCAATCCATCTTTTAGGTGGTTGTCCCTTTCTTCTTGTCCCTTTAATTTTGGAAAAAGTCACTTTTTTGGTAGGGTCAGCATCGGGATTTCTAAAGAGATGGCCCAGCCATCTGATGCGTAACGCTTTAATTGTTCTCACTATGTAGCTCCCGCCGAATTTATCATATTTTTTGTATATTTCGTGGTTTTAAAGGATCCTTCTTACGTTGTTCTCTTGAGTAGGTCCAAATATTTTTCTTAAGATCTTCTTAAGAGCTTATTACTATTAGTTTTTAAATTTGAAAACATTACAGGAAAACTTAGAATATATATTTTCGTATGGCATTATTATTTTTAAAATTGGTTTAAAAATAAATTCGATCAATTAAAAGTTGGTCGTACAAATTTCGGAAAATGTTCGTTCCTTTTTGTTAAATTTGTCATATCTATAGCTTAATACTATTAGTTTTTAAATTTGAAAACATCGCTGAAAACCTTATAATACACTCTTTTTTATAGTATAATTATTTTTGAGATTATCAATAAATAAATTCGGTGCGATTAAAAGTGTAGCTAAATTATAAGTGTGAGATTGAAAGTTTAACTGAATTATTAGTGTGATATTAAAAGTGTAACTATATTATTAGTACTTATTATTATTATGTGTAAATACTGTTGGTTTTAAAATTTGAAAATGCCACGTGTAAGCTCAGGATGCACTCTTTCTTATGGTATACTTATTTTTTAAATTGGTTCATAAATAAATTCGATGCGATGAAATGTATAATTTCGTGATAGCGTACACATTTTTCATCGCTGAGATGATTCGTACCAAAAATGACATAGATAAGTTTGTTAGGGCAAACTTACCGAATATTAACGTAAATCAAAGTCTTATTGAAATCGTAACCAAATGTATGGTCCATAGCCCCTGTGATATTATAAATCTAAATGATCCATGCATGAAAGATGGAGAATGCTCTAAACAGTTTCCAAAACGATTCAGAGAGGAGACAGAGGAAAGTGTAAATGGCTGTCCAGTTTACAAAAGACGGTGTACAGAACCCCAGTTAGAGCAGGGAAATATTACATTGATAACCGTTGGATTGTACCTTATAATCCGTGGCTATCAAAAATATACAATGCACACATCAATGTTGAAGTTTGTGCATCTGTAAAAAGTGTCAAATAGTTATATAGATATGTGTACAAAAGTCATGTTGCAGTCTCCATTTCATTAAAAAATTATAACAGTATGGATCACGATGAGATTTGAAATTTCTTAGATGGGAGATATGTCAGTGCTCCTAAGGAAATGTGGCGTCTAAGTTAGTTCAGCATGTCTGATAAACCTCACACAGTAATCATACTTGCAGTTCACTTGCCTGAACAACAAGCTACCTTTTGAAAGAGGAGCAAGAAAATGAACCAATCGAACGAACTTCTATTAAAGCTACCACTTTGACTGAATTTTTTAAATTAAACCTTACTGATGAAGGAGCTCATGAGTATTATTATGCTGATATAACCCAACATTATGTATTCGATAAAGCTTTTATAAAATGGAGGAAGAGGCAGAGAGGGGGACAACAAGTAATCGGAAGAATGTCTGTGGTTAGTGTGCAGGATTTTGAAAGATTTTATCTTCGAATGATTGAAAATTTGATTGTTAAGAAACACTGGTGTGATAAGTTTTAACGATATGAAAACTGTCGATGGAACATTGTATGAAACTTTTCAAGAGGGGTACAAAGAGCTCGGGCTTCTAAATGGTGTTCAGCACTGGCATGAAACTCTTCTTGAGGCAGCAAGAATGCACATGCTTACCTACCTGCGAATTTTGATTGCTATAATATGTGGGTATGGGGTGGCTTGAGAACATTCCTGACCTTTGGGCTCAACATAAACAACCTCTATCTGAAGATTTCATTCATAGGTATTCGGAAGGAACTGGCCCCTTTACGCTCTTGCAGAAATAAATGAACTGCTTAAGTCTTATGGACAGAATTTGCAAAAAATGAATCTTCCATTGGTAGACTTACAATGGGATCTCTTCCTATCTCTGTTTGCTCTCGTCTTGTCTTTAGCACAGCTTGACCAACTATTTCCTTCTCTTACACTATAAAACTAAACCAACCAACTCATCCAATTCCAAATATGCTATTTTTCCTCCTCCAAATTCTAGAGTTATTTTGTTTAAAACTTGCAGAATAGAAATACACTGAAAATATTTGTATACCCCCATCCAATCCTCAGTGTTTTCATTTCTTTGAGAAGCCAAAGCAGGTACTATTTAGATATGCTTTGTTCAAAGTTCACACATCTCAATGTACGACTTGCTGAGCAGCACATGGACTGGTACTGCTGTGGATTTTATCTGAAAAATATTGTATGGTTATAACACTGATTGTATCACATTATTAGAAATTATTCATATTTGTAGAAATTTAAATTTCAAAATTTATTTTGTTTAAAAATGCTTCTAATGGACCCAATTTTGTTCAATACCTGTTTCTGCAAAATGTATTTTGAATTAGTTCTAACTTTTCTAAAATATGATTGATTATAAGATTCTTTGGATGATTATGGTTGCTCCTTTAAAATATGCATACCAATAAAAAGTTGTCTGATCAACAAACATTGTGCTTCCATTTTGGACACTACGTAGCTGTATTGTACTTTATAGTACGTACTAGCTTTGTTGGTCTATCAAATTTGCAAGCCTAAGCATGTTATTTCTAAATTTTAAAGAATCAGTGCACATGTAGTGCTAATGGGATTTATTTCTCAAGAATATTAAATTTAAGTTTTTAATATACTCTTGGGAAAACTATTTAAAATTACCATATCTTTAGTTTTTTATATTGTAGAATTTGAAAAGTTTTCAAATAACCTTTTTACAATTTTATCTACTTCTTTACAGGGGTAGATGTATGAATTGTAGTTTGAAGAAAGCTATGAAACAAGTAATCGGAGCAAAAGGATTTAGCTTTGTAAGATGATTGTGAAATAAAATGTTAAAGCAGACTATCTATATTGGAATTGAAATCTGTGTATTCACTTGGTTTTAATCTTCCTGAACATCTAGACCAGTTGCTACACATTAAAACTACAATGACAGACAGGGCCTATGTGGCCTTCTCACTGATTGAAATTAATATGTAGATGTTTCACAACTTTTAATTTTGTTCCCACTTAGTTTGGCCTGGCTGGGGGCATAGAACCAGGCATATTGGACCTTATACCTAGAAAAACAAGGGACCGTGTAATATGTCACAATGATAAAGCACAATTCCTTGCATTTGAAGTTTTGTATCACCTTGAAAGGACATTCAAAGTTGTTCGACCTTGTATTTCCCACTGTATTGTGTTTACAAATGCTTTGTTCTCCTTCACATCTGTAAGCGTGTTTTGAGGACAAACTGATGGTTGACTAGTAATTATTTTTCTAAATGTTGGGAATGTTTTATATCTCACTTATCTTATATCTCACTCTTGTGGTACATCGAATTAGTTGTCATGCATGGAAGGTAAATTTTTCATTGACTAGGAATTCTAAAGGAACAATAACCAAGACATTTTATCAATGCCTCAATAAGTGCATGTTTATATTTAAATCAGTCATCTTTACAATAAACTACTGTAATAAAATATACTTTTGGTTAGGAATTATTCCATTTTTATTGAAAACTAACCATTGCATACTCTGTCAGCGAGCGGCAGCGAGCATTGGGGGACACCCCCTAATTTCATTGAATATATTTCATGTGATTATTACTAACTAAACGAGTCCAGTATTCTTTTATTCAACCTAATTATTTACTTTTCCCAATAGCGGAGTTAAACACTACATTTCATTTCAAACTCTTGTTTATGTAAGATCTTCTTTTGATGGAATAATAAGAATACTGTTCGTTGTACTGTTTTGTTGCAATCACGGCTAAATACAAAAAGTGAATATTTATTCAGATAACTATAAAACATTGAAATTGATGTTTTTCAACAGCTCTTTTAATATACAAACCATGGTTAAATCTGTATATGGTATTAAATTGGTATTGCATCAATTTAGAGTTTTTTGCTTTAAAAACTCGTAAAAATAGATGGAAGTACTAACAGAATAATTTATATTGATATTTTAAAAATACCTTTCATCGAAATAATCGTATTTACATGCTTCCACTATTATTCCCAAATTCACAAAAATTCTTGTTGGATACTCTTTGTATCCTTTTTAAAGCAAATCGGATTACACTGAGAGGAAATGGTAGTAGAGTTCCGTAAATACAGCTCAAAAGATCCAAAGCAGGGAGTTTGATCTTCAATTCCTATAAAACTGCTTATTCGACACAAAGGTTACCTAGAGATTTGAGTAGCAACCGAGTTAAAACTGGACATTTTGCTTCAAGACCAGAACTGAATTTGCAATAGAATTTTTTAAATTGGAATCTTTATAAGGCACAGCATCAGACATACATAAACGCATATTCCATTACATAAACAGTATTATTAAATTGTTCTTTTCAATCTAGTTCTTAGACAGTGTTACGTTAAACACAATAGACTTCATATTACAGTACGCAGTACGGTGTATACAATACACAGTACGGTGAATGTAAAATATTCGTCATCAGATATCATAAACACTTAAAGTTTCTAAACAATATTCCACCACGCCTTCTTGTTATTCTACTGAAAATTTCCTATCATATTAAGTTTAAAATAGTTCTATTACTTAAGCTATCAATCCATATAAACCCCTTTCGAAGCCAGTTTCAAAAATATTTTTGTTGGTACAACGTCCATTTTTCAATGATAATATTTTCTTGTTTTTACCTGATGAATACTGTAAACAAATTGCAAACGTAGCTGTGCCTTTAATTTTTGAAACTATGCTTATAACGTTGGAATTCAAAAAGCTGACTCGTAAACCAAACATCTCGGAACTGAAATTATTATGTAATTCTATTCTATTAAAATGGAGTAAAAAATAAATTGGCCATTAGATACATAATAGTTGCTCACCATATGTAGCAATATAAACTTTATAACAAAAAAATCGACGCATCAAGAAGGAGTTGTCCGATTGCAATAAAAATAGGTGGATGTGAAGAACATACATTAAAAAACAAAGGATTGAAATCCGTTTATGAAATATACCTTTAAGCTGTTACAAAAAGCATGCCTGTTTATGATGGGCACGTTTTGTGATTGCTGCAACACTGACTGGATATCGTTCGTGTAATAAATGATTCCACACCGAGAATGTTGGTCTGAAGATATTTATGCCGGACGTTGAACCTACCTGCTCCGGAATTCCTGGTAGAATCGCACCGAGATGCTTTGTAGAACATTCATCAAAGAGCGCAGCACGCGACCAATTTATAGTACCTAATTCCAGTCTCATCGCTGACTTGCATCAGTAATCATTGACTGCCGCAACTTGCATCTGATGAGGTATATTCAATTGTGAGGCATCTCTTTCATTGGGTGTCGTACAGTATCATGCAAACTTGGGTATGAATCAAATGATTCCAACTGTTTTCTGTAAGATAGTAAAAATTTTATTACTTGCGATGTGAAGCAACAAAGGTGGGTCTAACTAATTTGTTGCTTGAGGGATTCTTTACTGTAAACAAACGGTTCGATCTGCTACGATTTCATTTCTGTTCAACTCCTCAAAGGAAAAAAAAATTATACATCGTGGTTTAGCGATGTTTTACATTTTAACATAACACAAATATGTATAAATTCTTTTGCATTTCATCAACTTCATTTTAGCTTTTAACCTACGTTTGGTGTAAAATCTTATAGGCGTTTACCAATTAGCTATTGAAACTATTTTGAAGTTTTATTGCCGAAATCATGACAGTGTATTCGAAAATCCAGCCAACTGAGGTAATGTTCATAATCGCAGCAGTAAACATAACTTCCATTTTGCGTGTGCAGAAATATAAAAAAAAAACAAGAACTTTTTTTCCTGAACATTGTATTTTCTGCTGTTATATGCTACATTCTACGCCTTTAAATGTTACACTTTAGCTTTTAAGAGAATAATTTCTAGTTAGTTCAGTTCAATATTTGTGAGATGCAATTCTTCCGGCTGTTACAAATTATAATTTTCTCTCTTGCATGATATAGTTAATGAAATAACAAAACCTTCAAATTCAAGAAATGAAGTAACAACCATTAATAAGTGCACACAAATATTATTCTTAATAATAATTTTTTCCATGTGCTTATAGTTTGGTTTTATCCTCAAAAACCGTTATCACTTTAAATATTCCTTTACATAATATTTTCGTATCTACCATTTGGCTAAAAAATTTATCTTTGTTTTATTTCTAAACCACTTGGATATGATCTATCTTGTGTTTGGCGTACCTTGTCCGCGTTTTGACCTTGCGCCATAAAACTCAAATCATCATAATTTTTTCGATTATTGTGGTAAGAAATACGGCATTATTCAATACGACATAATTATTTCACACAAAAATTATAATTTTTTCGAGGTAAATAACACTATCTGGCTTTCTCTGTGAGAATTGTACACCAATAATAGCCTTACGGGGTCCATCGGGTTAAGGTATGGGAATTGGTAGGTATCGATAGGTAGAATCGATATGCAATTCCTTCGGCACTATCTGCAATTATAATTTCAGCTCGAGAAAAGAGGTTCGAAATAAATTGTCTACCCTTCAAGGTATCAAATTGTGTTGGAACACCATGACAGGGCTTGAAATACGGTTTTGAAGCTGGCAGCAAATATTGCTGTGAGCTTTAATAAGCTGGCAGCAAAACAAAACGGCTCGTGGCAAAACCTACAATTTCCGTAATAACGGTAAATTGCAGTTGCAGATTTTTCGCTAAACTTTAAAACAAATGAATGAATATTGCAATGAGAAAGAAACAAATAATTCACTTTTCTTGTAATCTGTCTACAGTTTCATATGAAACCCTAAAATACATCTGAGATATAAAAATCTCAAATAATATATTGTTGACACGTTTATTTCCTTAGTATCAAGTTTACGAAATCATCAGTCACTAATTAGGCTAGAGAAATTTACAGTTGTTTCATAACCACATAGCTAAATGTAAGGTCTGCGATCATATTCACGAAACCATTTCTTAACTACTCGATCAGACTAAAATCTGAAAGCAAAGTACCATACGCGCTTATCCACATTAAGGCTACAGGTTTTAATAAACATTTTTTTAATAATTGGTATTTGAAAGAGAAATAATGAAACATTCGGTTTCAAATACAGTAGAACTCCAATTATCCGAATCAATTGGGACCGGACCCCATTCGGATAATCAAAAACTCGAATAGTTGGATTGTTTCCGAAAAAAGGGTCTAGTATGTATTTTAATTAATTACTGTATGTATTTTGAAAATGGGAGAAAAAAAACTATTTTTAAACAAAAAGAGCTTTTAATTAATTAAATGAAAAGGCAATACTTTTACATGTTAAGCGTACTTACAAGCGCTATACATAAGTACAGTATGTACTTACCGTACTGTAAATGAAAATCATTGCTTGCTAAACATTTCGGTCAAAGTAAGCTGTTTGACTGTCTTCTTCCGTTTTCGGGCAACCAAGTCGCGCATCCGCTTGGCAGTGAGAAGTTGCATGTTATCACACTCGGGCTGTCGCTCCATCCACTTCAACGCAGTTTCTAAGCCGGCAAATGCTTCACTAGCAGATGGTCCCGTGTCTGCTTCAACTTCGACAATAAGGTCATCTTCTTCAACGACACTTTCTTCTCTCAAACTTTCAATAAGTTCATCATCATTTAGAATTTGAAACCCAGAATCCTTATTTTGCGAATCGCAATACTTTTCCATCTTAATTTTTTTCTGAAATTCTGAAAGCTATTCGGATAATCAGCGATTCGGATAGTCGGAGTTCGGATAATTGGAGTTCTACTGTACTCCCAGCAAAACTTGCCGTGAGGAACGTTTCTTTATGTTATAACTTGCTCTCTAACAACACTATCATACTGTTGCCAGTTTCTGGTGTTCTGCTCTAAATACAATTAGTAAACACCATTAAAATCAAAACCACCCTCAACCGTTACGGAAGTTGGGTGTTTTGATTTTTCTCTGTGCTCATTCTGAAAGCATGACTTCACCTAAAGTGAGGCGAATTATTACTACATAAATTTAATGACATTCTTACAAAAACAAAACGTTTCGTCCTTCATCGACAGTCTACGATTTGTGCTGTTTGTCCGATACCAAGTGTTATTTCTTCATTTATACAGTTATTAATGAGGTTTTTTTATAGATATAATGCTTTAAATCGACTTTTAGTTGAGTCATTTAATTTTGCACGGGTTGTCAACACCTTAAACCAACCTGTCCCTCGTGCTCAGGGAGATCAACAGAGCCGATGAGTGTTCTTTCTGGTGAGGCGTAACAAAATTTTGTCTTCCTGGATGGAAGAAATTCTAGTACGACCAGTAATGTGTATTGTATCTAAAATTCCTGTGCCTTTAAAAAAATAGCTATTGTTCAGCCTTGTAAAGTGCTTAAATTGTTTACACCAAGATGCTAATTCTATTGGATTTACCAAGATGCTAATTCTATTGGATTTACCAAGATGCTAATTCTATTGGATTTATCAAGAAGCTCATTTTATTGGATTTACCAAGATGCTAATTCTATTGGAATTACGAAGATGTTAATTCTATTGGATTTACCAAGATGATAATTCTATTGGATTTACCAAGATGCTAATTTTATTGGATTTACCAAGATGCTAATTCTATTGGATTTACCAAGATGCTAATAAATTGATGATAGAATCCTCCAAATCATTCGAGGAATTACTGAGGTCACACTGACAGAAACAGATACATTATTGCATCGTACTTCACAGCTCAACAGCTGAAAAACAGAAACAACAGCTCATATTTAAATGTGTTAAGTTATCGATAACAAAAATAAAGTCACATTATGTGAAAATTAAAGGTGTAGCTAAATTTTTGCACATGTGTGCAGATTTAATTTGACAGTAAATACTTCTCTCCTCTAAATGAAATTGATCTTAATACTCCTATTGATTGTCTCGACGAGGTAACATGCATCGGAAAAACGACCAAACCTTGGTAGACGATATATATCGTTCATCAAGATCTCGTGGTATCTTGTGATCAGAAGAAAGCTCACCAGATCTTAGTTTCGTCATAGCCATAAAAAGGTGGCAAAATATTAATGACGAGATATCTAGTCATTAGGCTAAATTGGTTGGCCCTTGATGGACTAAATACTTTGTAATTAGCTAATTGGTTAGATCATAATGAGCACGAAAGCTTGTACAAACAACGAGGGGTCCGAGGACAACATCTACTCTCTCGGATGTTCCATAGATCAGTTTATTCACCCACATGAGCCAGTTCTTGTGTGCTTCAAGCTTTACGAACTAATAGACGTGGTGTGATATTTTATTTCTACCAAGTGATGCGTGTAACAACATAATGAATCATAAAATTTAGCATCAAACATCGTAAAAAAGGCTATAAATTAAATTCGTTCTGAAGCAGAAGCATTTGTTTTCCAGTAGTTTGTTTCTGGTGACACTGAAAGTCTTTTTCATAGTTAAATTCTGACTTCTTATTAATTTTAGAAAGAACGTTAACCAATACGATTCAATGATTGTAACTTCAAAAAGAAATGAATTTATTGATGGCATTCAAAAAAAGCTTCTGCTAGAGGGAAACAAGAAAATATTTACAGTCGAAAACATAGTTATTGATCCCTCTTATTCCACTACTTTCACATTTTATTCAGTAAATAAATTATTCACGGTATTTTCTAACAGAAAGAAACAAAATACAATCAAAGTGGATGTCTAGACATTATAAAAACGAGGAATTATTGCAAAAATCAACTCTAAGTAGGAAGACTAATATGCTTAAAATATTTGCTTTTATCTCGGGATCAATAAGATCCATCACTCAAAATTTAACTCAATCATTAAGGTTATGGAAAAACATTGTATGCTCGCAAAATGTGTTCCCCTCAATACACATAAGTACTTAACAAGACATAAAGACACCAGAATGATGAAAGCTATTGGTTGCCTCAACTAGGAATATGATCATTATCAAAACTGATCAAATCTTTGATGGACAAGATACCTCGTCGTTAGACCTAAGAAAATAGATCCTTGATCACGTTATCATCAAAAACAGAAACTATCTGGTCATCGTAAATAAATATGACAGTATTTTGATGGCGAACGACTTCACATTATCAAAATTGATTAGATCGTGATAGACACGATACATCGTTCTTACATCTTAGAAGGTTAACTAAATTACACGAAGTATTTTTTATTCAGATTAAAGGGGACGACGTGAAGATTTGAAATAATAGTTTTATTTAACATTTAAATATTACGTACCCTACAAAGCAAATAGGAGCATTAACTGTAGTTGCGAGTAAGCCTGACTGAGCAACATTGACAGCTAAACTGAGCAAATCTTCTGTGGTTAAAGCTTATATAATTAGCTTTGACAGTATAGGCTCAAAACTATAGGGTCATTCCATATGGGGACACCTAAAGGGTGTTGCACCATAGTCATGGATTTTTTTCAAATTTTTACCATAGATAGACATGGAGGTGAAACCCTTAGATCTCAATTTTTTAAATATGTTGTCCAATATTATCCGAGATACAATAATTTAAAAATTGGTCAATTTTACGAAATGGCGGCCATCTTGGATTTGCCACTCTATACAGGGCCCTAACTATAGAACTAATTGTTCAAATTTAGTAATTTTGGCACCAAATGGAAGCCATTTACTTCAGGAGTGTACATAAAATACAAAACCAGTGGTAATTTTACATTTTAGTGTTTTTTTTACACTTAAAGTGGAAAATTCACTTTTAAAAACAGTTGACTTTAAAGGGCTATAAAAAAATTAACCCTCTTATTTTTCTCTGAAACTTTGTAGTAGTATTAACTAACATGTGTATTTTAATCTGAGAAAAATTCAGAGCGTGCAACACATTTTTCATTTTTGAATAAAAGCTATTCTAATGACCGCATGGAATTCAAAACTGTGGTCTTCTTATAGTGCAAAAATGACCATATCTTAAAAACAATGGTCAAATTTGAATTTTTATGATGTACTAATTCAAAGTAAGCTCGTATTATTTCATGTTTCCATATAAATACACATAGCAAACGAACATTCAAACACAAAAAGTAAATTATATTCTAAGACATTTGAAATAATAAGATTAATAAATTTTATTTGATTAAATATATTATATTTAATTGAGAATTAAATTATCGTTTGCTAAAATATATATAAAATAATTTTTACTCTTTTAAATAAATATTGTTTGCTAAACTATGTAGGAGGTATTTACGTCATCAAACAGTTCAAAGTTCTCTTTGAGTTTTATGCTGGAGATAGAATGTTTTGTTTGCAAAAAACTCAAAGTATCATTATGTTCTGAATTTATTTCTGTCTTAATTGTCTCATCATGATTCTGAAATAATAAAAAGGAGAATATATCACCTAATTCCAGATGAAGAAATCTATAAAAGTGGAAGTATCTGCAGGTTTCACAAGGATATATATTTAAAGTGGTACAAGTTGAAACAGAAAACATGCGACCCCTTTAACCAACATCCAAACAAGATCAAAATGTCATAAAACAATTTCCCTGGATTTATCTTTGGCAAATCCTGAAATGCTTATTTCTGGATAAAAGTTATACAAAAATTATATTTCTTCGGTGACTTCATCAGATACTGGTACAGTGATTACGATACCTGACATGGATATTGATTATAGGTATTCTACACTAGTGATAGAAGAACTGAACAAATTTGAAATTTTGGATCTATCACCTGTAAAAGTGAGTAGGTATAGTTCTGAAAGAAAAGTGACTTACATGTGCTCTAAAGTGGACAAATTAACTAGCTGTGTTACTGCTAAAGCATCTGTAATAGAGTAGGTATTGATGTTATAAGTATTAAATACCCACAAAATTCAAAAGATAACTGTTCAAACTGCAAATCCATAATGGAAAAATTGAAAAATAAGTTTGTAAATGCTTCATTTTTAAAGAAAAGGTTCAAATTCTTACAGTAGTACCAGATTCATTGACATTACAGCAAACAAAGATTTATTTTAACGCTACAGAGTATTTAGTAAAAATAGCACGAAAATTAAAAACAACTAAAGGTATATTATCAATTCCTGATGAAAGAAAAGGTGTAGAATTAAGTTCTGATATTGTCGAAAAAGTGATAACATTTTATTATGATAATAATAATAGTCGCATGCGTCCAGGAAACAAAGATTGCATATCTGTTCCTTCTGAAAATAGGAGAGTATTAAAACAAAAGAGATTGGTTTTGCATAACTTAAAAGAATTACACATTGCATTTAAGGAACATCATAATTTAAAAATAGGACTTTCTAAATTTTGCTCACTTCGGCCAAGAGAATGTGACTGTTGGAAGTTAAGAACCATTTATTCAATGTGTGCTTGTAATATCATCAAAATGTTAAACTTACGCTTCATGCTATTCATGTAAATGACTATGTATCATTGTTAAAAAAATTAGTTTGTACTATTGATTCAGAAACATGCATGGTGCCCAGGTGTGATGAGTGTCCATCTCCAGAAATGCTTAAAGAATATTTAATGCAAAATGACGAATTAGAAATATGCAGTGAAATTGCTTATGGCAAAGACTGACGGGGCAGAATTAATTACATTAATTACAAGGACACTAGAATTGGAGAAAAACATCAAATAGCACCAACACTCCAAAATTAACAATATGTTGCATGTGTGAATGGAATGATGTATTGTTGCATGTCTGTATAAGTGGTGGATTGGGAAGTATTTGAAATGCTGTGAGGAATATAATGATTACAAAATTACGTTCATGCATCAAATGCATCCTATACATGGCCAGATCCTTTAGATACATGTTGGATTGCTTATGAACACATAATAAAAGTCACATCTTATCCCGCAACTATAACAGGAAGAACATACCACATTACTCCTGATGAAAATGAATTAATAAACTATCGTTCCAAAACTACAAGACAAACTGAATTATGAAGGAATAATGCTTTTTACTTTGTGTTAATGTGGTGACCATTTTTATTTATGCTCAATATTTATCTTTAAAGACTAATGCGTTTTTTTTAAAGATTCAGTGCTCAGAAATTTTAGTTTCATTTTGTCAATTTCAAAACCATGATTATATTTACTACAATGTTTCTTTACATTGAACCAGCTTAAAATATTTAAGTTATGTCAACGGTGATATGTTTTGTTTTTTGTTGAGACTATATGAATTCATATCTTATGAGTGTTTGTGTTGTACAATTAGGGTTATAAGTATTTTTGTATTTCTAAAAAGACGAGAAACTTTTAAGTAAAAGAATTTCACTGGTAATTTTGAAACAATATATCATAAGATAAATGTAATTTTTTGGCAAAATTTGTAAAATATTGTAAAATGCAGAACATTTTGATAAGTACCTTTTAAAAATTTAAATAAATAGAAAATATTTTTCAACGGTGCTTTTTACAATTACTTTTTGAAAAAAAACCGTGCTATGAAACAAATTTAAAATAATTTGATACTGTATTGTTATGTAAACATGAAATAATGCGAGCTTGCTTTGAATTAGTACATCATAAAAATTCAAATTTGATCATTGTTTTTTCAGTTATCGACATTTTTGCACTGAAAGATGACCACCGTTTTGACATCCATGCTGTCATTAGAATAGCTTTTATTCAAAAATGAAAAATGTGTTGCACGCTCTGAATTTTTTTCAGATTAAAGCCCTTTAAAGTCAACTGTTTTTAAACGTGAATTTTCCACTTTAAGTGTAAAAAACTCCACTAAAATGTAAAAGTACCACTGGTTTTGATTTTTATGTACACTCCTGAAGTAAATAGCTTCCATTTGGTGCCAAAATTACTAAATTTAAATAATTAGTTCTATAGTTAGGGCCCTGTATAGAGAGTGTGGCAAATCCAAGATGGCCGCCATTTCGTAAAATTGACCAATTTTTAAATTATTGTATCTCGGCTAATATTGGACAAAATATTTAAAAAATTGAGATCTAAGAGTTTCACTGTCATGTCTATCTATGGTAAAAATTTTAAAAAAATCCATGATTATGGTGCAACAAATTTTTCTTAAAATGGGTGTTTTCACATGGAATGACCCTATAAGAGATTTGCAGCGTACACAATAGTTTAAAAGAGACTGTGTGAGAATATTTTTTATTTCTGTTGTCTAAATGCGAAACGTACAAAATATATGTACACGTATGGGGAGTTACCTTAAAATTGAATTCAATGCCATTTATTTGATGTTTGGCGTTTAATTTACTTGCTTTTGATCAATAATTTATCTTGTATTATTTCATAAATGTTCTTTAATATTTTTGTTCATGCAGTGCTGGATTCGTATTTGTAAAACAAACCAAGTGGCGATGCGTTCCGAATACGTATAGAAAACATGCATCACAGGAGATACACTATCATCACCTATTTTAAAGTTGTCAACGAATGCCTCATATACGCCTAATCTTGATAAATATACCATAATTTACCTTAAACTTAATTTATAGCGATCAAATATTGTTTAGATGTGAAAAGGGTTTCTAGCATATAATCTTCATAATTGTTTAGAAACAGATGTTATAAATAATATTTCCTTGATGCATTCCTTTCAAGTACTTCAAAAACGAGTTTTAGCGACGAATGCTTAGCATATCTAAGTTATCTGCTTTTGCTAAAATTGAATTTTCATCATTCACACCTTTATTCCTTCACTAATTCGATAAACCCTAAATTGTTTCAACAAACATATTTATCGCATCGAGAACTCGACAAAGCATTAAATTGGAATCACATCAGAAGTAGAAAGAAAATACTTTGATTGGATAAGAGCCTATAACCCAATTATCCCCGCCTGTTCATTGATTAAAACGTTTACTTCTCACTATTTTCGAGAGGTATTTGTGTTATATAAATGAAGAACTCAGTAAATGTTATTTGCTATGAAGAATCATCGAGACAAAAGTATGACGTTGTGAGGTTCAAAACTTTATTAACTATTAATAACTCAATTAATATATAAAATACATTTGTCATTATGATAAAATTCGATATTTTTGTTTTTTCGTTGTTATGTATGTATTTAATTTTTGGTATTGGGTATTGTTGGCTTGGCTGGTTTTTCGAAGATATCGCTCTCGCTTTAGATTTTAGCTCTGATACTTAAAACAATATTGAATGCAATCCTATATCAAAAATGAATCTTCATTAATCAGATGATAAAATAATGAATTTGAGTTTCGATTCTTCGTCCTGAGTTTGGTACAAAATGTTCCAAGAGAAAAAAATATCCCAAAAAAATAAATCATTTATCATATTCAATCCAATCATTAAACAGATGATAGAACATTGGGGTTAACTTAAAGAAAAGTAAGTTTTTCAGCTGCTACTTTACAGTAAAGTGGCCTGGATATAGGAAAATATTAAAAAGTGCTTAGGTAATTTCCGTACCAAGAATAATAACATAATAACAAAAACAAAACAAAACAGTAAAAAAGCACTCTTTGAACTGAAGTCGTGACATTGAGGGCTGTAAGATAAAAGGTTAAGTTACACCAAAACTTAAATAAGGACAACTGGGTTTCTAAAATGTATGACCACTTTGGACAGAGATGCAATCTTTACACCACGTTTGGATGCAAAAAATAATGCTACGGGTGAATTACTGCGGTAGCATGTTACAGATTTCTTCGAATATCCTCGGTTATGCTGATAGCCTCTGATTGTTATGTTTAATTTTGAGGTTGTAGGATTTTAAATTAATGGTGTTCTAGAAGTTTTTTCATGCCAATGTACTACTGTAAATTAGTCAGTAGTTGACTTATTAGTTTGCTTTACTCATGAAAACATCACCATAGAGCTAATTTGTGGCTGCACTTCCAACATATTTATTAGTTAATGTATGGTCTAAAGTGATTAGAGAGTCTGCTGTTGTCTAATACCTTTTGGAGTTTGATAACGTAATGTACATTTTTCCTCGAAGTGGTTTTGCAAATTCCTGACAAACAAATATCTACATACACTTCTAACATTTTAGGTTGGTTAGCAATTATTCAAGTTGTTCATTGGCGGTAAAAATACCAAACTATTTTATAGTTTGTTGCTTTACAAGAATTGTTTTGTGTAAAATAGTACAAATACAGGAACCACTAACTCGACTGTTACAGTTTCGTTTTGTGTTTTTTTATGACCATTGCTTTTTTATTTTATAGTGGAAACTGCGAAATTGGAGTAAGAGATCCAGAATCAGGTAATATATTTGTATTTCATTTATTGTATTGAACAATACTTTTTAAAATAAACGTACTAAAAGTTATGTGGAATATATAAAAAAATAAACTTATTTATTAAAATTTCGAAAGATATGAAAACTTTCTTCAAATGTTTTTGAAATCCTTTTCATAGTATCAGACTTTGAGATCAGTCCAATTATTGTAAAACTAAATTCATAGGTGTGATTAGTAACGCATAGATTTTTTACAATGCCTTATAATCACAAGATGCAGTTTAAAAATGTTATTTCAATGTATTCTTTGGTTATGTATATTTGAAGCGCTTTTGATACTTGGAAAAAGCAATTACAAACATGTTCCGTCAGGGAAAAATGGAATATCCTTTGGTTACAGATAATTTTACTAAATATTTGTTCAAGTCTTTAAATGTAGCATTTCTATCATTTATATTTTCCCATTGTTTATACGGAAAATACAGCACTTAATACTCTTATTTTAGAAGAAAGTTAAGAAAAAATAGTTTTTAATAGATTTGAACTATACTCTACAACAGAAAATAATCGACGCACCACGAAGGAGTTGTCCAGGAGTTATGCCGAGTTCGATCCACTTGGAACTGCGCTGACTGGGGACGTATAGTCTTCAGTGACAAGTCCCACTTCCAACTGTGTCCAGACGCCACCGGAGATGGGTATGAAGACATCCATGACAGCGTCGTAGGGATCCTGTCCTTACTATCGCAAGCCATGCCTACAACAGGGCGTTATGGTCTGGGGAGCCATCCCTTTGATAACAGTACCCCTTTGCTTGTAATTTCTGGCACGCATAAAGCATAACGGTAAGCAGACGACATACTATGACCGGTTGTGTTACCGTTCCTTTTGCGATACACCGGACTTACGTTTAAACAAGACTATGCCCGGCCACACACGGCAAGTGTTGCTATGAATTGTGTTCAAGCTTTCCACATATCTCTCCCATAGAGCAAATTTGGGACGTTAGGGAAAGTGACTGCAAGCGACAATTTGGCAAGAAATTATGTTGGACACCATAGGGAAACTTTTTCAGTCTATGCCACGCCGGGTGACAACTTGAATCCGACCCAGATGTGGACCAACACTTTACTGACTTCGTCCCTTTGTAACAGTCAAACTTTGAAATAATTCAATTGTTCTGAAATTTTAATCGTTTGTTTTTCTATGTATGTTCTTCACATGTACCAATTTTAATCGCAATCGGATATTTTCTTCTTGGTATTTCAATTTTTTTAGAGGGTATAATGAGAACAATGACGCAATTGCAACATTGGAGTGAATATTCAAAATACACCTGCATGATTGGCACCATTTAATAATAACATACATATGACATTACCAAACTATTTTTCATCACCATCAAATGTTATCACACGTTGGGATTCATTTGTATCAAGACTTCGCATTGAATATACACGATTCACCCATCGTTTTATTTCACTAGGACAGAGAGCACCTATTTAAAATTTATGCAATTCGTCCTTTTCTTTTTATCACATTTTAATTGTCCTGTTTCAAATCATTAACGTTTGAAATATTTTAAAATACCATATTCCCCAATCAAATCTGCAAGATTTGATTGGGGAAAATCCCCATTCAAACCTTTTGCGTTTTTATGTTCTGTTGGAATTTTAAAAACTCATATAATTATTTTAACCAGCACAATAATGATATCATTATTATGTCCATACTTTATATTTTTCAACATGTTGATCAGTATATTTTAATCATGTCATGCCATCACTGTTTCAATTCATAATTTTGTTTGATTTATTTCCACTAGAACTTTTCTATTAATTATCTGATTTTCAAAGATCATGAGATGGATTTTATGTTATGTCAACAAGCATTGCATTTATACCTTTTACTCCAATGTTTTAAATTTATTTTATTTGTTTTTATCTTTCTTTTGGAGCAGCTTTTCCGCTTTTGGACTTTGTGCCGTAAAACCCTAAAATCCAATCATTTGTTTCAAGAAGGGTATTCTAAGTTTTCTGAACAAGTCGATGAATTCCACTTACGTCAGTGTTCTTCCGGGCCAGCGATTTGTTCTCCGGTTGTCTCCGTCAAAGAGCCAGATCCTCACTCGGCCGAATACTTAGTGCCATGCATCACCCACCACTCGCTTCTGCTCTATGCGAGGCGAGATTCGATAACAGATGGAAGCACATCCATGTCTTTTTAATGATGCCCAAAAGTCTATCAGCACCACCGATGGCACTGATACAACGTACGAGAAGGGGCGAAATAACGCTTCAGTAAAAAAAGCGCTTCCAATGGAAAGAGGTGGCAGAAAACAGTGATTGAAGAAACTCAATAAGAGAGAAATCGCCGAACACAACAATAAGGTGAAAGTAATATACGCTGTTTCTTTCCGAATAGTTGGGAGAGAGGGAAGCAGCAATAACACCATCCATTAAGAGGCCGCTGTACCGAGTCCTTGGCGCTCTCCTGATTTGTTGAAAGAGCATCTAATGTGCATCCGTTCCCGCAAGGTGCTCGCTCCGCCGATTTGATAGATTGAATCCTTGATTGACTTTTTTTTAGCATTTAGATGCTCCGAGAGGGAGGTAATATATAAATAGCACGACTCTCAGAAGAAAGAAATACAAGACAGAGTGAAATGTGTTTGTACCTATGTTTGGAAAGTAATGAGTTATCTTTGGTAGACAGTTGCAGTTATAGATGCTTAGGCTTTCAGTTGTATTGTTTTTGTTCTCATGCAGCAAGTTGCTATGGAATATTAGAGTGGCCAGCTGAATCAAGCGTATAGAAAGGAAATTTAATTTATCAATCAATGTCAATCGCTCCAGCGAATCGATGAATCGGATCCTATAATGACTTTTTGAGCATATTCTGATAAGAAGGAAATGGGTTTTTGCGAAGTTTTCACTTGGTACTTTTCTTGGGGAAATCAAATAAAACTAACTGAAAAAATTTCTCAACCCGTGTTTCAGATTTAATGAGGCCACTTTGGTGATCTGATTCTTGAAAAAAAAAATTTTGTTTATCAATGTTGTTTTCTGATGCATTTTTTTGTAGCTACAAGTCCGTTGTTGCTTACGCGATTTGGTCTGGGTATGTTTTAATGATATATCTATATATTTTTTCGGCTATAGTGCACCAAACATAAGGTAAAATAAATATAAGAAACTATAAATTATAATTTTTTAGTTTTGATATTAAGTTGCAAAAACCAGTGAATAAAATAAAATAAAATAAATCTTGGAGGCCTTGTTCAAGTAGCAATTTGAGGGTAAAATTAGTAGTGTTGAAGTTATATCAGAGAATGCTAAAATTTGGGCACACCGTTAAAATGTATTTACTTGTTGAAATTTCATTACATATGGGGGCATTCATTACATATTTCTCCATTCTGTCCAATTCTGAGAAATTATGTGCTCTTAAAATAGAGATAGTATTTTATTATTTGTTTATTACGTAGCGATTTATAGCTTTGTATGTAAGAGTGACTTGTGCCATCCATGCTCCGATTAGGACTGAGCTCTGTAAACATTGGTGCTCACAACTGATGATTATAACTGTTCCGATACCGAAGAATAGTCAGATCCTGAAACAACAAGAGCCTGAACCAACCCTCTTAATTCTAGTGCCGTGTCAAGAAATATCCATAATTGTGTGCTATATTTAATGCCCTAGTATAGACAAGTAATATTTTTGATACATTTATTTACTAAAAAAGCAAAAACAAATAATTATTTACATTAATCAATTTTTTGTTGCTGATTTGCTTTTTCCAAATCTTGAACTGAAGGTTGGTATTTCGTGCACTTCAATCCCAAGCAAGCGCTACTATCTTCAGACGGCAATTTTTGTTGGTTTTAATAGTATTTTAACGTCGAGAATAAAGTATCAATGCAGTAAGTAGAGAGTAGAGTTGTGAGTCATCGTCGCTAGATTTCTCAAGATGCTTTAAATATCCGGTAATGGTTCCAAGCACTCCAACTTTCCTGTTCGTAGTGGATCTTCTTCATTCTCTAAACGATTTATTTCCAGATTCTCAAGTTTGTACCTCAGCTTGCGAATCCGTTACAATTCCAACCGTGCTACTTAGATTACTACCGGACCCAATTAGAAACAGAGAAACATGATTGAAAAGTCCAGGAGTTGAAAATGATGATTCTTGTCTTGTTTGCGACTCTACCAAGGCATGTCGTCGATTATGCGAGTATTTCAGCACGCCCACCGCACGCCTTTAAAATAAGCAAACCTTAAGATTGTCAGATGTTTAACAGCAAGTCAGGTTTCCTTTCGAAAATGTCTTCAGGATTTATCGCGGGCCGTCCCTACTCTAGCTCTGCGAGACACAAATTCAAATGCATACCTTCCTTTCAAAACGGGGAGTAGCAAGTTTTATTTGCTGTAGTCTGGGTTGACCAGGGTTTCGGTACATGTAGATTTGATTACGAACCAAATTCCAGGCATTCTTGCTATGTTCTTACTAAAAGTTCTGAGGTGTGGCAGTACTCTTATAAAAGTACCTATGAATAAGTTACAAACTACGAGTATACCACACATATTTCATAGGGGCAGTTTATGCATCGAACTCTAGTTTAAACATGAAAAGAGGAAGCCGTAACTGAAAATAAGTAACCCAATTGAACTGTCCGACGGTTTGTATTGATCGGTTATGATTACTACTAATGGTTCAGTCATTAAGTAAGAAGTTCAACTATCTTAGTCACGATCATCAACGCATGAATGAGCTTACGAAACAATTCATGGCCAATAGGTTTAAAGGGTTGCATTGTTGTGTTGAAATTTTTTAAGTTAATAGGTCAATAGTTTGTTTGATAATCACCCGTTATTTGTAAATAAATATCCAAAACATAATGTAACTTCAAACTTATTTTTCGAGGTCTAGTTAAGCAGTGCGATCCAGTCCACGAGGCTAAACCTAAGCAAAACGTCCAACACTAGATCAAGGCTTTCTTGGCATCCTCTCTAGCCATACCAACACAGGCTAAAAATTGTTGGTGGAGGCCTGTTCAGTGCTACATTTAAGCCATGACAAAACATAAAATTATGGTAACTAATTTAGATAGATTTTTCTAACTGGGCAAGAGTAAATAAACACACCCTCAAAATTTTTACTTACACATGAGAAAGAAATACATCCAGGGATGATTTAAACCTTCATTACCTACAGCTTATTGGCCACGGTAACTCCAAAATAATTTAGGAAACAATTTTTACAAAAACAAAAAATTCTGTCAACAGAATGTTCTTTCCCGTAAGGATATTATTAGTACATGACCACCGAGAGCCATATTGACAACCGTTTCCGCATTCTGTATTTAAATGAGAACATATTTCATTTAAAATGTTTCAAAACGCATATTTTCAAGCCCTTGCAATCATTTCTGTCCTCGATGATCATATTCAATTTGAGTCAAATCCCGTTGGAAATGAAAAAAACATCGCTTACGGTCACCCAGAAATCCTTCCTCCAAAATTAATGGAACACGTCACCCTTTCAAATTGTCACTCGATGAATAATTCCCATCAACGTAAAAGACAGTTTCAAGTGAATTTTTCGATTCATACCTGACGAACTGAACAAGAGGATGTCACCCCCAAAAAGACTTGAAACTTTTCCAATAACTCTCCTCCCTGAATAGTTTTCATGAAAACTCTTCAGGAAGTTGTTGTACCTCCCAACAATATTGGGTGAGAAAATGTATTGAAGTTCCCTTTTCAGCAACTGAATATCGAGTTTATGCAAAAGTGGCTTTTCCCACACCGTTGCTGCGAGTTTGGACATGTTTCAAGTCGGGGAAAAGTAACTGCTGATGAGGGTTTCGCGCGCTGGCTAACTTCCAGAAACTGTGTTCTGTTAAAGACTCGATTTAAGCAAATATCGTACGCTCTTGTTAATTGCGTGGAAGAAATGCGTTCTCTGATAATAGTTTTTTTTTAATACTTTATTCTTAATATACATTCTCCAATTCGTCGGTAACATTTGAAACACATTAGAACAATTTTCAACATGAAAATACTGTTAAAATCTCTCAGAATAAATTCTAAGTTCAACATTCATCAATCACGAATCGCATATAATTTTTAAAAATAGGGTGAATGATATTAATTTATTAATTTCCGATTCAATCCTAAAAGCGTTTTGTTATGTGTACATCGTGTGCTTTCAATGGCATCTTGTGCAAAGAAAGGGATACTCAGAGCAAATAACCACCAGAAAACTATGACTTTACTACCTGTTATCCAATGCTCTCACCCGTAGATAAGGAAGTTATTTCAAATGTAGATGATGTCACTTCCTGGATACATATTGGAAAGAGGTTGAACTACAAAAGCACAAGCATCTACATTTTGCTTTACAGAGAAAGCCTCACAATCAAAATCAACATTTTTCCATTTCTCGAAACTAATTTTTACAAAAATATAATATTATTGTCTTTGCTAAGAAGGCTTTGAGAGATCACACTAATTTTTTGAAGGTAATATATATACCACTAACGGACGTTGGCAGATAACAGTAATATATAATCTTTTATTTTGTAGTCAATTATAAATTTACTAAACTTATAATTAATTAATCACTGCTAGTTCTTAAAATAATACTACACAATTATACTACAAAAAACGCTACTATACTACGTTTTAATAACATCAGATTTTTCACAGTGTACAGTCCCTTTCCCTCTGGTTAAGCCACTGGTGTTAGTTATTAATAGTTCACAAAACTCTTGATTTCAAAAAGTAATAAGATTTGTTATCGCAATTTTATTTACATACTAGCAAAATACCCGACCTTACTTGGTTTGAATTGGTTTACCCTAGATTGAAGAGATCATCAAAATATATAATGACTTACGTTTTTCGTAGAATAAAGTAATATTTTAACACCTTCTCCATATTTATAATTTCTACAACTTACTTTGGACACAAATCCTGCACGTGCATTCATGTAATACATTTCACATACATCGCACCCTTGTTGTATCACAAAGCTACAAAATGACGAAAGGTTTCACTAAGGTTAGTACTACAAAATTTTGAGAAAAATATGGTTCCTTTCTTAAGTTATTTTCATGCTTAACTCAATTAATAAAAACGACGAATTACAGCGAGTGTTCCGGCACTCATAGTCAAGAAAACAATATTGTTTTGCTTGTGGCACTTTTCATCCGACATGAGACAATGTGGAATTTCGCAATCTTCTCCTGTCATTAAGACAAATAATTTTTCAATGTTTGAAAAGTTCTAGCACGAATTTTTTAAATATTATTATTCTTTCAAAAATGGTATCATTCTTTCAATAATGGCATTATTATTTCAATAATGGCAATATTCTTTCAATAATGGCATTATTCTTTCAATAATGGCATTATTATTTCAATAATGGTATTATTCTTTCAATAATGGTATAATTGCATTTAAATTTGCTTTATTCATACTTACCTGCCACTTTAAGTAGATTACTTTGTGGCGGCGTTGCGGGTGATGAAAAAGAAACACAATTTATTAAAATAATAAATATATTTAGAACAGAAATCACAATAAAACAAAATAAAATATGTCGGGAAAAAGTTGTTCTCAAGGTATTAATTAGTGATTCCTTTTTACCTTTTGATCTCGCAGTTGCTACAACTTACAACTGAAAAGTGCACAAAATTTAGAAATACGAAATTAATTCAGAGCAAAAGAAACAGAAAAATATTACTACACGTGATCAAGCAACACGAGTTTCCGTTTCATTCCCGTTCGTTGAAAAATATAGTCTGTCCCAAATATTCGGAAATCGCTCACATTGCGCGCAAAGAACAAAAATAAGACACGAAAAAAATAAATTATCAAAGTTGAAATTCCATTAAAAAATTTTTTTTTGAAGAATAATTGCTTTTTTAGCAGTACTGGTAAATCAAATCAAAGTAATCGTATTCTCAATATACATTCCAATTTTTCCACAACTTCCAAGCCGACCAACCGGTATAGTGGTTAAGGTGTTAGCCTCTAGATCGGACGGTTCCTGGTTCGAATCCGGGTACGGGCATGGATGTTTGTAAGCGTATGGTGTAGAGGCGGCTGGTGCACCTTAAATCTGTCGTGGCCGAAAGTCCTCACGTTGGGTTGGCGTGGAAGTTTGGAGAGTGGGTTGCCAGCTCAGGTGTTGCTTCGTCATCTGACCGTGGTTCAAAATTACGAGGTGTTGTCCTCGGATCTTTCCCTTAAGGGACTGATCCCGGACCGTCGTCAATAGCCCGTTGTGTTGCTCTAGTACGACGTTAACTAAAATTACCATTACCACAACTTCCAAATTATGGTTTATTTAAATATACTTACTGAGGTGTTTTAGCATGAAACACATCTAAATATAACAATAAAGCAATGTTTAATACTGCGGTGTTAATGTTAATAGGAGGTGGACTTGGGGAACGATCCCCGTTGTGAGCTCCCACGATTTTCGTTAATGATTCTGGATGCTCTCAAGAGGTTACAATACAGACAGACAGACACCAAACGCGCAAGAAGCGGATTTGTTATCAGAAGGGTCGAAAACGGTTTGAAAACTTGAAAAGGGTCGAACACATTCAATGTACAAACAAACACTCCATTCTGATTGATATAGATAATTCATTTTCCGCAATACATAGATCAAGGTATGGGTTCATTTTTAAGGTAATGTGTACGTTTTCATCACTTTTCCGTAAATGTGATTGATTTAATGCCTATGATTTGTAAAATTCCTTTTCATAACGAAAAGTGTGCAAAACAAGACGGCTAACATTAAAATAAAACGTGTAAACCATATTTAGTAATTCAAAATTGTTTTAAATTTTACCGTATGATTCCATTACAGTGCAATTAAAATCAGTAAAACGCATATTTGTTTTTCAAGTTTCAAACTATATAATTTTATTGTACTCAACTATGTACTCAACCTTCAACAAACAGCTATCATTCGAAGTAGGTACGTAGTTTCCATTTAGATAATGGATCTCAAGTTGGAGAAAAAGTGTCACAAAGAAAACGTAAATCTGCATGTCAGCTGTAGGGAAGCTAAATTTAAATAAAACTTTTCTGATTTTGATAAAAAATCATTTAAAAAATATGCTAATTAGGACTTTTGGCAAATTGAAAATTTATGTACAAAGTGGCAGAATATCGAGATTGTTAACTTCACAAGTTTAAGTTTTTTTTTTATTGCAACTTCTTACCTCTAATATTCATTGAAAGCGTCGATCTTCTTTTCTAAAAACATCATGAAAATAACCCTACGTTTTTTAACAAATTGTAAGCGATTAACTTTCTTTCATCTATTTAGGGAAATTTAATACTAAAACAAGTTCTTATTTCACAGGCGAAATGGAATTTTGAAGCAAAAAATGCATTAGCCTTAAAATAACTTGATCATGATAATGTATCAATTTGATTCGTCAGCCTTTCATATTGGTGTAGGAATGCGTAATTATCGCGTTCCAGGTGCAGGTTTAGAAAAGTGTTAAAAAGAAAATTGACTGGAATACGCTGAAAGTTCGTATTTTTACAGAACATGAATTTAAGGGACATTCACAATCACTTTAAAACTCAAAATGGATTTCTGTAATAATCATGCATTATCACCTTTTTGCATTCTTGTGTTACACCATAGCGCGATGTATGTGAAATGGATTACAAGGATGGATGACTCAAGCATAGAGAGAAAGAGGTATTTCGTACAAAGAAAATTTTGGACGCTATAAAAATGTCAAAATGGAGTCTAAAAAATAATTTTACTTTTAATTATTTGTGTTCTTTGTTTGCATTTTTTCCGATCTTTGCATTCTTCTATGATAGAAAAGAGATGCTCAGATAACTTGCAATCAACGTTTGAGTAATTCGATCCAAGCAACGCAGGGTAATTCTGCTGTTAAATACATTAAGTACATTTCAAGGAACAATCTCTGAGACACGAAATCTATCTCACACTTTAATGTCACTAAGTTCAAAAGACTGGGATCTTGCAGAATAGAAAACTCCTGTTGCGAGAAACTGAGCGAAGTGTAATTTAGGAACACATTCATTATTATCACCTTCAAGTACAACACGTGAAACGTTACTGTGGGTAGTAAATGTGCGAGTAACTCCGAGTTTCACATTCGAGTTAAGTTCCAAGCTGCTTGAGACGTTTCAGAATTTCAGAAGACGTCTTCCCTCGAGAACGCGAAATGGGAATATCTCGAAATTGCACATCTGTAAGTCTTTCGATTTAAAATGTCTCAAACTGTCAGTTTTTATCAGATCTTTCCTGGGTTGTGTGTAGTCACCGGCTGGTAATAGATGAATTGTGAATAAGAATCATGAAGGAATAAATCTTAGTGACATTTGAATAAAATAACCATTTAGGATGATTTCTAACGATTTTAGGGACTCAAGAAGGTCTTTCCGCTGCACGGAAACTGGTTTGGTAAATTTATTTAAAATATATGTCCTTTAAACTTTGGATGCCGTGATTATTCTAGTTGTATGATGTTCGAAACTGCGCAGTGATTCATATTTTATTATGATATATGCTTCGCTGATTCTCTCTATTTATATGTTAGTTCTTTCAAAGTAGATTTAACTTTTTTTCTCGAATCAAGGTATATTTTATTCAAATCACTTTGCTTAAACCCTTTTTGTTAAATCGACATTAAATACTCTTTAATTTGCACGATTATATTTACTGAATGTGTATTGGGGTTTGCCGTATAAAGTTCGTTTGGTTTTTAACTAAAAAATAGTAACGATTTTCACTGTCACAAGTATCTTTATTTAAAAACACGTCGACTATAATCTATCAGACCACTTCACAACTCCCTCCCTTGAATTTAACAGATTTTATTTTTTAATACTTAATTTTGTGCTTGCCGCAGCTTGTCCGCTATTGAACCTTTAGCTATAATATTCAATCCAACCAACCAAACCTCCGTTCAAATGATTTGTATTTTTGTATAAATAACAGCTTACATTTGCCCATTCCAGTTTTCCAATGAATCGGGAGTTTTCCCACTAAGAAAGGTTTAGTCAGGTATTTGAATTTACCTCTAACTGAAGCAATGCAATAGGCTATTTCCATTAAAATATGTATGTAAGAAAAACTGGAAATATTCTAGGGTTTAATGTCTAATGGATACAGCCGGATGAGTCAAAACGTATCAGCAAAGCATTGACAATTTTTGCCTGGTTGTCAGAGAAACATGCGTGATCGTGATGGAAGATTAACGCCGTTTCTGTGGACTGATTTCCAACGCTTTTGTTGTATTTTAATTGGTCTAATAGGAATCAGTACTGGACGTAATGAATCAATTGGTTTTGAAAAAGGATATCGTAAGTAATACCTTCGAATCTCGTAATACATACAATTCCACCTTTGGATAAAGAGTAGTTTATGAGGTGATTAATGAGTGCTAATATTTCTTGCCCTTTGATCATTTTTGTTTAACATTATTGTGAAGTATCCATTTCTTCTCGTCTGTTCCAATGTATTTTGAAAAACAAAACGTATTCGTAGGGTTTACATGATTGAACTACCCTTTAGACCATTCCATTAGAGAGAAATACTCATACATGCCACATTTTTCGTAACATCTAAATATCGGACAATATCTTTAGCATAACCTGGTGTTTGAATTGCTATCGCATAACAGAAAAATCGTAATTACAACATATTGAGAGCTAATATTTATTGCCCTTTGATCATTTTTGTCTAACATTATTGTGAAGTATCCATTTCTTCTCGTCTGTTCCAATGTATTTTGAAAAACAAAACGTATTCGTAGGGTTTACATGATTGAACTACCCTTTAGACCATTCCATTAGAGAGAAATACTCATACATGCCACATTTTTCGTAACATCTAAATATCGGACAACATCTTTAGCATAACCTGGTGTTTGAATTGCTATCGCATAACAGAAAAATCGTAATTACAACATATTGAGAGCTAATATTTATTGCCCTTTGATCATTTTTGTCTAACATTATTGTGAAGTATCCATTTCTTCTCATCTGTTCCAATGTATTTTGAAAAACAAAACGTATTTGTAGGGTTTACATGATTGAACTACCCTTTAGACCATTCTATTAGAGAGAAATACTCACACATGCCACATTTTTCGTAACATCTAAATATCGGACAATATCTTTAGCATAACCTGGTGTTTGAATTGCTATCGCATAACAGAAAAATCGTAATTACAACATATTGAGAGCTAATATTTATTGCCCTTTGATCATTTTTGTCTAACATTATTGTGAAGTATCCATTTCTTCTCGTCTGTTCCAATGTATTTTAAAAAACAAAACGTATTCGTAGGGTTTACATGATTGAACTACCCTTTAGACCATTCTATTAGAGAGAAATACTCACACATGCCACATTTTTCGTAACATCTAAATATCGGACAATATCTTTAGCATAACCTGGTGTTTGAATTGCTATCGCATAACAGAAAAATCGTAATTACAACATATTGAGAGCTAATATTTATTGCCCTTTGATCATTTTTGTCTAACATTATTGTGAAGTATCCATTTCTTCTCATCTGTTCCAATGTATTTTAAAAAACAAAACGTATTCGTAGGGTTTACATGATTGAACTACCCTTTAGACCATTCTATTAGAGAGAAATACTCACACATACCACATTTTTCGTAACATCTAAATATCGGACGACATCTTTAGCATAACCTGGTGTTTGAATTGCTATCGCATAACAGAAAAATCGTAATTACTATACACATATCACTCAGTATATCTGCGGTGGCTGACAAACGCATGAATTTTTGATCAATCTTGTTGTTGTTGTTTCTTATGCCTACACTGGCAGACCAGAGGAGTACCAGGCCCATTGAAGACGGCAAGAGGCGAGGGGGTGCGCCTTCCATGTTATTGCGCCCGATTGGGAGGAAGTCGTCTTTGCTCGACATACATGACACATCCGTTTTACAGGATGGTCCCTTTCACACATTCATTCACTCACACATATCGTAATTTAGATCCCAATCAGAGGCCGATAACCCCCTGATCAGGTACCCCCAGAGGTATTGATTTGGTATGGGAACATGGTGGACTTTGTGACCACGACCTATTTAACGTGCCCCAGTCACCATTAGTGAACACGACGTTCAGGTCGAAGCGCCTATCTCGCAATCATCATAATTGCAGGCTCCGCCGAGGACAGAACCCACAACCCTTCTGATGCGAGCCCGACGCTCTACTGACTCGATCGATGGATACAGATCGCACGACCGAACAGACCAAGAAGTGACACTTATGGGTCACTAAAGAATCATTTGTCGATTCGGGCAACATGGGAACGAGTCGGGTCATGTTGAAAAACAAATCCAAGATCTGTATAATCCAAGTATTGTATGAGTGGTAGGATTTATGGTAGTAAAATATCTGTGATGTACCGTTAAATGTTAATATTGCACTTTATCGTCAGAAGGTGAGAGCTTGCAAGAAGTAGTTCCCGAAATATTGTTCAACATGGAGAATGACAGCTTCAACTATTTAAAGTACAGCTTTCAGATGCCATTCTCGACTGTATATATGGGCCGTCGTTCATGGTTCACGAGGTAACAAACTGATTCACTTCCATTCAGTGTTTTAACTTCTTCGCTCTTGACACCAACTAAAACTCTGATGATAATGATATAGAGATAGAGGAAGACGCAGTGATGTGACAAACGCCAGGTTGCGAGACTTCACTACATCAATCCTCGACGAACAAAGTGCCATCTTCCACGTTGCAGAGCCAAAGTTGTTAATGTCACTGTATGTTCGCCGCCTCTCCATGCAGAGAAAGTTAGTTCACCTTTTCTGACCTCACTTCATGCTTCGGATGCGTAGAGCATTCTAACGAACATTGGTTAATGATACATAATCTTATAAACGCTTAGGTTCAACTCATGCATCGATTTTGATACGACTTACACACAAAAACTACCTCACCTCAATTCAATAATCATTCCTCCATCAAAATGGATTAACAACATGCCATTGCTTCGTTTTACGACGAGGCATGTTTAAATACAAAGTAGAGCAATACCAATCTAATTCACCAACACAATATTTCAGAATTATTTTCGAAACCTTCGATTATATGTTCGGAGTCAAGTTTCGGCCAGTGTTACATGCGTATCCTAACTGCAATTTCTTCTGTTTTTTTGATTGCTTGTATGAACGATTCGGGTCTACTAAATTTCCTGTCAGCCCGAACTACATAGGCCCTGCATTTTCAGTGGATATCAGTGTATTTGGGGGAAATTGTTTCTTTATATAACAAGTAAAAGCAGTATTGTGAGATTTTGACGTGAATGCGTTTTTAAAATCGAAAGACTGCTGAGGCAGATATGAAAAGTCAATATTTAAAAAGAAGCATTAAAATAGCTTTTTCTTAGGATTTCAGTACTAATAAAAGCATGCAAAAAATAAATATAGCGTCGTGTATACAAATGATGTCTAAGCCTGACACGACCTTCAAACCGAGTGCCCAGACGCACTGAGAGGTGGGACTTGGTGCGCAATATATCGAAATTCTATGGTGCTGGGCTAGATTTGGACCTGTGTGAACTCTGGATTTCATGGAGTGAGGACTGCACGTGTGTGTAATTAGAAAGCTACCAGCATACGTTACAATCACAAACAGTCCTGTAAGGAATAAAATTATCTTTCAATATTAATATCAAACTTCGCAATGTCATAACTATTCTGAAACGAAACTGAGAGTTACTCGAGTTCTATCCTCGTTCCATTGAAATGCCGAATCACGTCCAAGACAAATGACACATTTAAATCAAATCTCCCATATTTTGCACTGGAGACATTGCCTTTCTGGAATATCAATATATTTTCAAAATATTATCATGCATTACATTAAATACCTCAACTTCCCGTCGAGAAAAATCAAAAATTGGTGTGGTCAGTATCCCCTGATTGTATGGCACACCTCAAAAGAAATGTACATTCCTGATAAATAAACTCATAGGGATTACTCAGAGTTAATTCTTCACCCATTGCCATCCCTTGGATATTTCGAGATTTAGAGCTCCACACCTTTGAGTAGCCATCACTGTCTATCAGTTAATATGTTTATTCCACTGGGGAATTGAGAAAAGGACTTAGTTTAAGAGTAATTCCTCGCGTCGCCATGGTAACTAACAAGGGGTGTCGGATTTCGGGGTGGGAGGAGGTCGCGAGGTGTCGGAAACAGGGGGGACGTCGGCGAATGGGGCCGCATTAGAATTCCTGTAACATTCACGGCACCGCCAGCGATTCGGATAAAGTGATTACCTCCAAATTAGTGTGTTAAGACGGAAACTGAAGATGGCTGGATTAGATCTGGGTATCATTCCGATCGTATTTGGCTTTGATGTCCATTGTTTGCCCCTTTTTCTTCCACTTAAACTCTTCTGGATGGCACATTCTAAAAAGGGGGACAAGAATTTACCTGTTCCTATTCGTTATTCGTTTAATTTGGAGTTCTCTAATAAAATTAATGTTCTTTTTTTTCAATGATCGGGATGATTTCTTTGAGCATTTTTTGTCATTGGTTAGTGGAAGTGATGAGGTGAGGACAACTGGCAGAATTAATTAAACTGTTTGTCTTTTAAAGAGAAGTTTTGCTGAGTTTGTTCCTTCTTGAAAATAAATTGGTTATCTGGCGCAAGTGAGAAGAAAGGGGAACAAATACAAAATCAAATGTCATTAACGTCTCACTTAGTTAATATTAATTTATGTTACAAACTAAGGTTTCTCTGTACTCAAGCTTTATTCATGTGACACCTATAAGGAACAGAGGGGTTTGCCAATCATTACTTTTTCGAATGAGGAACTATTGAAAATACAAGTTATCAACCTATTGGAAATTAACAAATATCTTCATGATTTATTATGGGAATTGGTGTTTTGTTCAACCAACAATATGTTACAAGGATTATTAAAGGGTTATATATATTCATTCAATTATTGAATACTATTGACAGCGTTATAAGTGTTCGTAGAATGAACCTAAAGAGACAATAAAGTAAAAAAATGCCTATTGATTATTATAATAATGGACACATTTAAGAAGGTATATAACCAACATTGCAGGAGAAATCACGTGTTTCCCAAAGGAATTAGCAATTTGTTCCTAAACATGTGTAACGACATACAACTTATATTCTCGAACTATTTGTAAATTTTCAGTACTAGGGTTTAATGTACTATATTATTAATAGTAAAATAAATCTCCAAATATTTTCTATAGTTTAAATCTTTCACACGAATTAATTTTCTACTTCTCAAATCATCTGGCCTACTCATAGTTGTCTCAGTAGTAGGATGGGTTTGATATCGCACGGGAAAAGAAAGGAAACATTGGAAGGTTTGCTGCAAAAAAGAGATAGCTTCATCTTTGAGGAGTTTGGTTGCATGTACTTTCTTGTGGTAAACAAATAAACTCTTTCGTTTGGTGCAAGAATGAAATAGCTCCAATCGTTAGTTAAGAACCATTAAGAAAATTAATAAAAATTAATATTTTCACACAAATTTTAAAATGTTTTTAACGGATTTCCTAAATTTTGAAAAAATTTAGCTATATTCTTTTTGCTACAAACCCTTTAATTGCAGTAATCACCCATTTATTTTTAAATCACTTATTTTCACTTAGTCTAGCTACCTATCCGACAGTTTACTGCCTAATCAAAGCTGTACTCTACTGATGTACTTGTTTGGAACTGTAGAGTTCTGTTAGAGTGACGGACCAACTTGTTTCTTATGTTTTATTTCAAACACGTTGAACAAGTACTATATACATATTTACAATAGATATGCTAAAATGGGGAACATGTCCAGCTAGAGAGACAAGTCTCATACATGTTGTTCCGATGGAAGCTACAAAGGTTCTGATGCGACGCACTTCTCAGCAGGGTCACATGACCGACTACCAATCAGCGCGTGTTCGGACATGCCGCCCGGCCTTGCAATGTTAACATGCAAGTTAAATACAATGAATTTACTTAACAATTAGATTTAATGATTCGATTTTGCAAATAAACAATAACTGAATAATACAACATAATACAATAATTCAATCACAGATATAAAATACAAACAATCTTTCAATAAAATAGAATTCGTAACAAACTAATCTATAAATTTAACACAAGCATTGATCACAATATATGAATACAATAAATGAATAATGATTACATAACTTCACTATAAATTAGACAGTCGATATAACATAACCAGGCTAAATGGTTTATCTAATTTATTTGATAGATATACAATGAATTATTTTATTTTCAAGTTTCTAAGGGTAACACACAATTTAGTAATAGCCCTTTTTAACACACCGGCATTTGTTTTAACATCTGCTACACGAATTTTTTTTGTCTGTCCCTGTGTAAGTTTTAATTATACGACCTAGGATCCATTTACACGTAGGTAAATGTTCTTCCTTAATCAAGACCATATCCCCAATTTTTACATTGTGTTTGTCAAACATCCATTTTGTTCGTTGTTGCAGATTATTAAGATAATTATTGCTCCATTTTTTCCAAATTACCTGTACTGCCTTAGTTGTTCTTTGCCACAGATGTAATCTGTTATTTTCAATATTTACAATACAAGGTTCTACAATAGAAGTAAGAGGTCTTCCTATGAGAAAATGAGCAGGTGTTAAAATATCCAAATCATCAATTTCTGATGAAAGTGGCGTTAATGGGCGGGAGTTAAGCATAGCTTCAATTTGAACCATGATAGTTAACATTTCTTCGTAAGAAAGAATACAATTGCCTATAACACGTTTTAAATAGTATTTGAAGGACTTAACACCGGCTTCCCAGAGACCACCAAAATTTGGCGCCCTGGGAGGTATGAATTTCCATTCAATATTTTCTTCTGGAAAAAACCTTGCGAGTGTTTCATCTTGTTTGCTCATCAACTTATAGAAATTTCTTAACTCTTTGTTTGCACCAACAAACTTAGTAGCGTTGTCGGAAAAGATTTTCGCGCATTTTCCTCTCCTCGACATAAGACGTTTTAAAGTTGCTATCATGGCTACTGACGTCAAGTCAGAGACTATTTCTAAGTGTATGGCCTTTGTCACAAGGCAAATGAATATGCAAACATAAATTTTCATGGGGGATCCTTTTCTTTGATTTTTATTTTTTATTAAAAAAGGACCACATATATCAATTCCTACTGAATTAAATACGAAATCTGGATTTGTTCTTTCCTTGGGTAAATCTCCCATATTTCGGGAACATGCTTTAGGATTTGCCTTAAAACATTGAACACAGTCATGCACTATTTTTCTGCATGTCTTACGACCATTTAAAGGCCAATATTTCTGTCTTATTTGATAAAGTAAGGTTTGAGGACCTAAATGCAAGTATTTTTCGTGATAATATTGAATTATCAAATGAGTTAACTTACTCTTAGGAGGCAGCAAAACAGTGTGTTTCCTGTTGTAACTAATGGAAGAGTTAGTCAACCTACCACCTACTCTGACTAATCCATCTTTATCAAGAAAAGGTGACACATTTTTTATCTTACTTGAAGGGGGAACGTTCGAGTTCGCCCGCAGACGCTTGATCTCCTCTCCAAACTCTGAGTTTCCTTAATAAGAAAACTTTCTGCTGACTTAATCTCCTCATTGCTGAGATTACCGTTTCTCCTTCGAGTAGATGCTTTACAGTTGTTGACAAACCTAAAAATAAAATCTAAAACACGTACAATTTTTAAATACTTGTTATAATTTTAAATAAACAATCTAAGAAATTTGGAACAATGCTAAGAGACATAGTTATGTTAGAGTCATAAGACAAGTCCCAGTTCTTTTTCATCTCAACAAGATACCCCTTTTCTGGCACACAAGGATCCTCGTCTATGTTAGGTAGATCACGAGATCCAAGGAAAGAAGGGCCTTTCCACCACATGGAATTGTCCAAAAGGGAATCAGCACTGATACGTCTAGTCACAAGATCGCCGGGATTGTCTTTTCCGTGACAGTGATACCAGGGTTTTGATCTCCTTCACTCGATTTGCTACAAACTGTTTCCATCTTTTGGTAGAGCCTTTGATCCAGTAAAGGGCAATTTTTAAATCAGTCCAGTATTATACTGTTGATGGTTTTTTCAAATCTATGATTTTCTTGATCTTGGCAGTTAAACGTGCAGCTAATAAAGCTCCAATCTTGGTAGTGTCATCTTTTTGAGAAGGGCAACTCGACTATTTGATGCAACAAGATTTACGTTTGTATACGGTTACACCATACTCTTTTTTAGAAGAATCCCAGAAGCTATGGATTTCGACTACATCACTGAATTCTTCCTTTGCGGAGTTCAGGACGATTCTGGGAATTCTTAATCCTGTTAGTCGCGGAAGTTCTGAACACCATTGTAGCCATTCTCTTTCTATGTCGGGTGGCAAGTCTCCATCCCACGGAATTTTCCTTACCCACAACTCTTGGAAAAGACACTTTACGCGGATGGTAAATGGTGTCAACATTCCCAAGGGATCAAAAATTTTACCCACCGCTTGCAAAAGAAAATGCTTAGTGTTCTTCTTAGTTGACAATAATTCCAGTAAGCTCTGGATTTCCATAGTGAGGCAATCTTCCACGGTATTCCATGCCATTCATAGGACCTTTGTTAAATTGGATCCTAAACTGACGAAGTTAAGTTGAGGTTGAGTGTCGAATCCTTCTTCCTTCCATAGTTTCATTAAGCTGGCATCATTAGTAATCCATTTTCTTAAAATCATTCCGGCCTTTTCCATTATCTCTTTAGCATTGCGAGAGACTTCGATGGCGTTTTGTAAGTTGTCTTCTCCCGTGATGAAGTCGTTCAAAGATAACTGACCGATATCGTGAGAGCTGGCGTCGAACACGATTCTAGTTTTAGTAGTTAGTCTATCATGCTTGTAAACAGCTTGGTGTGACAAGTAGTATATAGGTCTGTCTACCACCTTTTGGTCATTTGTTTCTTCGACACGTTCAATTATTCCTTGTTGTAAGTAATCCTTAATAGTTTCAGAGTATTGGAAATACAACTCTTGATTTTGACGGAGTCTTCTCTGCAAACTTTGCAAATGTTGTTTTGCTACAGTGAAGTTGTCGCTTAGTTCTTGCCAATCCCTTTTCCAGGACATCGTAACGACCATTGCGAAAATGTGTGGTTCGTTGGAAGACTTCCATAGCCTAATCTTCCTCTGTTAATTTAGGATCATCATGTTTAATGCCAATGGATTCCAGTTCCCAAAAGCGTTTCAAACTGTCGTCTAATGTTTCATGTTCTCCTATTAGACAGCAAAGTGTCTTGTTCGATGGTTGAACTTCTTTAAGAGTCCCGGTGGGAAACCATCCGAAAACGGAATCTTGCATAAAGAGGTTATCATTAACTTTAAACGAGTTGTTTTTCAAAATCTTAAAAAAGAGTTCAGCACCTATTAAGGCATGAATCTTCCCTGGTTTCGAATAGGTTGGATCGGCGAGTTGCATAAAGTCAGGTAAATTAACTTCTGAAATGTCCAAAGAAGTACTGGGAATCAATTCAGTAATTTTCGGCACTAGAAAAAAGTCCATATTTTCTCGGAAACTTTCTTCTGCGTTGGAAATAATTCCGTTTATCTTTGCTTTCATTTGGTAAACAGATCCATTTAATCCCGAAACGGGAGAGTTAACTAAATTTCTTTTCATACCCAAAATATCTGCGCATTCATTCGTTATTACGTTAATATTCGAGCCGTTATCCAATATACAGCGAATCCTTACTTGTTTTCCGTTTGCATCAGACATGAAAACAAAAACCGTACTCAGCAGGATAGATGTTTTGTCTTTTTTTGACACATTGTTTAGAGTTTGAAATGCAACGCGAGGATGACTGCTACTAAACGATGTGTTTAGTTTCTCTGGCGCCGTAGATGTATCAACAACTTGAGAGTTAAAACATGAAAGTCGGGAAATAGGCAGATCATTATTTTTATTTTGTATTTCGCCAAAGTGTAACAACGTATGATGAGATTTGGAACAAATCCTGCATTTGAACATAGACAGGCATTTGGTTTTATGAAAGTGTAAGCAGTTCACACAAATTTTGCTTTTTTTTAGCATGATCAAACCTCTGTTTAGTACTCATTTTCATAAAAACAGGGCACTTGAAGAGGGAATGAAATTGATTGAATGACTCATAAGCACACAAAGAGCACTCTCGTTTCTTTTTAGTTCCGTCGTTCGATTGAATCATGAAAGCTTTTTCTTTAGGATAAGAATTGGAAATCCTTTTATTACTCAAAATTGAGGAAGGATTTTGATTTAGGGTGTTCAAAATAGAAGCTCTTGTTTCCAGAAACGAAATTAAGCTTTCAAATTCTGGAGGTTCGTTCGATTTCAAAGAAAATTCGAACTGTTTTCGCGTTTCCCTGTCCAATTTTTGTAACAAAATATTAACTAGAAAAGCATCAGATAAATTATTTTGTGTGTAATCGAGAAGTTTTAGAGCTCTTAAGTTCTTTTTTACGCAATCGATTAAGTTTCGCAATTCGCCTGACGATTCGCGTATTTTTTCATGGTGAAGAATTTCTAATATGTGAGTGTCAATCAACACTCTTTTGTTTTCAAACCGTTCAGTCAATGCAGTAAATAAGGAACTGAATGCGTCATCTACAGACTGCAAGGTTTTTGCTTCACCCTTAAGGGAAGCGTTCAAATAGAAATAGCTTTTGTGAATCATTTAAACTATGATTTTCACTTATTAACGATACAAATTGAGTCTTAAAGTTATTACACTCTTCGATTTGACCAGAAAAGGTTGGGAGTGGAATCTCAGGCAAATGTATTTTCGATTTAGTTTCGACATCCACATTTTCATTTGAGACATTGAGTGAGTGTCCAGTACCAGAACTAGAAGGTTTAATTAAAAATAATTTCAAGCTCACCTCACCTAGTTCAAGGTGATTTTCGATTTCATCAATATCTTCTTCCATCGCAGGTAGATTTGGCAGATCAGGAATTGCGTAGTACGAATCCCGAATATGATCGATTTTGCGACGTAAAGAGTCAATTGTTCTGAGTTTCACTTCTATTTCGATGTTTGATGGTACTTCCGTTAACGATTTATCCAATATAAAGAGTTCTCCAACTTGGTAAGAGCAGATTTAACTGATCCCTTGGATCGATTAAGCGCAACTTCGTGTTTATCCATAGCGCTCACTGGTTCTGGCTGCTGACGGACCACTTTGTTTGGAACTGTAGAGTTCTGTTAGAGTGACGGACCAACTTGCTTCTTATGTTTTATTACAAACACGTTGAACAAGTACTATATACATATTTACAATAGATATGCTAAAATGGGGAACATGTCCAGCTAGAGAGACAAGTCTCATACATGTTGTTCCGATGGAAGCTACAAAGGTTCAGCTGCGACGCACTTCTCCGCAGGGTCACATGACCGACTACCAATCAGCGCGTGCTCGGACAGTACTTACCTGCCTACTCATAGTTGTCTCAGTGTATCGGTGTGATGTCGCGTGAACAAAAAAAATGTTAAATTGCATCAATCCCCTTTTATTTTTACCTGTCCATTTTTTTATCTTCGTCTAGTAGCTTATCTTCTACTACTTCACTTATCTTATACTTCACAAATCTTATTTTCACTGGAAAACTTTATAACACAAAAGCATTGTTTGTAATTTGTGTGATTTCTGTTTCAGCATACATAGCCATTTTTCAAAGTGTACGCATTATTCTTTATGAGCTAAGCCCATTTTGAGGGCACACTAAACTAAACGCAATTTGAAAACATCTGGATCATAACAGTATATTCTAGAGAATACCAAAATTTTCCATTATTTCTTCTCACATACAACGTTTAGCATGAAATTCCCATTCTAATAACTCCTATGAAAAAGTAAAAATTGCCTTTATAGTCCTAAATATTTTATGCTATACCAATACTTCTTCGAAAACTAATAACCCCTTCTTATTACCCATTCCCTCCAACAAATTTCCCAAGCTCCAACCCGACCTAATTTCTCCGAACCACATTTATTTATTTGCGCCAATACCCTCTTTAGAATTTGCCACCATCATCGGATTAGAAAGATTACGCTTCAGTCCTACGCACAGCCTATATATCATTCTACTTCATTTTCCTTGTCATATTTCACTCCCCATTTTAGCATAATTCTATCGTCCCGCGGAAATTTATGAAGGTATCGCCCGTTACGGGGAACACATCCTCGGGAACTCCTTTCCTCCAGACAGCCCCCGTAACGACCATTAAATGGACGAGCCACGTTCTGTATCCAGCGCAGATTAAACACGCTGTTAAAATCTCCATTTTCATTATCTTCCGTGTTGCTGGCCTGTCAAAGCAATAACGCGATGCTGGCACCTCGAGATTCGATATATGAGTTTTCTTTTGTTGCCTCCCTTCCTTTCCGTTCCACCCGGCGTGAACAGATGTTCGGGGCACTCCGTTCCAGAACATCCTTCGGGTGCTCTTTCTGCCTTCTTTGGACTGTGGGGGGGAGACAGCGGGGTTATTATTTCGACATTGTGCACGCCTCTGATCGAAGAGACGTTCTTGCTGCCGCTGTTGTGAAACGAATGAATGTAGTCTAGAAGTGATACTTTCAGTCGAGAAGGTTTGGGTTTATGAGATTTTGGGATTGGCAGACTATTTACATTATATGGACAAAGGTACCAGGACACTGCATGCTTTTCAGAAAAATTTCTTCATTATTATATTTAGAAACAAGTAGACCTTCCTATTGCTTGTATTAGAGCTGTAACATTTTGCTTGTATTAGAGCTGCAACATTCTGCTTGTATTACTGCTGCAACATGTAGAGGCATTCTTTCCACAAGTTCTCTGTAAGTCTGGGCAGGTATATCTCGCCATGCCTCTTTCAAGGCTGTGAGAAGATATTGTTTTTAAGATGGACATGTGTGGTGGTGTCGTCCGCGTCGCTCCAGTTTGTCCAAAAAGTGTCGATAGGATTGAGATCGTGGCCCTGAATAGGCCAGTCAAGCAATTTCACCCCATTTTCAGGAAACCAGTACAGCACACGTTTTGCAGTATGACATGAATCTCGATTCTGTTGGAAGAAACAACCATCATCGCCGTAGTATTTCCACAGTGTAGGCAAGGCCGAATGATCCAGAACATCAAGGTACACGTCAGTGTTGATGGTACCAGGTACATAAAGCAATGAACTGAATCCTAACCAGGAAAAATAACCCTACACTAAGATGGATGATCCAAAACGTATTTGGTCACAGCAAATTTCTGCAGTGACCAAATAATTTTGTCCATATAGTGTATATATATTTATATATTTTAGGAATAATTCAAATAATGAAGAGTTGTTGTTATATCAGGGTGGAACCTGACCTAGGTAGCACAAATTAGTGCTTCCTACGAGTCAGCAGCGGTATGCTAAGAGTTGCTCACACATATTTTTGTATTGCCTGGATGATTGGGGACGAAACTCCTGGTGTCTCATTTCTATCTCTTCCAAGGAAGGCACTTTTGACACAACCTTCTCGTTCGAGAATTTTATTGCTACTAACGATACACACTAATACTATAATATAGGGCGGCGTTTATAGACAACGCCATTTACATTTATAACGTGAAGTAACACTGGATCAGACTTCTCTCCGATGACGCCCTGATCCATCCAAACCATTTCATTTCTTGAAATATCCCTTTTTATTTATTTAGTTAATTATTATTTTACTCGCCATGTTTGCGGATTTAAGCGCGCATACATGGAGAGTTCTGTTTGACTAACGTTTATTCCCCGTTTTTTTTTTTCCTTTTGGCTTTTTGTACCACTTTGCATATTAACCTCCCCATCTTCGAATCGAATGATGTTTCGCGTGCAAGTCCATTTTGCACCACCTTGAATAAACACATATTTTTTATAATTTCTAAAAACTATTCTTCGAAATACACATACGTGGAAGTAATGTCAAAAAATATAATTTATTTTTCAAAGTATAAATTACCTACTTAAAATTCACACATCTCCTAAAGTATGTAGGATAATCTAATATCTCTTAAAGTTTTTAGGATTATTCGAAAACAGTGAAAAACTTAAGAGCAAGTATGTACGCTGATTTCATTAGTAATACGAAAGTAGTATTGGAAATATTATCTTTAAAATTTGAACAGTTTCAAATTCATTAATCTCAAAAAACCCATCTTTCAAAATTCTTAAATTCTACATAAATATGCTACCAAAGTGTGTGAGCACTTTTAAAGTTTTCAAATAGTTAAGCTTAAATAAATTGTCTTGGTTGTGACATTGATGGTAAAATACAACGTGATCAGAAAATAATGAATACCATTAAATTCCCTTTCAAAGTAAGATAAGTCTCTAAGTGCGTGTCAAGTTCCCTGTAAAAGTACGAAAGGGTTTTCGAAATCCATAAATTATATCGTGATTCTCTTTCCACCAGTGGAAGTTACACTTTCCGTATTTGTTTTAAATATATCTCTTTACTCATCGCCTAACAGAATAGTAGGATTAATAATATACATTTACTTAATTTGAATTAATTATCTAGCATAAAATTATGTATTAAAATATACATATAATTTCACAAACTCATCATAATTATGTTGTTCATCCTCACTACAAAACCAAATATAAAAATATATCCTTATTGTTTTGATAAAATAGGACAGAGTAACAAACCATATTTACATTAACCTACCAATATACTTAAAAACTCCTCTAACTGTGTGGATCCAGTTATATTAAGACAAAAAAGAATGAAATGTTTGCGTCAAAAGTGCACTTAAAGTTTCACTTGGTTGTAATATGATTTACACTAGACATGCATTAAAAGTTTCACTTGGTCATAAAATGGCACCTGCTGCTATAATCTATGAAACAGTGTTTTAATATGTATTATTCTGAAGTATCAAGGTATGTTCTTTATTTCTAATATACAGACAGCTGCTTTTTAGTCACCCAGCTGCTCATCTGGGGTAGATTACTTGCAAAGAGAAAGAGTAGATTCAATGAGTGTGTGTGTGTTTGTGTGTATCAATTAGCATTTCCTTTGCCTGTTTAAATTTTATACCAATACATTTTAAATCATTTAATCACATCATTTACCTTGGATTTGTCTTTGGATTTGGTACAGATGCAAGGATCATAATTTATTGTTGGATTTAGTGAAAGTAAGCTCAAACAAATCTATCTCTACTATTATAAAAATAAATGTTTCGATGTGACTATGTTTACTGTGCACCGTATCTTGACGAATCTAGGGCACTTACAATAGTAAAATTCACCACACAGGTAGTTCTAACTTTTTGCAAATTTTGTGTCCAGTCCGAATTTTAAATTTTAATTTAGAGGATTTTTGAATTAATTTAGTTTTTTCACCTTTCTTTCTTCTTTACAAAATGTGACGTCACCCCTGCCTTGAATAAAGAAGCGATCAGAAATATTTATTGTTTACCGCTGACGCCACAAGAGTTTTTAGTCCGAATGCCTTTGGAATTATGCCAAGTTTTCCGATTCTAGCGTGTCTTGTTTTCCGTTGTTGATAATAGCAACATCGATGCCATCACTGTGTTGCCGGTGGAGTTCGTTTGCGAAGCAAATCAAATGGTAATACGCAGCAATGGCTTCTGGAGGCCCTTCCATGAGTGGTATCAGATGTGACTGAAAGATATCATTGAAGTACCGCTGGGCTGTCATTGTGCCATGGATTTTTTTTTGGTGATCGTGTATCGTAAGCAATGGCACCCCATACCATCGAACCAGCTGTGGGAGCAGTGTGTCGCTGTAAAGCGAAGGCAGGATTCCTGAGCCTGGTCGCCGTGTAAATGACGTCTCTTCTGTCCACTGGTACCAACACCTCCGCACAGTAAAATCAGAACGGCCTTCTTGACGAGCTACTCGCCGAGCTGAACACCGAGCTTCCATCATCCCGATGATTCTTCCCCTCTCGAACTCTGACAGCTGCTCATGTTGTCTTCGATGGCGGCTTAACGGCGTGTCTACCTCAGTGTTTCCTTTGCAAAATATTAAGTACACTCAAACAAGCTCTGCTTGTTTAATACTCCAAGGAGAACGAAGTTCAACGCCCTCTAGTGGCCTTACGCAATGCGCAACCACTCTACATTTCTAATCATTTTCATGTCTGGTGTACAGGCATATTTTAACATTTCCATAATATATTGCATTTAAAAAAAAATAGATGTTGAATCGAACATTTTATTTTTTATTGCCTGAATTTGAATGGATTCACCGATCGCATTATTTTTACTGAACTTCTGAAAGTTATAAAGCAGTTCAAGTAATATGGAAGCTTAATACTCAATCTAACAATCTTAGAACTCAAGCTGTTGGGTCTTAGCTATTAGATATACTTTCGACAGAAGAGGAATAATTCCATTTCTCATTTTTAATATTTTCCCAATAGGGTAAGTGAATTTTTCCCAAATCTGAAAACTTTTATTGGAGTCTTTGTCATTTCCAACTGTTTCCGATTGAATAAAGATTTGAATAAAAATTGAACTATCATTCTTCAACAGTCGAAAAGGTTTAAGAGTTGAATACCAGTGATACATACTACATGATGAAATTAATTGACTGAACTAATTTTTTGTGTTGAAAGCAAATTATAAAAATTGTATTTTTGTTTTGTACTTAAATGTTTATTTCTATGATATATTTAATATGATTTGATGAAACGTCATCAGAAATAAACAAATTTTCTTTTGGTTAAGCACAAAAAATAATTAAAAATACATGAAAACACACGTCATATTTACATATTTATCAAAAGATTATGCATTACACCATGCTTTATTGACAAATAAATATCATAATGCATAAAACAATAATGAAATATACAAAAACTACAAATAGGAATTAGTTTTGCAGCATAATTTATTATCAATTCATTTTAAACGAACTCCTCATGGGCTTTCAACCATATTTTTTATTAAAGGAGTTCGGTACCCCCATAGGCACCCATGCTAAATTCACAAACTTTGGGGCATCTCATTTATTTATAAAATACTGTAATAATTTGAAATTTTTTTACTGCGTATTATTTGAATACTTTTAAAGACTTTAACACGGAAATTTTAATTTTGTTTCAAAATTTACAAAATTATAAACTTTTTAAAGAAATGACAAAAAAAGTTGAATTTTTTTAGATACGACGTCTAAAAAAAAGTACGTATTTTATGTCTTATTCCTTGAATTAAAGTGTTTAAAAGTGCAAATGTAACTCATTTAGTTTCTGAGTAATGTGTCCCTAAACGTGAAATGCATATGTTCTGAGAAATAAGGATTTAAACTTCAGTGATGGGGGATATTAAATTCATTAACCTTGGGGGAAAATCATTTATTTATAAATTATACTATTAATCTGAAATTTTACAGTGTACTATTTAAATATTTTTAAGAACTTCAACGCAGAGTTTTTAATTTTTTTTAATTCACAGAATTATAAACTTTTTAAAAAGTGACAAAACAATTAGAAATTGTTTAGATAAATATTTACAAAGGTATACAATTTATATCTTACTAGCAAAATACCCGACCTTACTCGGTTTTAATTGGTTTACTCTAGATTGAAGAGATAATCAAAATATATAATGACGTTTTTAGTAGAATAAAAATTTATTTTAACACCTTTCGCCATCTTTATATTTTCTACAACTTACTTTGGACACAAATCCTACACATGCATATCCATTCATGTAATACATTTCACATACATCGCACAATTGCTCTATGACAAAGCTACAAAATGACGAAAGGTGATACTAAGGTTACTACTATAAAAGACGATTTTGAGGGAGTTTTGAAATTCCCTTTTTGGAGTTCTTTTCATGTTCAACTCAATTGATTAAAATTACGATTTACGGCGAGTGCTCTCGCACTCATAGTCAACAAAACAATATTTTTTTACTTGTGGCACTCTTGCCTCCGGTATGCGACATTGTGAAATTTTGCAATCTCCTCCTGTCATTATTACAACGAATTTTGCAATGTTGGAAAAAGTTGTAGTTTGGATTTTTAAACATTATTATTCTTTCAATAACGGCATTATTCTTTAAATAACGGCATTATTCTTTAAATAACGGCATTATTCTTTAAATAACGGCATTATTCTTTAAATAACGGCATTATTCTTTCAATAATGGCTTAACTACACTTAAAATTTACTGAAAATTTATACTGACTTACCTAACCTTTTTAAGTGTAATACTTTGTGGTGCTATTGCGTGTGATGAGAAGGACAACGCATTTATTAAAATAATAAATATTTAAAACAGAAAACAGTGAAATAGAACAAAATAAAAGATGTCGGAAAAATTGTTCTAAAGATATTAATTTGTGATTCATTTTTATCTCTTGATCTCGCACAGTTGCCACAATTTACAACTAAAAGTGCACAAAATTTAGAAATGTGAAATTAATTCAGAGCGAAAGAAACAGAAAATATCACTGCTCACGCGATCTTGTTAATTCTCGTTTTGTTGAAAAATATCGTCTGTCTCAAATATTCCGAAATCGTTTTCATTGCTCAAAGAACAAATATAAGACTCGAAATAAATGAAGTATCTAAGCTGAAATTCCATTAAAAAATATAATTTTTTGAAGAATAATTACTTTTTCAGCAGTACTGGTAAAACAATCGAAGTAATCGTAATATTCAATAGACATTCCAATTTTTCCAAAACTACCAAATTATGGTTAAGTATACTTACTCAGGTGTTTTAGCATGAAACTCATCGAAATATAACAATAAAGAAATGTTTAATATTGCATTCACTAAACGAATAGATAATATATAAAATAAAATACAATGCAATAAAATATATGGAATATATGGAACAAACACACAAACACAAAATCGAACATCGAACAGAAAGACGGACAGACAGACTTTCGCAACCAATTCCACTCACTAAATGAAGATAAGTACTCACTGTATGCAAATTTCCATGAAAATATCTTAAACCGCGTGGACGTGTATAGGGCACAACATACAGACAGACAGACACCAAACAAGAAAAAGGCGGATTCGGCATCAGAAGGGTCCAAAATGGATAGAAAACTTGAAATGGGTCGAAAATATTGAATGTACAAACAAACACTCCATTCTTATTTATATAGATTCCTTGTGTTTAAGTATTTAAAAATGATTCATAAACAATCATAAAAAGTTTCAAGAATTTATCTCAAGTAGTTTTTGAGTAATGTGCCCCCAAACATGAAAAACGTGAGTTATAAGACATGCGTCGCGGGAATAGTGCATCTACGTAAAAAAATATATTAAAATACTTCGAATTCACGGATTTCAACAAATGAGGTATTATTATAAAAAGGACAATTAAAATTGTCATAAACAGCAAAAATATTACAAATTATTTGTTCGAAGTTTTAGGTGGCGGACTGCTTTAAACAGTCGTGAGTTAATTAAGCGTTGTAGCGAAGTTTGGAGAGCAGTGCAACAGCTCAGGTGTTGTTCGAATTATTATCCTATCAATCTGCAATTTTTACAGTGTAATATTTGAATACTTTAAAGACTGGAACACAGAGAGATCGTGACCACTCTGACCGTGATTAGAATTTACGTAATGTCATCCTCGGATCTTTCCTTTCGGATTTGATCCCGGACCGTCGCCAATAGTCCTATGAATTGCTTCAGTGCTACTTTAAATAACATACCAACCTACATTTACCTTTTAATCGCCACTGATTGTTCTATTGATTTTAGAATTTAGTTTCCGCAAACCGACGTGACAACACTCTGCTGGAAAGATGCATTAACGCCAAGAGTCGCTGGAAGTGAGAGAAAACGCAAGTGCGATGATTCCGATAGGGAATATTACCTGATCCTCCTCACCATATTCTGACTCCAAAACTAACCCAATCAATCGATGGCGCGTGAAAATGTGAAGCATTCTGGATGTTGGAGATAACTAACCACGGATAGGGGAATAATTAAAGACCCTCCGTTACATATCTCAGATGCCACTTAAGGAGATCAATGAGTGTAAATCGGATGCAGTCTGGGGACATGTGAAGAGATTGATTCTGCCCCTCAGGTACTGCTGCACTGCTGGAAATGTGCATTGCGCACGTAACCAACGCGGGGATTAGCTGCTGTGTGGGACGAATTTCCCGAGTAATTTGTGAGGAAGTATTAACACGACGGAATGGATTAGAAATGTCCAGGCACGTCTGAAAGCTAAGGTGTAATCTCCTAATCAAGTTTTGGGACATTACTGAACCTTTGTTGCTGATGCCAGTATATAATTATTGCAATTGGTTATATATTTATTCTCATAAATTAAGGAATCAAAAGGTCCAATCGTTGATCGCATGTAGAAATTCAAAAGGTTTATCATCAGTTAGATCAAATCAGGGATCGTATGGTCATATCTTTATACTCACGTATGTCTCATAACATTGGGAATAAAGAAGTCATAAATGTAGTAATAGACGATTTTATCATCTGTCTAATAAAGTAAAGAATTGAAAGGTGCAAATCAAAAAGTAATAATACGAGTCTCACACAGAGTAGGGAATCGGAAAAACCTATTATTTTTCTCAAAGTTGGAAATCAAAAGGCCATTCTATTAAACTCAATGTAGGCAATATCAAACGATCATATAATCCTATGCACCCGCCAAAGGAGCAAATATGCGTCTGCAAAATCGCGATCAAAGTTTAGATGATCTTTGGGAAACATCAAGTTACGACTCGATGTCAATTTTTTCATGAAATCGACACTTTCACTAAGAGTTTATGTGATTCGTGGCTTTGTCATAGCATGAAATATTAAATTGTGAATCGACAAATGCAGATGAAAATCACCAAAATGGTAACTACATCTTTAGTATCATACAGTTGGGAATAACGAATCCTATCTTAGTATCATACAGTTGGGAATGAAGAATAGTATCTTTAGTATCATAAAGTATAAATCAAAAGGTCGTGTCTTTAGTCTAATACAGTTGGGAATCAAATTTTCTTATTAGTATTATCGTATGAATCAAAAAGTCATACATATACAGGGTGGTCCCGAATTCATGGTACAAACTTTAATGGTAGGTACAGGACATTGTAACAATGATTTATTGTATAGGAATGTATAGTCGCAAGTGACGCGGTGAGGCGTAAACAGGGGAAATAAAAGGAAAGAGAAAAGGAGTGATCGGTTGGTATCATTGCCGGTAGAGGGCAGTAGATGTCTAGCCGCTGTTGAACATGATGCATCGCAGTAGGGAAAAGCGCCATTCACAATTGTGCTGCCGTAGACGATGGGTGACTTTACGTATGCAGAAAAAGCAGACATGCATTACATGTACGGCCGTGCAAATGGTAACGGCAGAGCTGCGTTACGAATGTATCGCGCGGAGTATCCTGATCGACGAATGCCGGATCATAGAATTTTTCAACGGTTACATCGTCAACTTTGTGAAACAGGTGCGTTCGACGTCAACAGACATGGCGCTGGTCGAGTAAGAGCTGTACGCACTCCAAGGCTGGAAGAAAGCATCTTGAACATTGTGGCTGATAGACCCGAGTCAAGCACAAGAACTGTTGCGCGTGACGTAGGTGTGAGTCATCAGACTGTATGCAGAGTGTTAAACGAAAATCGCTTACACCCCTTCCATTTTCAGAAAGTACAAGCATTGAATCCGGCAGATTATCCTCGCCGCGTGAACTTCTGCCTGTGGGTGATGCAGCAATGTGCGTTGCAGCCGGATTTCGTAGATTATGTGCTATTTACAGATGAAGCGACATTTTCACGCGAGGGTGTCTTTAATGCGCACAATACCCATGTGTGGGCAACCGATAATCCACATGCAACGCGTCGACATGCGTTTCAACAACGTTTCAGTATTAATGTGTGGGCTGGTATTGTGAACGACTTTTTGATTGGCCCATACTTACTACCCACGCGGCTCACTGGCGGAAGCTATCTTATTTTTCTGAAAGAAGTGTTACCACAACTGCTGCATGATGTTCCGATCGCCATTCGTAACCGCATGTGGTTTCAGCACGATGGGGCGCCAGCACACTTCAGCATTGATGTACGGAATTACCTGAATGCCACGTTTGGTACTCGATGGATTGGGCGTGGTGGACCAGTCCCTTGGCCACCCCGATCTCCCGATTTATCGAGCCTCGATTACTTTTTATGGGGACATCTAAAGCATCTTGTTTATGAGACTCCAGTTGACTCAGATGAGGATCTCGTCGCTCGCTTATCTGTAGCTGCTGCAGGTGTGCGTGAAATACCAGGCATCTTTGAACGTGTACGCCAATCGCTCCACCGACGCTGTCAAGCATGTATCGATACTGGTGGACGCAATTTTGAACAATTACTGTAAACATGACACTTGTCAACAACGCTTTCATTAAAATCTTTGTTTTTCCTTTCGGCCGTTATTTCCCCTGTTTTCGCCTCACCGCGTCACTTGCGACTATACATTCCTATGCAATAAATCATTGTTACAATGTCCTGTACCTACCATTAAAGTTTGTACCATGAATTCGGGACCACCCTGTATACTGTGAAGTTTTCCGTAGCCTTACCAGGTTTCAGCAGGGCCTATGGACACGGAGTCGGACTCCACGGGGGTCCCCCCTCTTGTATGGGTAAAAAGAAACCCGCTTGGAGAAGTGTGAAAAAAGAGGACTTTCACAAAGGCCAGCAAGGAAGAGAGACGCGTTGGTTTACGCTGGAGATTGATGGGGATTATTCCCGACCATGAATGATAGACGGAATGACCCTGTATGCATTATTCGTATTGCAAATAATCAAGATGTGGTGATAATAAATTTGAAATATGATCATGGACTAGTTTTACTGTTTGGGGGACGACAAGACAGAGCATTAGCAAATCCGCATAAAGAAATAACCGTCACATGTACTACAGTAATTAAAAAGTTTCCGGAACGTTGTGAGAACAAAAGGTATAAATTTATTGATCAAAATTTTTTACATTCCTGAAAATATGCCTTAAAGTCGTTTTTGTGAAACCCCTTCAGGGTTAGTATCGGATTTTCTTTTATTGCATCGCATCAATGGACTCAAAACGGTGACCACGAAGAGTGAGTTTTACCCAAGGAAATACGAAAAATCAAACGATGCCATATCAGGTGAATACGTAGCTTGTGGAGCCGTATTTGTTGAATGATTTGCCAAAATATTACAAAAAGTAATGGCATTGTAAGAAGGCGCATTATCGTGATGCAAAACCCATGAGTCATCTCAACACGTTTTCAACGTCGTTTCGACGAATGATATAAGAACTTGTTCAATAATGTATTTTGTTGCCAAATGACGAACACTAAGCATCAATTATCTGACCTGATTGACATGTTGATCATTAGTCGAAGTGAATGATCGACCAAACTTCAAATCACCAACGACGGATACTCTACCTTCTTTAAACTTTTTATACCAATAAAATACTATTCATTTTGATAAACAGACGTGTGTAAAAGCTGTTTGCAACATTTGAAATATGTTTGTAGCAAAAATTCCATTGAGGAATCAAAATTTAATACATGATCTTTGTTCAATTACATTCGACATTTTGGAAAATCAACGAAGTAAAAAATCTTATTTAAGACAAATTTATTTTCAGACTATAAAATTAAATAAATCCCTAAATAAAATTTAAAAAAAGGAAGCATTCAGGATACTTTTTGATGACAGTAGTATACTAAGTCTCAAATTAGTGAATCAAAAGCTCATATCCTTAGTCTCCAAATAAATGATCAGAAAATGTTATCAAGTATCATAAGGCAGGAAAGATAAGTCTTACGAGGTAAGAAATCAAAAGTTATATCTTTAGTTTCATTAATTATTATAAAAGGGTACAGGGGCTGACCTGCCAGCTGTAGATTGAATAGATTCAATTCATGTAACTTTCCACGGGTCTATTATATTTAATGCGTCAGTAGAACTTTTCTTGTATGTCTACGTCTATTATCTAGATTTGTTTTGTGTTTTGCATACCAAGGTCAAACATGGTCATTACGCTATAAAACTCAACCACCCATAAAGTAGAGAATCGACATGCCTGCGCATAAGAAGTTGACAGTGTTCTGTACGTTTACAGAAAGTTTTAAATCCGTTCTAAGTTTGATGGTAATCATTTCAGATGAAAATTATTAGGCGAGTAATTTGAACTGTTGGAGTCCCAACCCGAGAATAAAAACCTCATCTCCAAAGTAGATGATTTTTTCTTTTTTAATTGCTTGGTCATCATAAATGTTTGGTTAAATCTGAAAGGGTTTTTGTTGAAATAACCTCCGTCTTAACCATTAAGCTATGTAAAGCTTGCTAAATCTGTCTTAAAGTTCTGTTTTTCGTGTTTCATTAAAGTTTATTTATAAAATGAAGCCTTATATTTACAATATGATAGTTAGAACACAGAATAACTAAATGTATTGTTAGTTTTATTAGAAAAGTTTTATCAGAAATTTTGAATAGAGAATCGCTAGTGATTCGTAAAAGGCAGGGGCATTTTCATAAATTATTACCAATGAATATCTGAATGAAGAAATATTAAGTCTCGTCTATATGGAAAAACAAATGTAAATGTGGCAAGAATCAAAAACATGTAACTTGTTTTCAATCTAAAAATTATGGAATTGTATCGCAAATTGTCATTTTTGTGTAAAAGTCAAACTTACGTTTACACACCCACTGAATTATAACTACTTCAGCTTATTTGATCCGATACATCATGTTATGTAATTTTTTTATTGAAGACGGGAAATATTGGGAGGGGGGGGGGAGATAAATATGTTAATTCATTATTTTCAGTTCTCCATACTGGTAAAAATGTTATTCACAGCAACAATTGTGCTTTAAAAAGCACTTCAATAACAAAGTTCAAAATCTCCTAGATATGGGATTCTCAACCGGGTGGTACGCGGCAATGTTTCAGGTGGTACATAAGGATGATACGAGGATGATACAAGGATGATACCCTTAAAAGTGAAGTTAAGCTCCATTACTCCTGATATTGATATTTTAATAAAAAACAAACAAGTTTCGCACTAAAAATTGATTTTTGATTACGTTAATCTTTGTTTGCTTAGTTTGTACAAATTATTTAAAATTAGTTGTTTTTAGACCTGTGCGTAAGAAATAAAACTGTTATTTTCAATACTCGTTTTATTTGTTCCTTTATTAATACATCCTTAATACGAAATACAAGTATATTAATCATAAAATATGAAGTTTTTTTTAGTATTTTAAGTACAATAAAACAAGCCACTGGGCACTTTTCTGACAATAGATATATGTTTCTAAAAAAATATAAGACTGGTGGTACACCAAAAATTTCTAAAAATTTAAAGTGGTACTCAGTTACTAAAATGTTGGGAACCCCTGTCCTATATGATCACTATCATATTGTACTTTTCCGATATTTAAGATAAACAAAATGGTTTAGTGCTGCTCTAATATTTAAAGAAAAATATCATATATTTCATTCCATATTTCCATGAGTATAAAATGGCCATGAGTTTACTATTATCTAAAAACGTATTTGGTTAAACTACCTCATGTTTTATAATCATGTCATACAAAAGGCAATTCAAAATCTCGAAATCTAAGCTAACGTTTTAAAGATAAATTCTTTTACGAAAAAGCTTCTCAATTTTCTTTCCAAATATCTGATTTAAAAGTAGATTTAAAAGCTTGTTACACAACGTTAACGTCATATATGAAGATAATGATTCTAAGTTTACCCCAATAATTAAATTACCAAAGTCAATTATAATAAAATAAAACGCGCTAACCAGAGGTAAAATCTGTGTAATAGTAATTCTGTTAGACAATTTTTCTAGAATGTGGGTGATACATTATTGGTAGCTACTTTCAGAATTGAATTAATAAGCCGATCTAGAACGGATAGTTCTTAAATTAAAACACAGATTCTCTAAAGGTTTTGGTAATACAGGATTCCATTCTTTCCGGATCAAATCGAGTTTGTAACCAGTACATAAATTTTAGAAATAGTTTATGCAACTCTTACTATAAAAAGTAAAATAATGCTAATACATTGTTTCCTTCAGTAATTTTTTCAGATTTGTAAAGTAAATTTAATCTATAAATTGGATTTAAAACTTTATTTTCTTTCTTTTATTTTTAAAAATTTAAATTTGTAGAAATGGAAGAATATAGGTATTCAAATGGTTTAAAGACTGTAATTGAAAGAACACTAAAGCTGAAAACTTTAAGTTTAAAATATTTGTCCCTTAAAATTTTTTAATGTTTTATATTAAAATAGTATAAATTGTCTAAATATTCAGCATAAAAACAAATGCTGCCTAAAAGAATTTTAAGAGGCAGTGAAATTTAAACTATATTCGTCCAACTATCTCAAAACTTCGCCATTTATCCACCTTAATTAACGTTTTGACTACGGCTATAGATATAACGGGTGCGATTATTTCTTGGCACTATTCTTATAACTTTCAAGGTAAAACTGATGAGCCGGCCGTAGTCTAAAAAAACTTTTTGGCGCGATTCTTATAATTTTCAAGGTACAATTGATGTACTGGCCGTAGTCTAAGTTTCTCCTTGGCACGATCAAGGTACAACTGCACCAACAAAGAATTTAGACAGCGGTTAAGAACATTAGTTGTACCTTGAAAAAGTTATAATAATCGCGCCATGAAATAACTTAGATTACGGCCGTTACAGTAGTTGTAACGCCGACCAACCGGTATAGTGGTTAAGGTGTTAGCCTCTAGATCGGAAGGTCCAGGGTTCGGGCATGGATGTTTGTAAGCGTATACCAGATCAGGTGTTGCTTCGTCATCTGAACATGGTTCAAAAATTACGAAGTATAAATTGTTAGAGGCAATGATGGTCCTCCCACTGGGTGCTCCTTCACAAGTGGCTATCACTTCCGGCCTTGTATTGGCCAATGACTTAGGTCAAAATGTTGTAACTTGAAAGTTATAAAATCACGCCAAAAAGAAATCGCGTTTGTAATATCTATAGCCGTAGTCAAAAGGTTAAGAGAAGTTCAGTTCTATTTGAATTATGGTATGCATTCTAAGAAAATCGCTCCAAGTATTTATTTCTATGCTGTTAACAAGTATTTACTATTCATAATTACAGTTCCATATCGAGTGTATATATAGGGTGATTTGAAATTCCGCGGCCATTCTTTCAACGGTACATCAAAATAGTTATATTTTGTAAAGAATGTATACACCCGCAACTGCTGCTTTTAGGTTCTATAGATCGTTCTATTGTCGTTCTCTTATGTTTAAGTTGCACTTCATGTCAAGTGTTTTTACTGTTGAAAAATACCAAATCTTGCACTGCCGTGTATTACTGATGTATTTTAAATATAATATAATTAAATTTAACACAAAAATAGTTTACAAACAAATTTACTTTTTAAGCATAGATGCATGTCAAGTAAAGGATCCAAGTTATATCAGTTTCACAATCATGATAACTCTGAAGTTCCAAGATTTATTTCCTTGTATATTAAAAAGTAGATTATTTTTGGTTGAATTTTTTTTTAATTTACACATATGTGTTTTTTTACTGTAGCATATACAAATGTAGACTGAATTTCCTTATCACTGAAACATCACGAAAAGAGAGACTTATAATGTATACAGGAACGATTATATATTCTTTTGAGAAGAGATTAAGGGCTAGAATGTGAAAAAGTTTTCAACATTGCGATTTATCACTTTATGCCTTATTGTTATTGGGAGGAGTGAAAGTAACAATGGGATAGGTTATTTATCACCTAAAGAAGAAAGTTGTATAAAGGCAAAATTCTAGCGAAGGAAATTAAGCATTCGTGAGATATTTTATTCTCAATGAATGAAAGTATGAAAAATTATCCGGTACTAGGAGATAATTTCAAGTAGTGACCTGAAACCTCCTTTTGCGTGAATATCTTGTAAATGGGCATCTCATTCTATGAATTAATGTTGTCGTGATTTTCATACGAATCAGATTAAGTAGTCATTTTTCACCAATGTAAAGTGCCTAAAATATCCCTTTCTCCAGTTTATTTCCAATGGCTACGGCGCAATCATAAATCTAGAGAAAGGTTGAGCCCAACAAATAATGAAAAATAATGAAAAATGACAAATATTTTACTAAAATGCAACATAGAGGAACAATGAAAGTTCAATCACCTCTACAAATTCTTCACACCTCACAAAGTACGTGGAGCTTACAGGTTGTTTCTGTCCATATCTTCTCCAGTATTACACAGTGAGCAGAATGGCTGTTAAAATCATAGGCTATGCATTTGATCATTAAAGCAACCATGTCACGTTTCCAGGCGGAAAGCATGAACTGTCATTCGCTGCTGCTTGTCAGGCACATTCGTTAAACATTCAATTTCCAGTATTTTGTATCTTGTATATCGTATTGGTAATTTGATGTCATGGACTGTTTTAGAAACATTTTTTATTTTCCAGGAGAGTCATTCCATTTGGACTGCGTAACAGTTTCACATCAAATATGCATACTCACTGCCATTACAATGATCAAGTATTCATTGCAAAATGTCCTCTTTCTATTACTCACATTTTAACATCTTTTTCTAATCTTAGAAGATTTTAACAATATTTTTTAACACATCAATTATTTTATGTGATGTGTTGCATCACCCACCTCATCCGTCACTTTTTACCTTTTTACATCACTCTGGATTTTTATGGTATATATGATATATTATATTTAAATTATGTTTCTTAAATAAAACTTTTTAAGCTTTGGCTTTGACAAAATAATTTTTCGACTCCTTATTTGTATATTTTTAGCTTTTTAAAATTATCTTTACATCTGCTTTGGGGCACATATGTTTTGTGTGTGTATGTGCTCCATAGACCAGATGTACTACAGTGATATTTTATTTTCCCATAGGGCTTACTGCCTGTAGCGACCACGGGCTAAGCATTCCGTCCCTGCCTTCATCCAGCTACTCTTTCCAGATCTGGCCCTTGCACCATAAAAACCCGACCAACCAACTACATTTTCCTTCTATGACATTTTTTACTTCACGTTGCCTTGTGTTTGGTCAAGTATGGACCTTTGCACCGTAAAGCGCCCAAACAACCATCCATTATAAAATGATTTCTTAATTTAATATTTAACACCTCCTAGGTATCGGTGGTATATATTTCCACTAGCAAAACTGACAAAATCTTGCTGCACGAGATATCTCGTCATTAACAGAAACATCTATCTTGATCCCGTTGTAGTGTCTTCGCCCCAAAACGGTAGCGTGAAAACGGTACGAATCATACAAAAGCAAAAGACAACCGACAGCTAAGATATTTATGTTCTTATTATTCCAAGAACGTTAAGCAAAATATGCAGCATTTAAATCATTCACATAAACATCATTACATAAAATTATGTATATCCCACTCCTGATCGGCGAACAAACCACACTCGCTGCTTCAAACTCTCTAACCGTCGGTCGTCTAAAACGACTCTAACGTCGTGTTCCCGCAGTACAAATATAACCAAACAGTAAAAGTCAAAAATCAATTAGATATCATCTGTAGGAACACCACCTGCAGAGGACGTTATATTTTACCTGCTCTTCTCAAGTCGTTGTAAAGCGCGCGACGGATGAACAGCAGCTGGTTTCGAACAAATAAAATCTGAATATATTCAGCATTCGAATGAAACAATGGAGTAGGTACCTGCCCTGCAAATGACCTTTCCTTAAAGGTCATGCAAACGGAGTTTCTCACGATGTCACTACGTCTTGTCGATCATCGAAATATTGACCACACCTTAAGGACGAGATATATCTTCATTAGCAATATTGGTAGGATCTTGATTAAGGATATATTTCTTCATTTCTTCTTTCTTGAGGTAAAGAAATAGGACACAGTGGTTTCATCCGTCAGCTGGTTTTCAAGAAGAAAAGAGCGCCTTCTTTCAATATATCCAAAAGTATTGCATAGCCCATTGTGTTGTTCCAGTGTCATTAATTCATAATATCAATACCGAAAGAGATTGCAATACCTCCAGATATTGCAAAAATACATTTCATCCAACAGGATTTGAAATTACTTGAATATTTACAAGAAAAACTCAAAATGGGGGAAATGATTTGGAAATTATTTTAATTATTAGGATTAATTAGTTGGATTTTTGGATTATTTAATTATTTGGAAATTATTTTGATCTTTAGGAAATAATTTAATCTTAGTTGCTAACGTCATACGCCTTCACTGCTCTCCCACACCTTCAGCTTTTGTCAATTGAAGTTAGACCTTGATTTGAATTCGATAAGAACCTAAGCGATTTGATTAATTATTCGATTTAGATTAGTATGTAATCTTTTCTATATCTGTAAAAAGTGTAATATAGTAATTAAACTTTAATTTAACTGAAGAATCTCTCCAATCCTCAATTTTGTATATTTCGAAAAATACCACTGAACCATTTCATATTAGAAATCCCGCCTTTCTGCGTCATGGTTCATCGGTCCACGAATGTGTGATATGTTTGAAGTTACACTCATTTAAAACAATTTTGATTAGCACATTTATGTGGGAAGACTGCTAAAAGTAGGATTGATTTTATATCTGTAGAAATGATACAAGATACTATTACAAAATTGAAATCAAAACGAAAAGTTACTAGAACCGCGGTGTCAAAAGTTTTGAAACAGATAGAAACTAATTTTTTTAGAGAAAGACGAAATTAATGTAAACTTGTCAGAAGAAAGTTTAGATTTATTACTCGCAAAAGCAAAAATACCGAAAGATTTAGACTCAAATTTAAAAGTTGAAACGGATGATTACTAAACTGAAATCACATCCGCACATGAGTATGAAGATAAAATTCAACTTTAACTGTTTAGAGCAAAAAGAAAATTGAAAGAATTGACTAAAAGCACAAATTTGAAAAATGCAAACAATGTTGTTCTTAACGAATCCGTTGACTCTAAAATCGAAACGAAGCAAACTCGTCTTCTTAAATTGACCATCAATAAATATTATGATGATTATACTCAGTACAAATTTTTGGAACTATTTTAAAGTTGCAATTCATAATAATGAATCTCTGCACAAAATCAAAAATGTATCATATCTGAGCGGAAACGCGGCGACCGGAATAGAAGGGTTTGTATTTCGGAAGCAAACTATGAGCAAGTGCTTGAAATTCGGTTCGGAAAAAAGGACATTATTATAAATTGACAAATGTAAAAACTCATTAACCTTACTCAGTAACTAAATCTAGTGAAACTTCGCAAATTGTGTGATAGCATAGAAATACAAGTACGTAGCCTACGGCCATTGGACGTCAAACCGTAAGCATACAGTCACACACACATGTCAATTCCTATCTTAATGAAAACCTCTTAATCTGTTAATAAAAGTATTCTGTGTTATGATAATAACCTTTCATTACCAGGAGATAGAGTGCCGCTGGCCCATAAGCTTCCATTAAATCTTCATCCTCATCCATAGACTCCCGATATAAGTTTAGACTTTAATCGTCAAACGAACGAAACATCCTTTTTTGACATCGATAAATTATTAGAATTCATTCGAAATAAGATTAACGAAAGGGATAGAAATTATTTCTTAACATCTGGTTTGCGATCTGAAACTATTCACAAGCATTCCACCCCGATGTGGCAAAGAAAAAAACGTTACGTCTGCTGTTGAGCTTTTGGCGTCAGTGAATGAGAAATCGCTCGCGAATAATATAAACAAAAAGGGCGTCAATAGCGATAGTTGCCTCTTTTGCAAATCGAAACATGATTCTGAACTATGTGAGTGTTTAACTGTGGAAGAAAAATGAATTTATTACATGAACAGGGTAGATGTTTTTCGATTTCTTTTCGGGCTGATAAAAATCAAAATGAAAAAAAGAATAGTGGAGAGGAATCGAAAGATTTTAATTCTGCACTTTCTCATGACAAAGGTAATTGCATTTGGATCATGCCTGTTGTGTGGTGATAAAAACAAAAATGTAGTCTGTTCCAATGATATTGTTCTACAAGAAATTGCAGATAAATTCAGACTTTCTGTTATTTGCAAAGAAACACTCTCAGTATTTACTTTCGGAAATGACACACCCATTAGAAAGACATTCGATGTGGTTCGGATAAAATTAGAAAATAGAGACACACAGAACTCAGAAATCATAATTGAAGCTCTAGTAACAGAACAAATTTCAAGTTCTGATATAACGTCTTCCAATTTGAGTGGACATTGAGTAGATGAGAACCTGAAGTGTTTACAACTTGTAGACTGTTATGATTGTTCTGAAAAAAGGAAATCTTCATGTGGGGGCTGATTATTACTATAACATAGTAATGAGAAATTTAAAGCGTTTAGGTAAACATTTAGTAAACTGCGGAAACGATTTTCAGTTGTTGTTTACAATAGTACGGTTGATATGTGAGATAATTGTGCCTTTAATGATAGAATCATACAACTTGGGGCACATATACTACATATATGAAGATTCAATTAGTGATATGAGGACATCTCACATTTCGCCTATGGCAGTAATGGCGGACATTCAAAATGGCGGCTTTGGAATATTTTTTGTGCTCCTTTTAAATGTTATTTCGTGATGTTAAATGACAGTTTTTTTAAGTAATGGCGAGTAATTGTTGTTTTGTACATGTACTTAGCTATTTTTAATAATATATATATATATATATATATATATATATATATATATATATATATATATAAAATATTCTATTTATAACAAAATGGTGGACATTCAAAATGACGGCTTCTGAATTGTTTACTTTATATGCTCCATTTTTACTGTCACTGGGTGATGTTAATAGCTAATGATAGTATTAATATTATATATGTTAATAATGTTAATATTATATGTGATTTTGCATGAATTGATGCTATAAACATGCGTGTATGTCATAATTATATTTTCATATTAACTTTTCCACAGGTGACGCGATGAGAAGAAAAATAAGATAAAATTGTAGATGTAATACATAAGTAGATTTATCCATTCAATACTGATACATCTGAACAATTCAAATAAACAGAGTGGAACAAGTGTTTTATCTGCATATAAGACAAGTCTGAAGTTCTTTTGTGTTCAGCAGACAGTAAGTAAAGCAGTAAGCGTGAAGAAAAGGGAACTGTCATAAGACAATTTCTGATTTACTTGTGGGGTTTAGTATTACATGGTGTTTACCAAGGATTATAAATCCGGAACGTCCCGATGATGCATAAGTGGTCGAGGCAACATTGGTACAACATAAAGCACAGTTTCACGAATCACGTACGTTGTAGTTCAATAAGACAAAACTTCAAAGAGCTCAGAAATGGAAGATAGAACATGCGGATAATGCAAATAGTTCTACGAAATTCACCACCAGAATGTTTTAGTAAATAGTTCAGTGAATTAAAAGGCAATTTTTGTTTGTGTGACCAGCCTGCTCAAGCTGGAAGTTCATTATGTACTGCATCTACATTCGGCCTCGATGTGCTCCTCACTGTGCCCTTAAACTCGAGGACAGGCCTTCGCTTACGAAACTGAGTGTCGGTGATCTTATTGTATTAAATGACTTGTATTATGTTCGATGCCTCGTATCATTATATAACAGAGCAAGAGACAAAATAACATACAATAAACTGGAATAGAACAAACTAACCATGGTATTACATTTGCCAAACTTGTATCATACATCGAAGATGCTCGTAATGACAATGAAATCGCACCCATACTTAAACTTGTTGATATATGCAAACTGTACAGCATGAGGATGAAACTACAAGGTAGTAATAATTCAGGGCGAATACATTCCACAAAACTAAAAAACAGAGTAATTGCATATTTTCCTGACATGGAAGCACATAAGCAAGGCCGAGATGTGATGTTATTATTTAATAATGTTGTTGGATTAGCTCTGAAGAAAGCTTGTGAATACGACGCAGATAGTGACGCTATTCATCTTGCCAAAGCAGCAAATATAGTTAGAAGAGACATTTTAAAAATGAAAAACCACTTTAATGGATTTGGAGAAACCTGTCAGGAAGATTCCGCACCAGCATCTCTGTTAGTTGTAAAGCACAGTCAAGTTTTTAACCCCAACCTATCCTTACTGTTACACAGTTACTAATGTATAACAGTTTGGTGAGACGTCGGGAGTGTCATTCTGGAACAGTCTACAAGCACAATCGAGAACAAGAAACACATTTGCTTGTATACTTAGGTATTTTAATTCATAAAACCCCTGTAATACGAAACTCCACAAAGAAATCAGAAATTGGCTTATAACCAGTTCCCTTTTCTTCACGCTTACTACTATTACTTACTGTCTGCTGGATACCGAAGAACTTCAGACCTGTCTTCTTGACAGATAAAACACTTGTTCTATTCTGTTTCTTTGAATTTTCCAGATGTATCAGTATTGAATGTATTAATCAGCTCATGCACCACATCCGTATGTTTATCTTATTTTTCTTCTTATCGTGTCATCTTTGAAAAAAGTTAATATGAAAATAATTAAAAATTAATATGAAAATATTAATTAATATAATTAATATAAAAATCTAATTATGACATGCACGCATGTTTATAGCATCAATTCATGCAAAATCACATATAATACGCTATTAACATCACTAAATTACAAAAAAAAAAGGAGCACATAAAAAATACTAAAATTAATGTCCGCCATTTTGTTATAAATAGAATATATACATAAAATAAGGTACATATTATTAAAAATAGCTATGTACATGCACAAAACAACAATTACTCGCCATTACTTTAATAGCTGTCATTTAACGTCATCAAATAACATTTGAAAGGTGCACAAAAAATATTCTGAAGCTGCCATTTTGAATTTCCGCCATTACAGCCATCAGCGAAATCTGAGATGGCCTCATATCCAAAATTAAATCTTCATTTTTGTAGTATATGTGCCCCAAGTATGCTTGTATCATAAAGGCATAATTCTAAAAAAAATTTGCACCTATCAGCCGTACTACAAGGTTTTCCCAGTGGTAGAAATACACCCCACACTTCTGTAGCAATTTAATGTCGTAGTTGAAGAAACTTTGATATCGGATGAAATTAAGAAATTTTGGGAACTGGAAAGTTTAGGCATAAAATCCGAAAGTGAATCTTCTGACCCGTTAGAAGATATTGTTAGGAAGTCATTTGACAAAATTACTACGAAAATTCTATTTACAAAATTCGGCTGCTATGGAAACCCGATAAGAGATATGTGTTACATAACAATAAACAAGTTGTACTGCAACAATTTTTGAGGCCCAGAAAACGATTTCAGATAAACCCGGAACTGTTAAATTCCTATCAAGCTGTTTTTCACAATTATTTGCAGCAAAATATCATCTAAATAGCACCAGATACCTCCGGCAATGAAAATCATGTTACATATTTTTTACCACACAGATAGGTCATTCACCTTGATAGAACCCCTAGTAAGATACGTATCGTGTTCGATGCGTCTTCACAAGGACCTAGTGAAATCTCACTTAACGATTGTTTACACGTTGGTCCGAACTTATATCCGGACACTTTTGAACTTTTGTTGTTCTTCAGACTTAATCCCATAGCTTTAATAAGATAAATGAAATAAGCCTTCTTGCAGACAGATGTGGATGAAAGAGAAAGAGGTGTATCGTCGTTTCTATTTGATAAAAACCCATTTAATGACTCACAAAATCTCAAAATGTATCGATTCACTCGCGTTTTATTTTGGGTAGAAAACCCTACAGTTGAAATCGGAGTCGCTTTATTTCGACGTTGCAAATTTGATATTAATTTTGTCAAAGAACATTTGTATTACAAGCAATTGGAAGCGTTTTTGACTCTATTGTAATTTTGACACACTTTGGAATTGGAGCCAAAATCATATTCAAACAAGTTTGGACTCTTGCTCTTGATTGGGATGACGTACTACCTGAACAGTTGTGTGTTAAATGGAAATAATAATGCAGTGAAGCTTCGACTTTGAATGAACTCGCCATTCCTCGATACTATTTTCCAAACAGCAATGTTGACATGAACAAGATTCGCAATTATTTTTGGATACCAAAGGGTCGCCAAATTGTAAAAAAGATGTTAAATAGATGCCTCATTATCAAAAAAATATTCATCTAAACCTGCTGAATAGACTACTTCACAATTGTCTGGACAAAGAAATATAGGATCAATGAGACACCTCCATTTTACGTACGCGGAATTGATTTTGCAGGACCAATTTACGTAAGAAATTCTGAAGGAAACCAGAAATCCTACATCGCACAGCTTACTTGAGCAACCACCAGAGCTATACAGATTGAACTAGTATCAAATTTCTCAACGGAATCTTTAATTACAAGATATTTGTTTCTAAAAGTGGAAATTGCCCTATAATTTACTCTGATAATGCTAAGACCTTTACAAAAGTGATAAAGGAACTTGAAGGTTTCTCGAAAATCTTGTCGCACAATACCTTCCATAAATTTCTCACCAATGAAAGAATTATATGGAAATTTATAATTAAACGAGGGCCATGGTTGGATAGGTTTTTAAGAAAGACTGGCAAAATCTGTGAGAGACAGAAAAATTATCCTTAAAGATGTGTTGACCTTTGATGTGTCAAGTATATTGACACAGGTTAAATCGGTCTTAAATTCCCGTTCTTTGACCTATGTATACAGTGAACACGAGGAACCTCTACCACTGAAGCCAGTTTAATACCTGAACTTTGGACCCTATGAAGCTCGAGTAAGTCTTTCTTGACTTAAAGGAATCAGTATTAGGATTTGTTAGTGAAACAACATGGGTGAAATAGCAAAATCAGTACTTGATGGACCTACGAACAGCTCATCAACTAAATAATTCTAACTCTTATGACAATTTGAAAATAGACGATCTTGTTCTGATAGAAGGCAACACTAAGTGCAAACTTTTATGGAAATGTGGTAGAGTGACACTTTTAAAGTCTTTCCAGTGTTCTTTCTTGCGAGCTAAAAACTGTAGACGGAAGAATTAACAGACCAGTCCAATTACTTTACCCATTAGAAACAACTGAAATCTTTGTATTTTTTTTGGTATATCCTATTCCTTTTTTTTATGTTAGAATGTTTTATACATTTTATGGATACTTGATATAGTAATTTCTTTTTTGTGCATTGTATTTGATATTTGTATTCGTTTTAGTATTTATTATAATATTTTAAATTAACATTGTAATGATATTCGAATTAGATATTTTGATTATATTTATATTTTAATTTAGAAACTATTTTTGGAAATAGTTACTTCATGTTTGTTGATATTTTGATAAAATATGTATTTTGATAAATGATGGATAGTTGATGTGAACTCTTGTAAGAGTTCAGGAGGTGAGTGTATGGAAATTATTTGAATCTTAGATGGCGCTGGCATCGCTCACGACATGCGCCTTCCTTGCTCTACCACACCGGCAGCTTTTGTCAGTTGAAGTTCGACCTAGATTTGAATTCGATAAGAACCTAAGCGTTCTTAATTGAATTGATTTGATTAATGATTCTATTTGCATTAATATGTAGTCTTTTCTATATCTGTAAATAATGTAATATGGTAATTAAACTTTAATTTAAATAAAGAATCTCTCCAATCGTCATTTGTGTATGTTTCGAAACATACCACTGAACCATTTGTTAGTAGAAATCCCGCCATTCTGCGTCAAATGAAACTGATAATATCAGAAACATCTTGAAGGAAATAAACCGTTATAACAAATTCATACAATATTTGTTGATTTGTTGGTGAAGTTTTGGTAGGGAAAGGGCACTATTTAGCATTATGCCCAAAACGCAAGACATGCATTTAGTAATGGATATACACACAAGAAACGTTTACTTAACATATAAGAGAGGAATATACCCAGGGAGATGTCAAAACTGAGAGGAATCGATCCTGAGTCGCTTATAATTCGTTGGTTGCTAACGCAATGGGTAAACCTACTAAGCCAGTACGATTAAAATTTGTTGAAATGACTGATCCGAGGCTTAAATTTGAATGTCTAGTAAAATACAAGGTTAAACACTCTCTGAAATTTTAAGTAATAAAATACTTTTAAAACATAAAAAATATTATTAAGGTAATTGAACAATACATAACATCTGCTTCTTATAACAGTAAATTTTCTATATTCTAACATATGACACTTATAAACAGCAAAACATGATTTATGCTATTGGTCATTAACATAATAATGAAATTTTTCATCACTCTCGAATCACTAATACGCAGTTATCTTGGGACCTATTTGTTCAGTAGGACCAAATTAGGATATATTTTACAGATAAAAGTGTAACCTTTCTAATAATATAATAATGATACTTTGAATGTTGCTTTTGAAATTGAGGACAATTTCACCTCCCTCCTTTTGACCTACAATTACAAATAAAGTGTATATTTTATTTATTTATTTTAATATATGTCGTAGATTTCGTTGTTTATCTTCGCTTTCCAAAAATTTTAATGTGTTGGACACGTTTACATTAATAGAAAAATATTCAGTGATTGGAGCCATGTAAACAAAACCTTTAACACCTGTGTCTTTGGGTCTGAAAGCCCATTAGAGGTCATTCAGTTCGTTTAATGTTTATTTAATTACTTGTTTATTTTATACAGTTTAGAATGCAATTAATGTTTGCCAAAAGTGTATGTATTTGAGAAACCCCATAATTCAACTTACTTTAAAAATCTATAATAATATAATCATTTATCTTTTGAGACCTCCATTGAGCACAAAGATTGTATTTAGCTCCAAACAATACATTTTATTAGAAATAATAATATAGAGGTAGTCGGTTAACGCAGAAACAGTATTTTCTCAATTTCCCAAAAATTAGTTTTGTTGGTCAAAGTTAAGTTTGAATGGAATGACTCAAGTATCCATTCTTTTTATTTCGGATAGCTTCTAATTTTTATACTTTCTGCATCTAACTGTGACTGGGTTATGAACAAATCTAAAATATGAATGTCTGACCAGTTTACAATGTCAAATAAATTCATTTTGCAACATTTATGATTGCATTTGGTTAATGTCTGATGTTTCCAGAAGTAGAAGACCCATTATGGTTAAATAGGATAGTCTAAATTACGTCCTGTCACCTACCAACATGTACTGGCATTGTGAATGACTAAGACCTTCAATACCTAAGAAAACTGCCATCAATACTATTTCTTAAGATGAGGTATTCCCTCTAAACTGAACAAACGGGTATCCATCTTTGCTGGATTTCAGGTTACACAACTGTTATTGATTGCATTGCGTTGAAATGGTAGAGGGTTTGAATCGGTTGGTAACAAGTGACGAAAACTGTGTCACATACTGTATGTCTAGCACAATGTTATGGAATTATAACTCATCCATTTTCAGAAGGGATTGATCGGGTTGACGTATCAATTTGATTTGCTTTTGTGCGAATATTTTCAACGGAAATAGGTAGGGCAGGTGTTCCAAATATTCCCCTAACTATTTCTCTGTATCTCAGCCTCTTGGATTGGAAAACAAGTCGGAAACTAAATGAATATCACTAGGGACTACTCTCTTTTGGTTTTCAGACATCATATACCTTCTTACTTATGTCAGTTTAAATGATCTAGTAAAACTTCAAAAATTTTCGAAGAGAATTTTCAAGAGTGAGTTCCTAAAATCACCTACCCGTGTTCCTATTACCACCCACCAGGCGAAATTAGGAGCTTTTATTCACATTCCAGCGGTCGTGCCATACACATCAACGTGAAAAGTCGCGGGTATTTCAAATATACACTATTTCAAAATGTAAAATTAAATGTAAAGGTGTTAAAATTTAAAATGTAAAATTAAATGTAAAAGGTGTTAAAATTTAAAATGTGAAATTAAATGTAAAAGGTGTTAAAATTTAAAATGTGAAATTAAATGTAAAAGGTATTAAAATTTAAAATGTGAAATTAAATGTAAAAGGTCTTAAAATTTAAAATGTTAAAGGTCTTAAAATTTAAAATGTAAATTTAAATGTAAAAGGTTTTAAAATTTAAAATTTAAAAGGTGAAAAAGTTTAAAATGTGAAATTAAATGTAAAAGGTATTAAATTTAAAATGTGAAATTAAATGTAAAAGGTCTTAAAATTTAAAATGTAAAAGGTGTTAAATTTTAAAATGTAAATTTAAATGTAAAAGGTTTTAAAATTTAAAATGTAAAAGGTGAAAAAGTTTAAAATGTGAAATTAAATGTAAAAGGTGTTAAATTTTAAAATGTAAATTTAAATGTAAAAGGTTTTAAAATTTAAAATGTAAAAGGTGAAAAAGTTTAAAATGTGAAATTAAATGTAAAAGGTGTTAAAATGTAAAATGTAAAAGGTGTTAAAATTTAAAATTTAAAAGGTGTTAAAATTTAAAATTTAAAATTAAATGTAAAAAAAGTTAAAATTTAAAATGTAAAATTAAATGTAAAAAGTGGTAAAATTTAAAATGTAAAATGTAAAAGGTGTTAAATTAAATTAAATGTAAAAGGTGTTAAAATTTAAAATGTAAAGGGTGTATTTACTAAAATTATACTTTAAATACTATCAATGAAATATAATAAAGAAATAAACATTAAATTGAATTTTAGATATAAAAAGGAATAGACCAGTCTTACCGTTACATTCTGAACTAATGTGCTTGCAGTGTTTCAGACATATACATTTCTGGCAAATTTCACAGGTAAATCTTGTGATTCTAGTGCGCTTGTCATTTTGGCAGATTGTAGTAACATTAACATGATAAAGATTTCTTGCTACTAAAATAAACCAGATATCATAAAAACTTATCTTAACGTTCGCGTGTGTCTGTTAAATACAAATGACGGATCTGCAGATACCTATTAACACCTCAAAATTCAAGTTATCACTGAAAGTAATTCAAAGTGAGCGGGAGGATTAGCTAGGAGGGAGTATTTGTAGGGTCATCTGGTCTAAAAATATGTAACTAAAATCAAATCTAGTGTATCTCCCATATACACGTGACCACTGTACTTTCAAGTCACATAATCCATATTATGATTTCGAAACACTTACCTGGCTATTCACTGAATGGATTGGCGACATAAAGATACGTTGACCACTGAGTCAAATATGTAAGCAGCAATAGTGTTGTTGATATAACTGATAGGGAATTTGCTGTTGCCGCGACATGAGGTGAAACCCGTCTAGGAAACTACATGAACTCATAGATGTCCCGCATAGTAGCCTGCTAACACGAGAGGGTGAGATTAATCACAGGAGCGATATTTGGAACACCTACCCTAGCTACTAGAGATGCGACATCGATGTCAATGTTTTCAAAACATCGATGTTTTTAAAAAAATCATCCACGTATTTAACATCGATATATTGGGGTCGATGTTTCTGTAACATCGATATTTATACTTGTCGATGTTTTTACGTTGTCGATGTTTTATTTTTAAATGAAAAAAGTACCGTTAAAAAAATTTTAAAAATAACCAAGTAGTATAATTTTCATAATCAGCAAATTGAACATACTTTTAGACCAAAGTGACCTAGGATGAAGGGTCTGAAAAGTAGGGATACGACATCGATGTCGATGTTTTCTAAACATTGATGTCTTAGAAAAAAACATCTATGTATTGGAGACGATGTCGCATCACTAGTTGCTAAACCAGTTTTAAGAAATGGGGAAAAAAGTTTAAATACACTGAATTTTAAAAACATCGATGGTTTGGAGGCGATGTATTATCAACATCGATGTTTTAATTTTGAACATCGATGTTTTGCTGTCGATGTCGCATCAATAGTTGGTCAACCTGTTGTAAAAAATGGTGAAAAAAGTTTAAATACACTGAATTTTAAAAACATCGATTTTTTGGGTCGATGTATTATCAACATCGATGTTTTAATTTTGAACATCGATGTTTTGCTATCGTTGTCGCATCCCTACTAGCTACACTAAATATCGAAGCTACTCTTATCGGTATAAAAAGTAACGTAAAATGTTAGATTAAAATAAACAATAGTGGTTACATTTAATTATATTGTTCTTAAGGTTCAAGTTTTGTACGGTGCAAGGGCCATATTTGTCCGAAATGCCCCTTAATTTTATTGACTTATGCACAGTTCAAAAAGACAAAGTATTTTGTATTTATTAGAAGAGTTTTGACACATTTGATTAGGTAACATGTAGTTACCACCACTCCAAAGGCACAAATCTGAAAAATTGTCGTCTACAAAAACACCATGCTTCGAGAAAAATCGAGCTAAGACTCAAAGGGCGTTTTCTCATGAAAATCCGCATTTGCTGTGAAAAATCAAGATGATTTGTGACTTTGTAATAATATAAAAAAAATGAAATTATGGCATAAAAAATGCTAGGTGAAAAAATGATGGGTGACAAAAAAAATGCTGGATGAATGTTGGTGAAAATCGCCAAAATGCATTGGTGCCCATGGAGTGGTTGTAACCATATATGTTTTGCAATGTTGAATATATTTTTGGAAAAGCAGGATTCTGAAAAAATAAGAAATAAAACGTACTTGAAAAATATGCATCCGGGAATTATTCTTAATTATCAAAAAATAGAAAAGGTACCAAATGATAGGTAGGACTATACCAATAAACTCAATATATATTTCACTAAATGAAATCGCTTGTGCTAGGTTGTTACAATGTTGCCTTTATTTAAAAGCGAGAAAGAAGCGAATTGTCATTTTTTTTCGTTAATGCCCCTTAAAAAAGGTTAAAAAAGCAAAAATCAGCTTTGTAAGAAGCACTCGTTAATGTCATTTCTTTAATTGTGGTTAACCCAGGCATCCCAGAGTTGAAAGTGTTCTAACGGATAATAATAATTAACAAAAACTTCGAGAGGGTGAAATGGAATTGAAAAAGAACAGACAAAGCGCCTCCAAAACATTCCCCCAGTCAATCTCGATAAGGGATCCTCCTTCTTTTTTCCCTAACGGTTTTGTTTAATTTTTGGAGCATTAAACTCCCTAATGAAGTAAAAATAATGAGCTACACGCTTCGAAAATTACACTCACGAGAAAGAACGCGATAAAAAGGAAATAATATTATATCCGGAATCTTTTTGTGAGTGGTTCCATCGAATTCATTAATAGTACAAAGAAGACTATTAATGTTGACTTAGAATTCTATGGACAGGGGCTGAGGAGACTTTTATAAAAAGAGTTTTAAAATAGTTGGGATAAACAAATCACACAAAGAGTGCGTTAAACTAGGAAATTAGTTTCTAGCTATTTAATATTATTTTTTTACTTACGCCAATTGTGATTTGAATTCTAGGATGTTCAAACTTCAATAAAGAATTCACGATTTCATAATGGAATACTTTGTTGAAATGGATTTGTTAAACCTTCTCAGTGATACATATTTGCAAATCCGAAATATTTTTAATGAATTTGTGAAAGAAAAACCTAATTTTTTTCGATACGTGAAAAAGGTTTTCATTTTCTTCATTTATGCATTCTATTAAAGCGCAGAATATATTCCTTTTTTGATGTATTTTAAACAATTCAGTATAAAACAGTATCAGTAATATAAGCACAGCTTGTCCAGAACTTTTTTTAAAGTTTTGTTGACCGTCAGTTGAACGTAATGACCTTTAGTCCTTGCATAGACTTGAATGAACGCAATTTACAGAACCTGCTTTAGATCCTGTTCTATTTTGATTAAATATAATTTTCCGAAAAGTGATAGAGCAGTCATATACAAAGGTAGGAAAAGCATCGGAATAACTACAGGAAGTCTTTAAGTTTGAATCCAATCAAAGACCGTAGCGTACAAAGAAAGCTCGTGCACGTTAAATCTGTCGTGGTCTCAAATGTCCTCTCATTAGCATGGTTTGGAAGTTTGAAGAGTGGAGTGCCTTCTCATGTGTTACCTCGTCATCTGACTGCAGTTCACAATTACGTGGTGTCGATCTCTGATCGTCGTCAATAGCCCGTTGTGTTTCTCTAGCATGATGTTAATTAAAAATACCAATACCAGGCATACAAAGGTTATGCATCCTTTATTAGAATCTCGACAATAGCAAAAACGACAGTATAGCAGGGATGTTCAATAAAGAATGATCATAATTTTTTTAAAGGTGATTAAAAAAATCACGAAAAGTAAAATTCATATTGAATGTGTAGCGGGATAAGTGCAGAATAGATAGCGCAAGTTTCACGGTCATGACGTCATTGCTGAGGCCTTGGTAGCCGGCCAAGAACGCTTAGTTTTAATTTCGCATACGGCAACTGCATTGAAATTTTGTTTTCGCCTTTAAAAATCGTCAGATCGTCATATATTTCAAAAACCAATGTCATGTGTGTTTCTCATCCTCTATATAGTCCTGATGTACACCATGCAATTTTTTTCTTTTCCCCAATTTGAAGAAACACCTCCGGGTAAAGCGGTTTTCATCATCACAGGCAGTGGTAAAAGTTGCATAGGCGATTTTCAAGGACCTGTCAAAAAATGACTTCCAGCATGTGTATGAAGACTGGAAAAGAAGTGGGATAAGTGAATTGCATGTAATGGGGAGTAGTTTGCGAAAGACCATAAAAATTTGGAAGAATTGTAAAGGAAATTATTTTTTATTTATGTATGACCATTCTTTATTTTATATTTACGCACCAAGAAAAAGTCGTCAAAATGAAACCAAATTTTACACACGTAAGTACTACTTTGATACAAGTAAGTAATTAGAAAATCACAGAAAAATGATAATTTATCAAAGAAAAAAGTACAATGAACGAAAGTTTTAGTACTCTGTTGGACCCACTCTAGCGCGAATGCACGATGCGATACGAGCGGGCATAGAGGCATACAAGTTCCGTATAATGTCCTGAGACATCTCTTTCCACAGTTGCTGTAAGTTCGACCAAATTCGTAGGGTGTCCACCTTGCCGTCCCAAATGATGCCATATATGCTCGACTGGTGAAAAATATGGGGATCGAGCAGGCCAAGGAAGGTAGTAATGTGGCGGAGACAGCCTATTGACATCCTTGCTGTGTGTGGCCGAGCATTGTCTTGTTGAAAAATGGCTCCTGGAAGCCCTGCCATGAGTGGTATCACATGTGGCTGAAGGATATCATTGACGTACCGCTGGGCTGTCAGTGTGCCATGGATCAATATTAGGGGTGACCGTGTATCGTATGCAATGGCACCCCATACCATCTCACCAGCTGTGGGAGTGGTGTGTTGCTGTAAAATGAAGGCAGGATTGAGGCGTTTATCACGGGGCTTCCACACGAACACGATTGTCATCACTGCTCAAATTGAATCTATATTCGTCGCTGAATACGACCTGGTTCCATTCCGTTACAGTTCAATACCGTCGTGCACGTTCACCACTCCAAACGGAGGAGTCGGTGGGTGGGTGTCATTGGCAGCACACGTATAGGGATCCGCGATACCAGATGACCTTCAGACAGGCGCCTTGTGATGGTTCGGGAAAACACAGGGGCCCGTAGTGAAGGTGAGCCCAATGAGGCATTTGGCTCTACGCCTTCGTTTCGTATGATGTGACGGTCTTCTCGACGACTGGTCTGCCGAGAGCGTCCTGAGCCTGGTCACTGTGTAAATGACGTCTCGTCTTTTCACTGGTCCCAACAAATCCTAACAGTAAAATCAGAACGGCCTCATTGACGAGCTACTCGCAGAGCTGACAACCCACCTTCCATCATCCCGATGATTCTTCCCCTCTGGAACTTTGACAGCTTCTCATATTGTCTTCGATGGCGGCGTAACGGCATGCCTACCTCAGCGTTTCCTTTGGAAAAGATTAAGTACACTCAAGCAAGCTCTGCTTACCTGTCTTATACTCAAAGAAGTACGAAGTTCAACGCCCTCTAGTAGCAGTACGCAATGCGCCATCAAGCTGCATTTCTAATCATTTGCATATCTGGCCGACATGTACCTTCATGCCAAGTTTCGTTACGATCATACAATTATTTCTTCGTGCGCAAATTTTTATTGCAAGGAGTGTATATATACGTGTTTTGTTTTGTTTTTGTTTTCCTTGCTTTTTGGTGGTGTTTGAGAGAGTGTATGAGCAATTTTTTCAGCCTGATGCTGCTCATAAATAAAAAACACCATTTTATGTTGTTTGAGTCAGACTCCCTCCTGATGACGCCCTCCTTGACAAAATTACACACACACACACACACACACACACACACACACATATATATATATATATATATATATATATATATATATACATTTTCTTATAGCAAATTTTCTTTCTTATAAAATAGTTTTCATGCATACTAAAGTGTCTATATATATATATATATATATATATATATATATAGACACTTTAGTATGCATGAAAACTATTTTATAAGAAAGAAAATTTGCTATAAGAAAATGTCAATAAGTACTTACATCAAATTATATACAATGTAATTTACATATCGTCACTAGATGGCGTTTTAATCGCCGTCTACCTTCGTGAAAGGTCGTCGTCCTCCCTCCATTCGTCTGATTTTGTTTCGGAACAGATGGCATGACGTCATCTAATGCCATCCCTTCTAATGAAACATAGAAAACGTGGGGAATCGCGGACGTGAGATTAGATAATGGTTAATTAATTTGGCTTACGAATCAACTCAGGCTGTTTGCTATCGAAGACTAGTGTTGAATAATCACTTTAACCAATCAATACTTTACTGCTTATCGTCTGCCTATTATCACATCGTCAAAGCAGATACAAGATGAAATAGCATCAAGCTCCGTGTACAAACTTTGTCTAGCTCAGCTATTAGCTATCTACACAACAGTCAAACGCCTTTGTACATGGGGGCTGGTGCACGTTAAATATGTAGTGGCCTCATATATTATAATTTGGAGTGTTGTGAAATCTTAGAGAGTGGGGTGCCAAGGCAGATATAAACTGAACGTGATTCCAAATTATGAGGAACTGTCCGTGGTTACTTCACTTTGGGGATAAACCCGGAACGTCACCTATGCGTTGTGATGTTTATCCAGTGATACATCGATTTAACTAACTACACAACATAAATTGTTCACTTTTTATAGTACATACATTACTGTTCATTATTGGTCTACGACGATTGACATCAACTTCAGAATGCAAGATTTAGGAGACTTCTGAAATTAGAGCCAACCACTGTCGGGTATAATCCCTATGCGAATAATGAGAGTCGCACTCAAATGTTGTTTTCGTCATCTGACCACAGTTCAAAATTACAAGGCGTTGTTTTTAGATCTTTCCCTTCGGGATTGGTCCTGGACCATTCCCAATAGCTCGTGTTGCTCTAGTGCACTGAACTACATTCCACAATAAGGGAATTTGAAGTAAAATGAATGATAAATTCAGAATACACACATAATAGATAGGAAAATATTGGAGAACCAGAAACGAGATTTAAAAATACGAATTTTGAAATAATTCCATACATTTGTTGTTATTATATATTCGCTGTGTGATAGTAGTTATATAATTTTATTACCGATAGCAAGCAATGAATTATATGAACTGTTGGACGAAAAGGAAGAATATATATATATATATATATTCAGTGAACCGTTTCAGAACTTCTAAGAGGGGTAGGGTACATCCTGACAACTCGAAATCATATAGCAATGTGGGGTCGGAAATGCTTTACTGAAGCGGTGTTGTACACAGAAGCACCGTAAAGAAAAGAGACCGTAAGTGAGAAATCGTTTTAATAATACATGAAAAGAAGCAAAAGGTACATGAAAAGAAAAGTAAGTGTTCGAAGTTTCTTCCACGGGCTACAATGCACGCCTCATATCTCCGACGCATGGACATCCGAACATTCTGGAATACTCCAGGCATAGCTCGAATTTCTCCGGCAGCTACTGCAATTCTTGCAACCAGCTCCTCAACATTGTCAACAGGGGTGTCATAAACTAGCGATTTCAGATGACCCCAGAAATAAAAATCAAGACATGATAGGTCGGGTGACCGAGCAGGCCAACGCACGGGACCACCACGTCCGATCCACTGCTGACCAAATGTGACATCCAAGTAGTTACGAACATCTCCGCTATAATGGGCAGGGGCTCCATCGTGTTGGAACCACATTGTCTGTTATATAATTCGTCGATGCAGAAATCTGTTCATCTCTCAAAAGTTGTGGCAATACTTGCTGCAGAAAGAGCAAGTAGTTAGGTCCGGTTAGACGAGACGGTAACAGGTTAGGTCCGATGAGGTGATCTCCCATAATACCGGCCCATACATTGACCGAAAATCGAATCTGTGCTGCACGACGTCGTATTGCATGCGGGTTCTCGACCGCCCAGATATGGTCGTTATGCGTGTTGAAAATTCCTTCCCTTGTGAAGGATGCCTCATCGGAAAACAACACTTCAGCAGGAAAAAGGGGATTTGTAGCACATTTTCCAAGGTACCACTGTGCGAAAGCAATACGAGGTGCATAATCCTCCGGTTGCTGTGTCTGGACACGCTGCACGTGAAATGGATGCATGTCTTCTTTTCGGAGAATCCTCCAGACGCTGCAATGGGAAACCCCGACTGCGTTTGCTACACTTCGTGTACTCGTTCTTGGATTCCCCTGTACATGCTGCAGCACATTCTGTTCGACGTCTGCAGTCCGTGCTGTTCTTACCCTGTCCCTGTCAGCTCTTTCTAATGAACCTGTCTCAGCTAACCCTTAGTGCAGTCTTGCAAATAAATTATGACTGGGGATACGCCTCGTCGGATATCGTTCCGCGTACAAACGCTGTGCGGCTGGCCCACTACAATTTGCAGCCCCGTACGCCAAATGCATATCGTCTAACTCTGCGATCGTGTAATCATCCATCCTACTAACTTGGCGTTCTTGTGCGAAATGAAGATTCCCTACACGAAAGCTCATGATTTTCGCACAACACCATCTACCGCGTCAGGAAAACATTTCTGACTGCCCATTGGTATATGATTTTGGTTCGTCAGGATGTACCCTACCCCTCTTAGAAGTTCTGAAACGGTTCACTGAAACACCCTGTATATATATATATATATATATATATATATATATATATATATATATATATATATATATATATATAATAACACAAAATACAAAATAACAGCAACATAACACACACAAAATAACCAAACAGCCGGGGTGCATTAACCAGAAACCGAAACTCGAAACTACCCATGCAAGCGCGCTGTAGCTGCAGACATAGCATGGTAAGCAATATAATTTCAAGAACACAAGAATTTCCAAAAATATATTCAATAAAAGTCTTAAAAAATGAAGAAATGTTGGTGGATCAGGGCTTCATCAGGGAGGAGCCTGACCCAAACAATATAAAATGGTGTTTTCTACATATGAGCAGCATTAAGCTGAAAACATTGCTCATACACTCCCCCAAACACCACCAAAAAACAAGTAAAACGAAAACAAAATACCAAAACAGAGCAGGAACAAAACGAAATCAAACCCGAAGGCACAGTCGTGAGATCAACAGCAACAACCCTAAAAATTACCACCAAATGCCATCAAGTACACAATCTAAATATATGCTAACACCATAGTTCCGATGCAACGAGTCCATAAAAAGCAGAAAAATAAAAATATAAATAATATTAAAATCCCCTATTCAAAAAGATATTCATAAATAGTAAAATAAAATAGAAAATCAACTCCCATGGCTCTGAGGAAATTACGAAATACAATTATTCATGAGTTGTGTTGCTGTTGATATTAATAAATCTTTCAAAAATATTATTAAAGAATGAATAAGGGTATTTGTTATTGAAAAGTGTGTTTTTTAGATATTTACATTGTCATTTTTTATCATTTTTAAAGACTTTTGTTGAAAATAAAATTTTTTTGGAAATCCTTGTGTTCTTGAAATTATAGATAGATATTTCAATTTTACTAAAATTTCATAGGTGAAATTTAAACTCGGAAGTTTTTATGAGTTGATTTCAGTACCCCGCTCGTAAATGCAAAAGTCCCATACGTCAAAGGTAAGATAAAAATAATACCTTCAGCCCACGGTTTTTACATAGTACTCAGTTTATTTTATTTTCTCTATTTCCCTACCTAACAAATATAATTTATAATATTTGTAATGCGCTTATATTCTAAGCGAAAAACCCTTGATGCTAAACAAAATGTCAAAAGTCCATTGTTAAACGATAAAATAAAAGTTGCCTGCACAACTGCAGAAAAGAAAGAACCAACCTCTTCATTCGAGCAATTTTACCATGCAGAGAAAATTCTAGTTTAGCGTTTGACATGAACTAACGCCTTATATAAAATCAAATTCATAAAATTTGCTTAAGGGCCTGCTTTAAATTAAATTGAACACCAACTTCAAAATTTCCAATAGGAACCTCCCTATTTCGACACACAATATCGAATGTAAATCACATTTTAACTTCATATACCAAATTCCATCTCATTAGGTCTTAGCCTTTCGAAGTTATGAGTACAGACAGATTGGAGTTCCTAATGTTAAATCAGTGTTTTACACTTTTATGGACATGTTCCTAAATAATATTTCTATACAGCTGATATTTTTCACCACGTTAGTTAAACAACCCAAGCAAAATTCACATAATTTTTTTTCAAAAATAGTTTTTAGTATGCAATAATAATTATTAAATTAATGTTAAATACGTTACTTGAATTTGAAGTTATAGGTTGAAAGGCCTCCATAACAAATCCGATTGTTCAAGACGATTAAAACCGGTTAGAGGGGTAATAAATAGTTTGTTGGAAGGTGGAATTGAATTATGTATCTAATACGTTCCCAGGTAAATGGTAGTTTTATTTAAGTTAAATATGAATATATGAATGTTTGGAAGGAAAGAAAACAGTGAATTGAATAAGGTATGTGTGTTTATGTATGTATGTTTAAGAAAGTTATATAAATGTCGGGGCGATAAGTAAACGATGAATTTAATTACATACACTTTGATTCTTGAGAAAATAATCTCAGGATCCAGTCTGAAATTGGTGAAGTTGGATCTCCTTGCAGCCTTCTGAGGGGATTACACTCATAATTGCACCTTGTAACCTGTAGTGTATCCTGTGCTGACTCCCAGCCAATTATGACCTTCTTGAGCAATAAAATCTTTCCAGAGAAGAATTTTTTTTATTCTACGAAAATGAGCAATCTAACCTTTTGAGAGGATGGTATTCCTAGGAAAAGAGAAATCAAATCTTTCCAATGGAGTATATTCTAAGAAAATGAGCAATAGCTCCTTTGCAAAGATTCTATTCTCAGAAAATGAGCAAAATAATCTTTCCAATGAATTATATTCTAAGAAAATTAGCAATATAATATTTCCAATGCTTCCATTCTAAGGAAATTAGCAATAGAACCTTTTGAGAGGATTGTATTCCAAGGAAAAGAGCAATCGAATCTTTCCAAAGGAGCCTATTCTAAGAAAATGAGCAATAGCACTTTTCCAAAACATTCCATTCGTAGAAAATTAGCAATCGAATCTTTCAAAGTGATTCTATTATAAGAAAAATAGCAATAAGAAAGGATTATATAGTAAGAAAATGAGCAATCGAACCTTTTGAGAGGATTGTATTCCAAAGAAAAGAGCAATCGAAATTTCCAAAGGAGTCTATGCTAAGAAAATGACAATAGTACATTTCCGAAAGATTATATTTCCATAAAAAGAGCAATATAATACATAAAAGGGATTCTATTATAAATTGTATTCCAAGAAAAATAGAAATCAAATCTTTCCAACGGAGTCTATTCTTAGAAAAGGAGCAATATAATATTTTCAAAGGTTCACTTCTAAGTAAATGGGCAATGGAATCTTCCCAAATTATTGTATTTCAAGGAGAGGAGCAATATAATATTTCCAAAGGATTCTATTCTACAGAACGAACCAGTAGAATGAAAGCTTGAATGAATCCATGGATTCTGAAGAGATATTGTTGTTTAATCAGATAGTATGGGATAAAAACAACACTACACTACTGGTAAATCTCGTGATGGTTAGATGGCGACGCGAAACACTAAAAATTTCAAAGTTACAGGCATTTTTAATGTTAATTATTAATTTAATCTAAATAATCTAAAATGTGTGTTCATAAGAAATCTATGCATGCGAAAAACGGCAGATTAATATACAAACTTGACTAGCTCTAAAGCGACGTAATTTTCTAACATTACGTAAACAAATATATTTAAATACTGTAGTTGTTTTGCGTAAAGCAATTTCTCTTTCGAAACTTTATAACTGCAATTAAACTCTCAAAAACAATTTTTTTATACTAGCAAATTATATGGTCAGATTAAATTTACATTAATGATTACACTATTTAGTTCGTTATCTATAGTTCATAAATATGTTCATAGAAAACACGATTTTTGTTGTCTAGACAGCTTTTTTCCTATTAACTTCATTAGTTGAAAGTTGATCCTATCTATTCACAGTTTGTTAATTTATGTGCTTTTAACCTATAATATCTCATAACAATTTTGTTAAATAATCTTTCCATCTTCTATAAACATTCTGTACTAAAACAGTCGTAGCAAAACGAAGCAAGTTTTCTATCAAAATGAGACTCAGCATGTATGTGATAAGTGGTCATAAATTGTCATATTATCAAATTAAGAAAAATAGTAGGATTGTATCATAAATCAGAAACTAGTTGTAAATACTCCTCTAGTGACGATAAGTGTCAATATACCACGTGGTGTGGAGGCCATTGGAGACATGCTATGAGTTCCGCAGTAGCTTAATTGGTATTGTCCCGAATTAGCAAATGAAGGGATTACAAGTTCGAATCCCAATCTAACCAAATACTGTTGTGAGCATGGAGGCAAACGCATCTTACGTCCGTCGTGGCTCAAATGTTCTCCTGTTGGCGTGGTGTGGAAATTGGAGAGTAAGGAGAGTATGTCCTGATTTTAATACGTCAACGACTTAAATATTTTAAATCATATAACTCGGTTTTAGAAGACATCGTTGGAGAGAATCCTTATCCAAACATTTTTCGCTTTTTACATGACTTTTTTCATCCATCACATATAATTTTACATACTACCATTTTATTATTCGATTGCATATTTCAGCTCTTATATTCGGATCTCTTACACAAGATATCTTAGACCTATATTTACTCGTAATGACATTGTTTCAAAATCATAGAATAATGTATTTGAGTTCCATTTTTGTCTTGAGTTTGGAACAATATGTCCCAAGACGATTCGAACCACAAAATCATATCCAATCTAGAAGAAGTTTACTATCTTAATACTTTGCGACCAAATGTGACGCAATTGACGACCCAAACGTGTGAGGAATGGAACACCAATCTGGATAAATCATCTCTGTGTTTGTTTATTTTGATGCGTTAATTAATGTTTCGGAATTTGGTATATCGTCTGTTGCTCTGGACTATGCTGCGAAAAATTTGGCAATCACATGTGAAGCTTGGATTGATTGATCACTACATCTCTTCGTGGACTATTAATAAAATTCTTTCTTTATATGAAATCAAAATGAGATTATGGTTATAACTCTATTCAGTGTTCAGTAATTTTTACTATTCAACTAATTAAAGCACACATTATTTAATAGATGGATACAAAATAAATACAGCTTCGTATTACATCAGATAGTCATTTAGGTGTTAACACTACAAATCTTACTTTTAGCATAACTAATTCGATAGCTTAATTTTGCGAAATTTTAGGTTTACGTAACACTTTTATGCAATTAATTTTCACCAGCACGCATGTTCATCTAAAGAATAGGTTATAATCCAAAAATGTATCAATAAAGTACTTATTTTAAAGGCACGAAATAAAAAGCTGAAAATATAGAAGATATGAAACTACAAATTTATAAATGCGTAGGTTTCTTTTGCACAGCTTTTTTTCACTCTCCAACTATCTCTTGATTTATAAAATGGAGATATAAACCATATCACACATATTTGGTCAACACTCTATATTCTGTAATGCGTATTTGACTTTGAAGCATTCTAAATGATTTCCTATTTTGATCTTGCGCCATAAAAAAATCGTCCACTCAACTTCCAATGCAGTCAAACCAGTATATTAGACAGATGGACCGTCACTAACAGATTATCGTTGTTTGTATACTTGTATATTTTTAACCTTTTAAAGTTATTTTTATTATCCTGGTTGTTTTTGAATATTATATAATATTGTGTTTGTCGCAGCTTGTCCTATATTAAACGTTGCGCCATAAAACCCAAATCAACCAATAGCTCGTCGCGTTCCTAAATTGCAACGTTAATTACATACTTAACTACCTTATTAGATATTTAGGCAGGTATGTAATTAGAGTCACACTGTAGCAATACTTTGGCGGTGGTCAGGGATCAATTCCAAAAAAAAAAAAAAAAAAAAAAAACGAGGTCCACTCCTCGTTACTTTGAATCACGCTCTCATGAGACGAGAACGCCTGAACCCCAGTGTATTAATAGAAACGTCTTTAACGTTTGCATGTTTATGGTTTAGTTTAACCTTTCTGACTGAGGTTTCGACCAGGTGTCTGGTGATTAGAAAACTGCCAAGATCTTGTAGGACGAGATATCTCGTTATTCGAAAAGAACTGAGCTGATATTGAACTATCATCGCAAGGAATAGGCAATCGTGATGATGAGACATCTAGTTCGTTTCCAAATTTCGTCAGATCTTAATGGATGAGATCAATAAACAATTCAGTTAGGAGAGTTCGAACGACAATATACTCAAAGTAAAGTAAAGCAATTTAGCAAGGTCTCTTGAAAATTTCAAGGCCAGGAATGGTTTTAAGAGCAAGGTGTTTGCAAACGGTGTTGCAAGTTCAAAACTAGGTTCAGCTGAAAACCTCCTCCGTGTAGTAGGGGCTTGGTGCACTTTAAGACCCAGTGCACACATCCGGTTTTTTTCAACGTACGGCGCCGTTGCGGCAACGCAAGTGCGGTCTGAGATACATTAGATCCAATGGAGTAGTGCACACATGTCTCCGGCGCCGTTCCCGCTACGCACATCCAACTCGCGTGCAATTTGTACCGCAGTTCCCGATGGCGCCTCAGATCGCCGCGAACGCTTCTCCGTTCTGAAGTCCCTTGTTTTCACGAATAAATGGAATATAAATAACGATTAACAAATGGTTGTTTCCTGTACCGTCTATTTTGTTTCAAAATATACTCATTTTACACCAAGTAAGCGAAATAAACACGTTTTCTTCGATATAATGTTTATCGCAAATGGCGCGAAATGGGTATTTGTGTAATTTTACGGTTATATGTCCATAGTTGTGCTTCTGTGCCGCAACGGCACCGCACGTTGAGAAACGGATGTGTGCTCCGGGCATTAATCTGACATGATCTCAAACGTCCTCACATTGACGAGGTGTGGAAGTTTGGAGATGGGAATCAGAGATGCGACATCGATTTCGATGTTTTCGAAACATCGATGTTTTTTAAAAAACTTCGATGTATTTAACATCGATGTATTGGGGTCGATGTTTTTGTAACATCGATGTTTATACTTGTCAATGTTTTTACGCTGTCGATTTTTAAATGAAAAAAGTACCTTTATAAAAATTTAAAAAATTACCAAGTAGCATAATTTTTATAATCAGCAAATTGAATATACTTTTAGACCAAAGGTGTAGGGTCTGAAAAATAGGGATACGACATCGATGTCGATGTTTCCAAAACATTGATGTTTTATAAAAAACATCGATGTATTGCAGCCGATGCCACATCACTAGTTGCTAAACCAGTTATAAGAAATGGGGTAAAACGTTTAAATGCACTGAATTTTAAAAACATCGAAAGTTTGAGGGCGATGCATTATCAACATCGATGTTTCAATTTTGAACATCGATGTTTTGCTGTCGATGTAGCATCACTAGGTGCTAAACCAGTTTTAAGAAATGGGGAAAAAGTTTGAATTCACTGAATTTTAAAAACATCGATAGTTTGGAGGCGATGCATTATCAACATCAATGTTTTGCTGTCAATGTTGCGTCCTTAGTTGGTCAACCAGTTTTAAGAAATGGGGAAAAAAGTTGAAATGCACTGAATTTTAAAAACATCGATGTTTTTGGAACGATGTTTTATCAACATCAATGTTTTAATTTTGAACATCAACATCACTGTTTTGCTGTAGATGTTGCATCCTTAGTTGGTAAACCAGTTTTAAGAAATGTGGAAAAAAGTTTTTAAATGCACTGAATTTTAAAAATATCGATGTTTCAAAACATCGATGTTTTGCTGTCGATGTCGCATCCCTAATTGGAATACCAGCTCAGATATGGTCTCATCTGACCATGGTTCAAAATTACATGATTTTGACCTCGAATATTTTCTTCCTGGTTTGATCCCAGACCATCGCATATAGCCCCTATATAATTACTGTTTGATTTAACAGAAATCCGATTGCCGGATTTCCACTTAGGAGATGAAGCTCAGAATGGGGAAAAAGTTTCGTAAGCGTCTCATTGAATGAGATATTCCAAAGAGGATAGACATTTTTATTATGCTTCGAAATTGAAATCACTGAACTGAACTGCATTTGAGTAAGAAGCTTATAAAAAGGCAATTGTATAGTTCTCGATATTATATTTTATAGTGCCTTTCTTCCATCAAAAGGAGCGTTAGAGTCTGAGTATTGAAAACTTGATACTCTGGCTGCTGAGTTACTCAATCTTCAGCAACCGTAAGAAAAAAAGAAATATAGCAACCACAATAGTCTTCCCACGACTACCGAATCTTTGTGGAAGTATGACTATAGATTTATTGGCTTTTGCGTCAACGCCACAGTAATAAAACGCAGAAATCGGATCGAATGCTAGCTGGAGAATAAGAAAGGGACTCTAAAAAAAAAAAATCGAAACCGTAAAAGTTCTGATAACACTAGAGCAGTTCTCTCTTCCCACATAGAAATGAGTTTAAATCAACAGAAAGAAATCTATAAATAATTTTATACAGAAACTGAGTAAATGACTTGGAGGATCGAAATCTAATCTGGGTTTCCGCTAGAGCTAAGAAATATTTTTCTACTGCATGAGTACATTTCAAGTGATTTCAATCTTGAGGTTACAATGTATTGCATGCAAAGTTCAGACCTGAGGTAAAACTGAGAATATGTATCCTTGTTTTCAATTTTAAGACAAGTTGCAAATTTGAATTTTTTAAAAGAGGTATTTGCTTAATATATTATAGAAAATGAAATATTCGCATAAAAATATACACAGTCCAGTCACATTAATGTGACCAACACCTACTTTCGACGTCAACGTGAAATAACCAATCACAAAAGGCAAATGGCAGCAAATTGCAGTGGAGTGTATATAAAGGATGTCCTAGGGCATCGGAAAGCATTTCAATAGTTGGCGTAATGCAGAAACGTAGCGATTTATCCGACTTTTAAATGGGGCATGATTATTGTCTTTCGGGCCAAGGGTGGAAGCATATCGGAAACGGCTAATTTTGTGAACTGTTCGCGTGCCACCGTGGTAAAACTATATACCGTGCATGACAAAATGGCACTATCCAAAATCAGCGGAGTGGCACATGTGGTGCACCATGGGCAATAGATGACAGAGGCGAACGAAGGCTACGGAGATGCGTTCGGGCGAATAGACGTGCAAATGTTGAGCAACTGACCGCCCAGACGAACCAAGGGGCTACCAAGAGTGTATCCTACACAACGGTTCAGCGAACGTTACTGCGCATGGGCCTCAGCAGCAGACGCCTGGTTAATGCACCTATGCTGACTGCTGTTCATCGACGATGAAGGCTGGAATTTGCACGCCAGTACCGTAACTGCACGTCCACAGAATGGCGACAGGTGGCTTTTTCCGATGAATCACGTTTTATGCTCCATCGGACAGATGAACGTTGGCTTATACGGCGTGAAACGTCTGAAAGCAAACACCCTGCAACAATTGCCGGAAGGATCCAGGCTGGAGGAGGGAGGTAATCTAGCACAGCTGGCTACGGCACTGGAGTCGGCATGGCTCAACATCCCAGTGAACACCTTCAGAAACCTAATTGACTCTCTTCCTGCACGTCTCGCAGCGGTTCGCTCTGCCAAAGGTGGTTATTCTGGCTTTTGACAGGTGGTCACATTATTGTGACTGGACTGTGTAGAATAAGAATTTGTTTGTATATTTTTGGATTTTTAGGAATTATTTGCTTTAAGATTTCGCTTTATAATATATAGGACCGCGGTAACTCGGTTGGAAGAGTAAAGGACTATCAACCGTAAAGTTGCGAGTTCGAATCCAGCCAGATTCGAGACCGGCATTTACAAAGGTGGCTGGTGCACGTTAATTATTATTTTTACATTATAATGGTGGTAATAGTAATTAATTTACGTCAAACTGTAGCAATGCAACAGAATGGTTGACCAAATATGATCACTGTACCGTAAAACACCAACTAGCCAACAGTATGTTAGAAACGGCTCGGAAGTAAGGGAAATATCCGAAGACAACAGTAGGGAAAATCCCCATTCAAACCTCTTCGTGTTATAGTGTTCAGATGTTTTTTTTTAAATCTCAGATTTTAAAACCCATCACAATATTTAGATCGTCCACTATTTCCATACGTTTTACATTTTTCACCATGCTGATCACCATGTTTTAATCATAGCATTACATCCATGCTTCGAATTTCTTGCGTAAGACTTGCATCTACCTTTTATTACAATGTTATTACATTTACTGTAATTATATTTATTTTATATTGCGTTTGGAGCAGCTTGTCCGTTTTTGGATCTTGCGCCATGAACTCCCCAAGTCTTATCAAATTTGAGGACAACACCACGAAATTTTTTAAGACGGTCAGTTGACGAGTTCAACACATGAGCTGACACCCCACTCTCCAAACTTCCACACCTCGCCAACGTGAAGACATTTGAAGCCACGACTCTTTTAATGTGCAGTAGCCCCTGTGTAAATGACAGTTTTTCGTTGGACATATACTAACTCACAACCCTCCGGTTGGTAATCCGGTACTACTCCAACATGATTACCACGGCCACATTTCCAAAATGTATAATACTTGATAACAATTATATTAATACCATAATGGAAAATTTGAAGAATACTTTTTTCACACAATCTCAAAACTAAACAAACCAGCATGTGTCGATTTGCGCAAAACACGATACGTATTAGGGAGGTAGTTATTTAATGTCACAATATTACTGTTTTTTTTGTGTGTGTTTGTGGCCGCGGGGGCCTGTTAGGAATAGAGGAGGATTATTAAAAACCAGAGGGTTGTGAGTTCGAAACTAGATCCAACTAAAGGTCGTTGTGTACATGCTGGCTAATGCATGTTAAATCTTGTGTGGTCTCTAACTTCCTATCGTTGGCGTGTATTGCAAGTTTAAGAGTTGGGTGCCAGCTCAGGTGTTCACCTGGTCGTCTGACTGTGGTTCACAATTACAAGGTGTTGTCCTCTGACCATTCCCTTTAGAATGGATTCCAGAACATTAATAATATACCCTTGAATTACTCCAGTACGACATTGATTAGTTACTTAACCGAACTCTCAACTTTTCGCTCCTACCTATGAAACTCACACATGTCCATAAAAGTTTCACTCCTGTGTGTATGAAAGTTCCAACTCCTGTGTATGAACGGTTCACTCCAGGGTATAAAAGTTTCACTCCTGAGTATGGAAACATTTTATTCATTTTAGAATATAAACGCAAAGACCGATGTGTCATTGTTTTAGCCATAATTTTTATTGTTTAAATCTTAACATTTTTGGTTTTAGACTTAACATTTATTGTTTTAATCGTAACATTTATTCTTTAGCTGAACAGCAATAAAGGTTTACGCTTAGCAATACGAAGAAAATATATCAACAATATGATTTTATTTATTTTTGTGCATATAAAGTTCGTCTACAAATATAGAAATTACTCTATGATAGGTATAATTTTCAAGCTAGATATAGGTAAAAGTAGTGTTCCTACGGTGGTATGCAGTTTTATATACGTATTATGGACATGGCACCACTTACTTCTCTCATATGATCTCATCCTATCGCCAATAAAGTTACTGAAGAATAAATTCTGAAATGATACGTAGTTTGTTCTTTAACGTCACATTGGAACAACTAAACATAGTATTGGTGACGTTCCACGATCAATCCCGAAGGAAAAGATCCAGCCTTGTAATTTTAACCACGGTCAGATTACCAAAAAAATTGAGCTGATACACAATTCTCCAAACTTCTACCCCACGCCAACGAAACGGCATTTGAGACAACAGATTTAATGTACCCCAGCTCCCGTGTATACGACGGTCGTTAGCTGGACCGAGTTTCGATCTCGCAATCATGCAGTTGCTAATCCGTTGCTCTTCCAAGTGGGATACCACGGCCCAAATTCCGAAACGAAATAAGATGGTTGATTGGACGTTGGGAAGATAAGACATGCCAAACATTTAAAAATGGCGATATAATAAATTTTAAGGTAACCCCGATAATAAAATCTGTATTTTTTTTTTTGCATTACGCATTTGGACACCATAAATAAAATCTTAGCAAACAATCTGGTTTGTTAATATACGCTGAAAATATTTCTTATAGTTTTAAACCAATACCAATAATGCTAATTTTATAAGCACCACGGTAGAAGATTTTCTCACTTTACTTTCATCGTTCATCAATAAATTATACACTGCCTTTATCTAAACCGGTTCGTGGGTTTCATTTAAAAAACGAAACTGAATTCAAAAAGTACATATTGCTTTTATTTCAAGCTGAAAGCTTGTTAGAGTAAATCGAATTTTAACCGATCTGGGAATAATATCTGAATAATATATGATCTGAATAATATATGGTGAAATAAATTAAGAAACTTTGCATATTTTATCGAATTTCATGAAAAGAACTGAACTGAATGTAAAACCACTGTTTCTAGACAAAAATGCAAATCTTGTACGTCAAATACGTAAGCGTACACGTGTCAGTAGAGAAACAGACGGAGCTAGTAGACAAACAGGCTTTATAAGCGCGTGAAAGTTAAGACGCATTTCGTTCGCTAGCACACCTCAGCGAATTCCTTGGTGTTATTTTGCAGCACTCGGTTAATTTCAAATTGTAACAGTAAAAATGAGTAACCACCAACGTTTAGATGATGGAAAGAGATGGCGAATTGTGGGAAGGCTAGAAGCAGACCATTCTCAAGTCCCAATTTGTAGAATGTCGTGTTTAACTTATGTAAATAGTTCCAGGATACCGGATCCATCGAGAGAAGGCCTGGGCAAGGTCATCAAAGAGCCATGACGGCCAGAGAAGATCGTCATTTGTCGATTAGAGCGAGGCGTAACAGGAGTGCTACAGCTTCTCAGCTCTCTCGTGACTTATATGCAGCCACAGGAACCCGTGTATCAAGGGTGACTGTTTCTAAAAGACTTCATGAGAGAGGGTTGTTCGCAAGAAAACCTGCTGTTTTCGTCCCACTCACTTCTACGAACAGGAGAATCCGTTTATCATGGTGCAGAGAGCATAGAGATTAGAGTATGGATCAATGGGCGAACATTCTCTTCACGGATGAGTCCCGGTTCAGCCTAAACACCGATTCTCGCCGTACGTTCATATGGATAGAACCAGGGAACGGCTACCTACCCTCCAATGTCCTCGAAATCGACCATTATGGCGGAGGAGGTTTAATGGTCTGGGCAGGCATTATGTTGGATGGCCGCACACCTCTCCATGTCTTTGAAAGAGACAGTGTGACGGGTGTGAGGTATACTGATGAGGTCTTGGACCCCTATGTTCGCCTTTTCAAGGGTGCAGTTGGCCCTGAGTTCATTTTAATGGACGATAACGCGAGGCCACATAGAGCTCTTCTGGTCGACGAATTTCTATAGAGTGAGGATATTAGCCGGATGGATTGGCCAGCCAGATCTCCAGACCTCAAACCTATAGAGCATGTCTGGGACGCTCTGGCGAGGGCAATTGCAACTCGCAAACCCCCTTCGAGAACCATCCAGGGAATGAAAACAGCTGTTCTGAACGCGTGGGACCAATTGCCACAGGAAATGATAAACTGCCTTATTTCAAGTATGAAATCACGCTGCGAGACCTGTATATCTGTAAGAGGGGACCACACCCCCTATTAACCCATTTGTTTTGTGTATTCTGCAACCGCTGTTTCATACCTTCCGACTCCAACGAGTGTTACGCACGATCATGCGTGTGTATTACAATTATTGAATGGTTAATTGTTTCGTATTGTATCAATGCATGTACATATCAAATTTCATTTAAATCGGTACAGTAGTTCTAGAGATAATCGACCAAGTCTGGAAATTCTCTTAATTTCTTACACCAGTATATTTGAACCAGTACACCTAAAAAACAGAAAATTTTGGTCTTCCGCGAGAGAAGGTCGAAGTTCCTCTTAATTAACAAGTTTCTTTTCTTATACAACTCAGATCCTTCTGAAGTATTCGTTGAAATCAATATTTTTCTTCATAAAATACGCAGTAAAATCGATTCTGTTTTTGGAAAATTTTAATTAATTGTAAATATTTGTTTTGTGTACACTGGTGACATTTATTTTAAAACAAGCTCCGTTATTCCACGTGCCGCTGAATGGAAGTTCCAAGAAAAAATTAATTACCTTGAAAAAGAGTACCTTAAAATTAAATTTGACATCATCTTATAAAATTATATAATTCAAAAACAACGAATCATTGTTGAAAGAGTTACACAAATCAAAACATATTAATAGGATAACTGAATGCAAGACTGTGTTGGAAGTTTGCAATTATTAATGAAAATGACCTTACGGGTATTGATAATGATTATAAAACTCAAAATCGTATTATGGACTCTATGGATGGATACATGTGTACACGTTTGCATCCGAAGTAATTTGCATAAGTTATTAAAAGATTAAAATATTATTAAAAAAAGTATATCATGGACACTTAAATAGTGCTCCCATATGCATATTAAGGAGCAGTGATTAATCTGAACACTTTCTCTTCAATCAATACCTAACCAATTCAATCCTATAAACTACGGTTACTATTATAATCTACACTGAAGAGCCAAAATATTATAACTACCTACTCAATAACGCGTTGCAACTCCTTTGGCCTGCAAAAAAGCTGCAACTCGCCTGAGCACACATGCCACAAGTTATTGGCACATGACTGGAAACGGGTTGTACCAAATGTCTAAGCAGCGGTCACGCAAAGTCGAGATATTCGGACATTGTGGTGTTTGAGCTCTGATCTTCCGCTCCATGACACCCCATATGTGCTCTATTGGATTACGTTAGGTAGCCCAGACACTAAGTGGAATTCATCAGTATGCTCCCCGAACCACTCCAACAAAATTCGAGCCTTGTGACAAGGAGCGTTGTCCTGCTGTAAGATTCCATTTACAGTTGGGAAGACAGACAGGTTCATCTGATTCGTAATGATGTTAAGATAGTTCGCAGCGTTCATGGTCTTTTCTACCACAACTACGGATCCCTGAGTCGTCCATAAGAACGTCTCCCAAAGCATAATACCGCCACCACCAGCCTGTGAATGACCTGCTGTACAAGAGGGGAGCAACAGTTCGCCTGGCAGATGGCGTACCCTGACACGACCATCGGCGTGATGAATGAGAAATTGGGATTTCTCTGACCAGGCAACTCTCTTCCACTCATCCGTGGTCCAGTCTCGATGTTCCCGGGCCCACGGTAGGCGTAGTTGACAAAGTGGCTTGATCAACAGAGGCACACGAGTGGGACGTCTACTGCACAGTCCCATATTCAACAGTGTCTGTTGAGCTGTGTGTTCCGAAACACTTGCGCTTGGACCTACATTGTATTGAACTGTCAGCTGAGCCACTGTCTCGCGCCGATTTTGCTTTACCAAACGGGACAGCCTCTGACGTGCTTTTTCTTTGATGACGCGTGTACGACCAACACCTTGGCGTCTACTGTTGGTGTCACCGTCATTTATCCACTTTGCATGAGTACTAACAACGGCAGATAGTTAACAACCAACCTGTCTTGCAGTTTCGGTGATACTCGTTCCGAGTCTTCGGGCCATTACGATCTGCCCTCTACCAAATCCTCTTAGATCAGCAGCCTTTCCCATCACTCGCAAAAGTAAGTGCAAGAATGATTACTCACCTTCTCCAGCAGCAGTTAAATACTATTCTCACTTAATGACGTGCGTTCCACGTCATCCAGACGAGTTGATTGAAAAATGTGGGGATGGTCATAATGTTTTGGCTCGTCAGTGTATAGACACTATATGGACAAAAGTATTTGGACCCTGCAGAAATTCAAAGGAGGATCCATCTTAGTGTAGGGGTGTTATCCTGGTTAAGACTCGGCCCATTGCTTCATGTGCCTGGTACCACGAACGCTGACGTGCACCTCCATGTTCTGGATCATTCGGCCTTGCCTACATTATGGTAATACTACGGCGATGATGGTTGTTTCTTCCAACAGGATATGCCATACTGCAAGACGTGTGCTGGACTAGTTTTCTGAAAATGAGGTGAATTTGCCTGACTGGCCTGTTCAGATCCCCAATCTCAATCCGATCGAGCAATTGTGGGACAAACTGGAGCGACGAGTACGACACAGCCAACCACGTTCATCTTCAAATTTCTCTTCTCAAAGTCCTGCAAGACGTATGGTGAATTTTTCTTGCCGAGACTTACAGGGAACTTGTGGAAAGTGCCTCGACGTGTTGCAACTGTAATACAAAAAATAAGGGTCTACCTGACATTAAAAATTGTAATAAAGCAACTCTTTTAAAAAGCATGCAGTGTTAAAATACTTTTATCCATATAGTGAATCTAAAGCAGATTCTGATACACTTATTTAAAACCCTGTGGATAAAGTACACTACGTATTAACTCCTGTTGTATTTGTCTTAGGTGTTCAGAGGGGGTTAAAAACAATTCGAAATCTCCAGAAGAAAAACATTGAGCAGCACAACTCAAACTGTTTTACTTTCAGTATTGCTGGAAAAACAATATTTTTAAATTTATATTTGAAGAATTAAATAAGTTCCAATATTTATATAAGTTTGAATAAGCTTTTACTTTCAAATCAAACTTTTACTTTCTAATCAAACTTTACTTTCTAATCAAACTTTTACTGTCGAATCAAACTTTTACTGTCGAATCAAACTTTTACTTTTTTTATCAAACTTTTACTTTCAAATGAAACTTTTACTTTATAATCAAACTTTCACTTTCGAATCGAACTTTTACTTTCTAATCAAACGTTTACTTTTTAACCTGTATGATGCAGCACATTGACTTTTGTTGCAACTAAAATATCGCTTACACCAGCGGCATGGTAGCGGAAGATGCTATATCCCCCTTTTAAGTGACAGCTGGTTTGATCACTATTTCCTATCTGTGAGCGACTGACCTTCTAGAGGGTCCCTTCTTTTGTTCGTTGGCCCCCTACCCTTGCCGACCGCGAGGTGTGAACGCTTTGGAGAAAGCAAAAAGTCGTCAAGTGATATCTCTTCTCACGCTAAATGACACTATGAAAGGAAAACGTCAGTCGTAAATGCCACTCACGGCCCTATCGCTCAATTTAGGTAATTACGTATGAGGGCTCGGATAATCAGGAAAAAGGCCATTCTGTGAGACGATTGAAAAAATCTAAGCGTCGCAGCGTAAAGGCTAATCAAACTTTTACTCAAATCAAACTTTAGTTTCAAATCAAATTTTTACTTTCAAATCATACTTTTATTTTCCAATCAAACTTTTACTTTCTAATCAAACTTTTACTTTCTAATAAAATTTTTACTTTCTAATCAAACGTTTACTTTCTAATTTAAAAATATCAATGATTTAAAAATATTTGAATATTGATATGAAAAGGTTCAAAACATTTAATTTTGTGCAGGTTCAATTTTGTAAAGAAACGAGTCCATTGAATGATAAAAGTGTTAGCGATAAACCATACGAACGTGATTTTCTATATGGTATCTTGCAACGGAAAAAACAATACTTCATTTTCAAATTTTACTTCGAAGTATGTGTTTTTTCTTGGCGGAATGCGTACATTTCGACCAACTTAGCATAAAAGTCATTTATTCAATACACATTGATTTGTAGAATTCCGTTTCATTTAAGGTATCCGCATACGTTCGGTTCACTTTTATTTAAAAAATGCTATGCATAAGCAATTTAATATTACTTTTATAATTATTTGTGTTTAATTTTAAATTTATTTTGTGTTGTTTTAATTTTAAAGCGAATTAGTGTAGTAGACTATCATTTTCATACCACAAAGACTTTAAGGGGACATTTTTGTCTTAAATGACGAAAGATAGTTTATTTTTTTACTTTATGAGTTGAAGATTTGTTATGAAACTTTGCAGTCTCAAACATTCGTCGGAAGCTTAGATTTTATTACAAATTATTTGGAGTCACCTTATGATACACTGCTGTTTGTAAAAAATGCAACACCATGGAGGAATCATCTGAATGAAATTAAATTTGCAGCAAATATCAATTATAGGATGTTATGCAAAGTAGTAAAGTTTCAGAGCGCCACCACGCATGCGTGGTGTGAGCAGTGCCCTCTGAACTGATGCTAAAAGCGTATAAACAGAGGGCTATAGCGGGACGTTGAAAATAGTGCATGGTTATTTTTTGTGGCGAACGTTTAGTGAGACCTAAGTATGCCTCCACGACCAAGTAGGGTGAAATTCCAACAACGTACGGAGTTTGAACGGGGAGAATAATCGGCCTTCGTGAAGAGACTATGCCTAGACGCTATGCCGGTGAACGCTGCCTTCCAGAGTGCGTTATCGAACGTCATAGTGGCCGAACACCCGGAGTTATGGTCTGGGGTGCTATTTCGTATCTTGGACGATCTCAACTGCTACGAATTGAGTGTAATCTGAATAGCAATATGTATGTCCGTGAAGTGTTAGAGCCTGAAATCGTTCCTTTCTTTCAAAACATCACTGGAGCTATCTTTTAACAGGATAATGCACGCCTACACGTTGCAAGGAATGTTCGAGACTTCTTTTCAGCCCAACACATGCAACTTCTTCCTTGACCTGCTTATTCACCGGTATGTCGCCTATTTAGCACGTGTGGGATTTGGTTGAACGGTGTCTCGCTCGTGATCAGCGTCCTACAGCTTCAAAAGACGAACTTGAGTGCGCAGACAAACAATATGGAATTATCATCCACAAGCAGACATTCAACATCTGTTTCACTCCATGCCACGTCGTATAGCAGCACTTATTGCAGCGGGTGGTGGCTACACCAAATACTGATTTCGGACAATTAATATTGTTTTTTTGTTTTGAACATTTATTCATATATTTGAACTAATACAAGCTGTTTGTGTAAATAATTCCATTTAATTCTGATTATTCCTTCATGGTGTTGCATTTGTTACAAACAGCAGTATACAGAGGCTGTTCGAACATTTTTTAGACGAGTTTGGTTAGCGGTAATAAAAAATCGGTTGCTCCAAAAGAAATAATTGCAGCTGTACTATGTTTTTAAAGGTCAAAATTATCGTCTGCGGCTTGAGAGGTTTGTTTTTAATCAAAATGGCGTTTTTAACGAAGCAGTGGTTCGAATGCTATATTTATGCTCTTTCCGAAGAGAAATATTCATATTTCGTTTTCCAAAAACGATGTGAGAGTCATGGTTTTATGATATCTAAATCGTCGATAGGTAATATCGTCAACAAGAAAGGAAAAAAACGTCAAATTGGAGCCTCAAGTGGGACAAAAATTCCAAACAAGTATCCAAGGAAGAAACGGACATCTTCGACTGTTAAAAAGGTACGTTGTTTAATGTTAAAAGAAAATCCCCCTAGTCAAAGGACATTTGCAAAATCATTAAAATGCTCGGTGTCCACTGTAAGCAAAATGATAAACGTTGATTTAAATCTTAAGAAAGCGAAAAAACGCAATGTGCATCGTCTTTCTCCAAAGCATATCGCTGAACACAGGACACGCTGCCGAATTCTATATGAAAAACACTTATCCAAAGAAAAATTTAAAAAAATTGTCACAATAGATGAATCATGGGTGTATTTTAATGATCGCAGCAAAAAAAAAAGCTATTTATTATCATAAACGGTGAGAAAAAAATTTAAGTTCATGGTTCACAGAATCGAAAGAAACTTTTTCTAAGAGATTCATGATTGTTGCTGGTGTTTCATATAATGGCAAGTTAAAAATAAAAAGAGTTGAAAAAAATGTCAAGATTAACTCCAAATACTATCAGGAACATATTTTATCGCCAATTTTTCTGAAAGAAATATCATCGCTTTACCCACAGTGTCATCATTCCGTGGAACTCCATCAAGACAAAGCTAGCAGTCACACATCAAAATCCACTGTAAATTTCCTAAAAGAAATGGAACAAAAAACCGGTATCAAGGCAATACCCTTCACTGATTTCCCTACTAAATTTCCCGATGGTCACCTATGGATTTTTGTGCTTTCGGACTTTTAAAATCTGCATTATCCAAACGTCGTCCCACAATCCTTACAGGACTCTGGAAAGCTGTTCAGGAGGAATGGGATAGAATACCTCTTCTGACACTTCAAAAGGGATTATTATCCTGGAAATTACGGTGTTGAAAGATAGTTCAGAATAAGGGCTATCAATAGAACATTTAAAACACAAGCATTTTATGTAATTTAGTTTTGTGAATAGCATGTACGTTGTCTAAAAAATGTGTGAACTGCCTCTTTATATTCTATTGATTTATTATGAGAAAAAAATTATTTTTGAAATCACTAGCAATCAATGTAAAATATATAACTAAAAATATATAATTCAACTCCGGCAACACTGGTGAGTTTTGTTAGAGGAACTAACTGTAAAGAAAATCACATTTCATAGACGTCTAGATAATAAATGCATTGCAAACTTATTTTAACGTTACTCTTTTGGGACAAATATACGAACTGCCAATACGATTACAAAATAATGTAAACTACTTTAAAAGCAAACTGGATGAAAGAGCATCGTAATATATATAAATAGGAATGAAGTTTTGTTGAATATTTTGTACCTTTTAAAGTTTTCTATCCGTTTTGTACCCTTCTGATGTCAAATCCGCCTCTTGCGTGTTTGGTGTCTGTCTGTCTGTATGTGCCCTATATACAATTTCACACGGTTTAATATATTTTCATGGAAATTTGCACACAGTGAGTACTTATCTTCCTTTAGTGAGTGAACTTGGTTGCTAAAGTCTGACTGTCCGTACATCTGTTCTATGTTCGATTTTGTGTTTATTTGTTTGGACAGGCATCACATAGATTTTATTCCAGATATTTGATTGCAATATGTTTTATTTTATACATTATCTATTAGTTTACTGAATGCAATCTTAAACAGTTCTTTATTGTTATATTTAGATGCTAAAACACCTGAGTAAGCATATTTAAATCAACTATAATTTGTAAGTTTCGGAAAAATTGGAATGTATATTGAGTATTACGATTGCATTGATTGCTTTACCAGTACTGCTAAAAAAAGCATTTATTTTTCAAAAAATTATTTTTTTATGAAATTTTAGCTCTGAGACTTTATTTCGAGTCTTATTTTTGTTATTTTCGCAATGTAAACGGACGATATTTTTCAACGAACGGGAATGAAATGGAAACTCGTGTTGGTTGGTCGCTTGCAGTGATATTTTCTGGTTATTTTGCTCTGAATTAATTTTTGCATTTCTAAATTGTGTGCATTTTTAGTTGTCAGTTGTGGCAACTGCGAGATCAAGAGATAAAAAGGAACCACAAATTAATATCTTTAGAGCAGCGGTTTCCCAACATCTCTTATTTTTTATTATTTTGTTATTTTGATAAATCGTGTTTCTTTTTCCTCACACGTAACATCACGACAAACTATTCGACTTAAAGTGGAAGGTAAGTCAAAATAAAGCAAATTTTAAGTATAATCATGCCTTTATGAAAGAATAATACCGTTTTTGAAAGAATACAAATGTTTATAAATATCCAAACTAGAACTTTTCAAACAATAAACAATTCTTTGTCATAATATAGGAGAAGATTGCGAAATTCCTCAATGTCATACGCCGGATGCAATAGTGCTACAAGTAAAATAATATTGTTTTGTTGACTATGAGTGCGAGAGCACTTATCGTAAATCGTCGTTTGTTTTATTGAGTTGAACATAAAAAGAACTTAAGAAAGCAATTCCAAAAATTCTTCCTCAAAATCGTCTTTTGTAGTATTAACTTTATTGCCACCTTTCGTCCTTTTTTAGCTCTGTCATACAGCAAGGGTGCGATCTATGTAAAATGTATTACATGAATGGATTTGCATGAGTAGGATTTGTGTCCAAATTAAGTTATAGAAATTATAAAGATGGCGAAAGGTTTAAAATATTATTTTATTCTACGAAAAACGTAAGTCATAGTATATTTTGATCATCTCTTCAATCTCTTCAATCTCACCAATTCAAACCGAGTACGGTAGGGTATTTTGCTCGTAAGAGATATATTTCATCGGGATAAGAGCTGAATTACTAAAAGAATAGGAAACTGAAATAAAATTCCTATCAAGTACAGAGTTTGTTGGAAGTTTCGTTTGATACATTTGCTCAGCAATTCTTCAAGACCGTTTGATCCAAAAGACTTAAGTACATCAAGGAGATATTATTTTTCATTATATCTTGATTCTGATGGATTTCCCACATTCTCTTACGAAAACAAAGAATCAAGACTGTGATACACTGATAGTTTCATTCAAGCATTTGTCATCTAAAGTACGGAATTAGCAATTTAATTTCTCAATTCCGTTCAACAGCGTAATGCTTGTACATTTACCCTTTAAGTGTATACTCTGTTATCTGTAGCTGTTTATGTTATTTGTTATGAATTTTATTAACTACATTTAAAATCGCTGTCTCATAAGTATTTGGAGAGTATACGTTTTTGTATGTTTTGCAAATGCTACTCAATGTCAAACACTTCACCTATAAGAGATAGTAGATTTATGTAATTAGAATTTTTTTACAGTAGGGTAGCTATAAAGAATTTCAGAAAACTTAGCGATTTTTTAAATGTTGATGCATTTATAATACATATTTGAAACTTACAAGCGCTTTGGACAAACCTCAAAAACATTATGAATTAAATCATGCAGATTTTTGCCATCTTCATACTCCTACAGTCGCTTTTGTGAAGTAGCAAAAACTATCGTGATGTGTACGTAGGTAGTTAAAGTTAAGTTTCACTGGAGCAACAGAGCGGGCTACGGGCAACGATTAAGGATCAATCCGGAAAGATACAAGGGTCACACCTCGTCATTTTGAACCGCGATCAGAAGACGAGGTAAATATCTGAGCTGTCGTTCCACCCTCTCCAAACTTCCACACCACACCAACGTGAGGAGTTTTGTGATCATGTCAGGTTTAACATTTACACTGCGGCAAGTAGACAATTGTTACCACTATAATTTAGTTTATACCAGCGGCATGGTATACATCTGTTAACGATGGATGTTATCCCCCTTTTAAGTGACCGCTAGCATCTATCACCATTTACGAGAGCTGTCAGCGACTGAGCTTCTACACAGTATTCCTCTTTTTGTTCGGTACCATACCCTGTCGACCGTGAGGTGTGAATTATTTTGGGAAAAGGCAGATGGTCGCTCTGGTGATATATACCACACGATACTATGAAAGGAAAGAATCAGTCGTTGGTACCACTCAAGACTCTAACGTTCAAGTTAGGTAATTAAGTAGGGGGGGGGGGTTGGACATGCAAGCGAAACAGCCGTTCCTGGAAACGATTGAAAACAACTAAGCACCACAGCGTAAAGATTAAAGTGCAGTAATCCCCATGTTCATATGACGGTCTTGTATTTGTTTGGATCGTGTTTCAAACTCGCACCCCTCCGGTTGTTAAACCGCGACTCTACAAACTGGGCAACAGAGACACCGAAACTCTTGAACTCTGGCGTCATAACATATGCAGAATTAATCATCTATGGAACATTTAAGTCAACGTAACTAATTGTTAGCTTACTGCATTGTTTCCATAGAACTGTCGAAGTGAAGTTGAATTAATTCTATGGTTTGAGGGAATAGGTGTTTCTTTATTAAAAAAAAAATTTAAGTCAAGCTCGAATCATCAACACACACTAAAGGACTCGGACCAGACAGTTGTAAAGTGAAGCAACATAACTGCGGGCGGCTGACCAAGTTGAAAAAGCTATTGGACAACGCAACAAAACTTCTGAACTACTGAGGAATCAGTCACGACTTCCTCGGGCAGCAGTAACTCTAAGACGAGGGCGGGAAGTATAGCTAGCACTGTACAAAAGCATGTTTTAATGAATTGTAAATATTATTAGTATGTTTATATTATAAAAATTTTGAATTGGCATAAAATGTGTAAACGAAAACGATGAATACGATATTTAACAGGCGTGCAAATTAACACAACATGAATCAAAAGAGAAACAACCGACAATTTTTTCCCTTTAAAAATACTCTTGTGTGTGTGTGTCTAAATATGATTATTTTATTTACCAAGTAAATGGGTATTTTTCATTTTTATAACTTTCCCATGGATAAGTATTCGAAAAGTAAAGGGTCGAATCATTTTTTAAAGAAACACCTGGGAAAGGTATGTTAGCAAAACACCGAGAAATTGTTAAAAAAATGGTTCGTTACTTTCGGATATTTTCTTTTAATTTTTGAAGTGCGAGTCTTTAATGAAGTGAAAATAATGAGCTATGCATCCACAATTATAAGAATGGAGCCGAAAAAATTAAATTACGGTTTCCTTTTGCAAATGAATTCATTAAAAATACAAATAATCCTATTAATATTGACGTAGAATTCCTTAGGTATGCTCTCAATTTTTTTTTACCATGAATTCTTTTAGGATTGTTAGCACAAACAAATGACAAAAGAAATTGCAAAAGAAGGAGAAATTAATTTCCTAATTTCTCAATTTGTTTAAATAAGTTCTCTCCTCTTTACTCATGTCAAGTGATTACAATTCAAGAGCATTAGGACACTTCAATAATTAAACACAGAATACATTGTTTGTAATTAATTAGGAAATTCAATTCTGAATGGCATGTTTGTGCAGTTGAGTTAGTTTAATAGGGTGTAAGAACAGAAGACAATCTTTATTAATGAGTAATGACATTTTTTCACAAATTGTACTTCGTGAATATTTACATCTTTCTTAAAAGATTTAGAATAACTCCTTTAGAAACAGATTGAAAGTGAAATTATCAGAAAACAAGTTTTTGGTAAATAAGTAGCCTTAAAGGATGTTGGTTCCATAGATAGCTCATTATCAACTCACAAATACTCTAGAGGACTGTATCTTCATTGCTTATAACACTTTCAATGAGTAATGACATTTTAAATTAGTAGTGACATTGTTAATTAGTAATATCGTAACAAAACTCAAGATTGAGGAAGATGCGCTCATACACCTCCTCGCGGTACATGCTCAAGCTCCGCTGGCTGGGTGCCAGATTGTACATTTCCACTGTTTTACATAGATGTCGCTGGTCCCTTCCAACCTAAGATTTACTCGCCTTAACATAGCGCCGGGCCTTGCAATGTATGTAAAAACATTCAAGTAATTGCCAATTGAAATTAAACATTGATTACATAAATAACAACACAAATATTTTATTACAATTAATGAGATGCTCAAAGATACATTACAACACTAGAATTATCTAAAGCAATTAAATATACAGTAATTAGCAATTTACAGGTAATAAACATTACTTCGAAACTGGTCGTTTATACTGACCAAAAGCTGTTTTAATCTCTGCTACTCTAATATTACCATCAGTTCCTGGATACACTTCTGTAATTCTCCCCAATGGCCAATTGAACAGGGGAGAATTATCCTCCTTAATTAAAACAACTTCACCTATTTTCACATTATTTTTACAGAACATCCACTTATGTATTTCTTGCAGATTATTAATATAGTTAATACTCCATTTTACATCCATACTGATTTTTTGCCAATTTCTTAATCTATTTTCGCTTAAATTAGTAAGATCAGGCTCAATTAATGAATGAAGAAGTCTGCCAATTAAAAAATGGGCAGGCGTCAAAACAACTTCTATCTCATCAACATCAGAAGTTATTGGCATAAGAGGTCGGGAGTTTTACATTCCATCCATTTGAATATATATGCAGTTAAATTCCTCATTTGTCATTTACTGCATAACAATCTCACGGACGCATGACCTGATGTTGTTGTGGCTTTACAGTAGATTACTGCTCCATATGCTGCTTCTGAGGCATCTGAGGAGCCATGCATCCTCAAACAAGATAAATCTTGGAACGAACATGTTAGGAATCTTCTGCAGAGACTCAATAAATTCATGCCATTCTGGATTTTCTTTCTCATTATAGTGTTTTACTCCAATTTTATTTCAGCAGCCATAATTTCTGAATAAAAATTTTAGCTTTGATCACAAGAGGACCCAGAAGTCGAAGTAGATCATACATCCTTGCGGTTTGTGACAGAACTTCTCTTTTAGTAAATAGTTTTATACCTGGTTTAAAACTGAAGCAAAAATAATCAGTTTGAGATTTCCACAAAGTACCCAACGTTTTAGTATCAGGAGTGAAATAGTATTCTTTAGATTCATCAGCTTCATTTTTCAAAGGAGATGCATGATTAACAGACTATTTATGCAAAACCATGCCACCCCGATCCAAAAGCGAAATAAGTTCTCGTGGAAGTTCCTGAGCTTGTATTAACTAATCAGCTGCAGTAAGAAATTCATCCATGTACATGTCTCATAATAGTACATCAATGGGGACTTGAATGTTAAAGCCTGTATCCACTAATTTAATGTTGTTTAATTCTGGAACGCAGATACCAACTTGCTTAGATGGTGTCATATCTGTAATTTTTGGAACAACAAAATAATTCTAAATCTAATTTGAAATTTCTCATCTGATTAGTTATCTTAGCATTAATCTTAGATTTAACTGTCAAAGACAACCCATTCAAACCTGACATTGCAATATTTATTTTTTCTGCTTTCTTAGATTAAGCTGATCTGCACATCTTTTACTTTAAAAAATAGCATTTGCCCACACATCTAAAAGACTACGCTACGGGTTTAACATTTACAAGATCATCGCATAAAAAACCAGTGGTGTCAGATTTTCAGAACAAAGTACCTCTGTTTTGCAGGCGTAAACCTCTAGAAAACCTCTGATTTAGAGATCTGGAATATATCGACATATCTGATGGCGCGATGTTATCGACGATATTTTAAACGACGCTGATATATATTGATATTTTTTATATGTGCCATGTGCTAAGCACACACATGTCATTTATTTCTAAGAGCATTGTGATTATTTTATTATTACTGCTGCGTGCTGCTGAATTAAGATTCATATGTGTATGCTTTATTTTGTCTTCCATCTTTAATAAGCTTTTGATAAAGATGCCAAAAAAGGGCTAACGACCTTTTTTCAATATTAGTCTCCCGTCTATGCAGCCCTGTTCTTAATAGTATACACACATTTTAAGCAAAATCCGTTATTTAATGAATAATTATTCACTGTTGTGTACACTATTCATTATTATTATCTTTGTTCAATTGTGCAGTGCATATTCATACATTTATTGAATACTGAAAAGAATGCCATCAGATCCTTCAAAAATTTCCCATATTTCATCTTTACTTCTTTCAAGCTCGGTTGCTTCTTTGGGCTTTGTGCCATACTTTGCATATGAATTAAATTTCCTCGTCATTTCTATACTAAGATTGAAGTCTACACAGCTTTCACCTCTAAATTTTAGTCCATACCAAACCATTATTATTGACTCAGTTGTCTTCAGCTATAGGGAGTTTCTGAGTTTAGTTTTTACATTAGTTGAAAAAACATTCTCTCGACAGTTGCATTAGAAAATGGTTAACTCATTAAGGTCAATGCAAGCTTACAGACCTGTGTAAATTGTTTTTCTCCAACATCATCTGTTAGTTTATCTATAGAGGCCCAGAATTTGACTGGACTCTGCTTGATAAATTCTTCGGCTGACACTTCTGAGATCAATGGTAACCGATCCCACTCTCTCTGGTACTAATCCACATTTTCACACACAGCTACGAATTGCACAGCAAGTGGAATCACACGAACATTATCTGGTAGCCTACTACGTACTTTGTGTAGTTGAACAGTGAATTGTTTACAGCGACGGAATTCAACTATTCACTTGATAATGTTTATACTGTGATACCATGTTCATTCATTTAATCGATTGGCACTCTAAGCCGTTACAAAATGGAGACTATCTAACTTATTTGGATTCCGCTAAGCCTACCTCTATTTTGTAAATCTTCTTGACCTTTGTGCAACACGGATTAGAAATGGTCACTGGGTAAAACATTCTGAACCTAGGTTAATCTTTGTGATTCATAATCACATCTGAAAAGCCAGCAAGCCAGTGTTGACAACTCAAAACATGGGCTTGTTTACAAACGGCGTATTAACGGCAATTATACTTCAGACCTCTGCATAAACCTCTGTTCATTTTTCCAGACCTCTGTGTTTACCTCTGAGCATTTTGAACATCTGTTTTTACCTCTGAGCATTTTGAACATCTGTTTTTACCTCTGAGCATTTTGAACATCTGTTTTTACCTCTGAAGCGAATTGAAACCTCTAGATCTAAAGGTAAAACCTCTGAACTGGCACCCCTGTAAAAAACAAATACAAGTGCTCAGCAATACAGCTTTCGAATTAGCAGATGACCTATTAGTCGCAACGAAATAGTTTCAATCCTGACTCATTTGTTTATTCTCTGGTGGTACGAATTCTACAGCGGTTTGGGAGGTGAAAGCGGCATTTTCCTATCTTGGGGTGTTTACCATTCCCTCACTCGCTCCTATTTTTTGGGTTGTGTTTTGTTCGAAAGCGAAATGTAAGGTCATGTGATGACGCCGTCTACAAAGATTGCAAGATTATTTCGATTTACAATTTGATACTCTATGATTCCCTAAGCAAATAAAACTAAAGTGATTTGTTTTAACGAACTCACAATACGCTCATGTACAGATACTTTTTTTGTAATTGGGACATTTATACAAAGGGTGATTATCAATACATAAAAAAGCACACTTTAAACTCTTAACATATGACATAAAAAGTTTCGGTGCATTTCTTGACTCGGAAAATTTATTTACTCTTGAATTTTCTACAAAAGTATTACCGCGTGATGTGAAATATAAATCCATTTCTTTCGCTAACTCAGAGAGTTTAAACCAGCAGTCCGCCTGTCTCAAACTAATGTGATAGGCGGTTTCTTTGTCCAAGGTTTGACATATTTTATCTGATATTATTAATTCTTTAAGGGTCTCGAAATCCGTGACTTTTCTCAACTGCAAATAACATTACCAACTCGTCGTCGTTAGCACCATGCAAATTGCACATGCGTTTCATTGGGTTGGCGGTGTGTTTTCCTAAAATTATCCAAACACGATTGGGGAGTCGGTTCAAACTCTCGAATGACTATTGCTTTTATTTTAGCATAATCATTTAATTCATCATCTTTTATGTAAGTTATCATATTAAATGGCCTTTCACCTAGCAAATTTAAAAGAATCTCAGCTTTATATTTATCAGGGACGGTTTTAAAACAAATTATCTTTCTAATGATGAGAAAAAATAGCCCTAACCTTCTGGTATACTAGTAATTTCAATTGTTAAAGTACGGACACTTTTGATGAGAGAGTCCAACCATTCCGTTTGATGACTGGCACTAACATCCTCAGATTTTGACTCCGCTCTCATGCTAGCTAGTTCCAGTTCTGTTTTCAATCTCTCAAGTTTCAGCTTTTCTAGCTCTATTTGCTGCTGCTCTTCAGACTTTCTTTCTTCAATGATCATGGTTGCTAACTTTCTAACTCATTTTTGATCTTTTTGGAACTCATTTTGTTTAATAAAACTTCTTAATTCTGTAATAGTCATTTGCTCATTGACATCTTCTCCCAACTCACTGGCAGTTGCTATCAAATCCTCACTCTTAGCACCTTTAAACATTTTGAAAAAGTATGTCAAAGCTTGAATAATAATTCAGTCACATACCTCAATTTTCGTCGACGATGCTGATTTGAATAGCAAGCTGTTCAAACTCAGAGCTGTTAATAGGAAATCAATTCACTAGTTGCTCTGGGAGACTTGACCACATGTATATCTATGGATAGCTCATAATCAACACACAAATACTCTAGTGGATTGTACCTTTTTTGCTCAATACAAAATCCAAGATTGAGGAAGATGCGCTCATACACCTCCTCGCTGTACATGATCAAGCTCCACTGCCTGGGTGCCAGATTGTACATTTCCACTGTTTTACATAGATGGCACTGCCTCCTTACAACCTAAGAGTTACTCGCCTTTATAAATTATTTTATGTTTAATTCAGGAGTGTTGGGTTTGTGAATGAAATCGAATTTCTGTACATTGATCATCAAAATTGAAATTACATTCTCTATCGGTTGTTGATGAGGGTAGGAATGTTTGCGTGTTTCACTTGACCTTACAGATGGAAGTCTCGACAAAGTATCTTCTTCTCAAAGTATCTATCTTCAAAGTATCGTGTGATCTTGTCATGATAAAAAAATATACAGTATTTTGATGACCAGATATCTCGTCTATAGCAAAATTGTTCATATCTAATCGTTGAGATGCATGGTCGAAACAACTTGGAACGTTAAAATGGTGTTTAGAAGTACTATTTCTCAATAGCTTTCTATATTCAGTGTGATTGTTCTTTTTGGGCTAATTTATAACTAGTAGTGCGCAGTAGGGATGCGACATCGACAGCAAAACATCGATGTTTTGAAACATCGATGTTCAAAATTAAAACATCGATGTTGATAAAACATCGTTCCAAAAACATCGATGTTTTTAAAATTCAGTGTATTTAAACTTTTCCCCCATTTCTTAAAACTGGTTTAGCACCTAGTGATGCTACATCGACAGCAAAACATCGATGTTGATAATGCATCGCCCCCAAACTTTCGATGTTTTTAAAATTTAGTGTATTTAAACGTTTTACCCCATTTCTTAAAACTGCTTTAGCACCTAATGATGCTACATCGACAGCAAAACATCGATGTTCAAATTTGAAACATCGATGTTTATAATGCATCGCCCCCAAACTTCCGATGTTTTTAAAATTCAGTGCATTTAAACGTTTTACCCCATTTCTTATAGCTGGTTTAGCAACTAGTGATGTGACATCAGCTCCAATACATCGATGTTTTTTATAAAACATCTACATCGATGTCGTATACCTGCTTTTTAGACCCTTCACCTTAGGTCACTTTGGTCTAAAAGTATGTTCAATTTGCTGATTATGAAATTAAGCTACTTGGTTATTTTTAAAATTTTTATAACGGTACTTTTTTCATTTAAAAATAAAACATCGACAAGTATAAACATCGATGTTACAAAAACATCGATCCCAATACATCGATGTTTTTAAAAAAACATCGATCACAAAACATCAATGTTAAATACATCTATGTTTTTTTTTAAAACATCGATGTTTTGAAAACATCGACATCGATGTCGCATCCCTAGTGCGCAGCCGAATAGTGCACATTGGTAGTTTCAGTGCTTTTGGGGATGAAAATGTCATATGTACCATCTAATTTATCTCAGAAGAAATAAGTTCCCAAAAGTGGACACATTTTTTTACATACAATCACTGCCAAAAGTTTAACGCAGTTACTAAAATGTTAATTTCCAGAAGCCAATCTGAATTTGAGAGGCTGCAATTGGCTACAAAGGTAGATGGCAGTATGCAAATGTGTTAAGCAACAGCCAATCAAAGTTTCCTGATTGAAATATGCACAAAAGGCAGTCGTATAAGAAACAGCATTGTGAAGTGGAAGAGCAGTTATATGTAAGTGCCGTAAAAGTTTTTAGAAATTTTGTACGATTAGTTTTCAAGACAGACGTGTTTCTATGGTTTCCAGAAGACGAATGGCACATAGTGAGCGCTGGCGTTCTGTGGGACGCCTTGAATCAGGGCAATCAATCACTGATGTTGCTCTTTTCGTCGGCGTTTATCATACCGTTAATGTACGATTATGAAAACAAGTCCAAACAAGCCAAACAGTTGTCCGAAGACCTGTGGTCGCCCGCCCAAGGGTTACGACCCCCCGCGAAAGGTCAATATATTGCTGTTATAGTGAAGCGGAATTGAAGAGCGACCTCTACACGTGTGACAGCTATGGTTGCAGCGTCCATTGGTAAGACGATATCTGCCGCTACTGTGCGCCGACGACTGCACATGTACGCCCGGTACGTCCGGACTAGACATGTACGGCCCTACAGACTGTACGCCCGGGTACCACGATTTTGTGTTCTTCTATCCATCCAATCCAGAGGAACAGGATTAAAGTGGTGTCGGTAACATGTGAATTGGACTGTGTCTGATTGGGATGACGTTATGTTCACAGATGACTCGAAATTTGCTTTGGAGACAGATCACAAACGTGTAAGGGAACATCATCGAGCATCACGTATTCCGAGGTGGAGGCATCATGGTGTGGGCCGGGATTTCGTTGGGATATCGCACCCAACTGCACATCTATAGACGGGGTTCTGTAAAGCTGTCCTGTATCGGGATGAAGTCCTAGAACCCACTACTACATTATACGCTACAGCAGCTGATCCTTCTTTCGTTTTAATTGATGATAATGCGCGTCCCCATAGAACTTGCATCGTAGACGACTACCTGAAGAGCGAGTTGATTGTGCGTATGGTTGGGCCGGTGTGCTCCCCCGACCTTAATCCCATTGGAAATATTTGGAATACCCTTGGCCATAGCATAAGGACTCGGTATGCATTAAGCAAGAACTTACTTCCCATGAAACAAACTTGTGAAATTGATCCCATACCGTCGTCAATAGTGCGCTGCCAGTACGACGTTAGTTAAAATACCTACCTACAGAACTTACTAGTTACGGATATTGCTGATATAATTATAATAATTTTTTGTGGCTTATACTACATTTTCAAATACTTTTTATTTGTAGGTATATAGTATTCTTCCAGCATACACAACAATGTCATCTTACTGTACATTAGGGTGGAGCGAAAAACACGAATTTCGGAAATTGAAAACGCCTATGGTGGGAATAGTTGGGGACTACCATGCTTATTAATAATACAAAATATGAGCTAAATCAATTAATATCTTCAAGTGCCAAAATCACTTCGAAATTTTGAAAATTTGCCAATTTCTTCACAAAAACAATAATAGTGTGTTTAAAAAATGTAATGCATCTTATTTAAAGCCATAGATGGGTGAAATGAACTACCCTGCTTGAAAAAAAAAGTTTTGCACCTAACACTATCCCGTAAATTTAAAAATTTCCCCTTTTTTCAGAGCGCCATCACACGAGTCTCCACTCCTCTCAATAGACTCATCATTACGTTCCTCGTTACTAAGGTGCACGAAAGCTTCCCTTTCTTCGCTTGTTTATAAGGTGTAAATAACTCGTACTTCACCACATGGAGTGGATGTGTCTGGGTTTCTTTAACTACCCGCCCACTTTTTTTGTAAATATCTAGTAGGTGTATGATCCTGCAAATGCCCTACCGATCTAGTCTATCGAGGAAAACTAAGTCGTTTGTTAAAATTGATTCGCTTTCGTTTCTTGTTGCGTATTTTACTGTTTATTTTTACTTATTTTATATATTTTTTGTATAGAATTTTAATTTTTTAAGTTCACAGTTTTGTTTGGGTTTGGTTTGTTTTGTTTGTTAGGATACACGGTTCTGTGAATTAGTCGAAATGCCTAGGACACGATCAGTAGATGTATGTCCCGTGTTTGGAATGGCTGAAATAATGAAGCCTAACATGCTTCCAACATATGCAGATGTTATAAAGTATTATCTTTACATACAGAAAAATTATAAAAGAGATGCTAGTATGTGGCTCATGTATGTTTAATTTTAATAAAAGAGCTTAAAGGATTATGGGAGAAAAGTTCGATTCGAACTGTAACAAACCAACAAATAATATTTATGCTGAAACAATACTATAAAGCATATAGAAATATTAAGAAACTATTAAAAAATACTGTCAAACTATATTTCTCGAAAAAAGTTGTGTCCTTCAGGGAATCAGCAGAAAAAAATATATTTGATATTAGCATATGTAAATGTAAGAACTTTCTCAGTTGTACTTTCAAAATGAAAATACCTATTGCTTAAAGAGCTTTTGTAATAGATCAAAGGACATTTCGAAAAATGCTCATTGGAAATGTTGACATTGAAACCAGCATAATTATCAAAGAAAGGATTGCAGCGCAGAGAAAGAGAAGCATAGAGCCAAAACGTTCAGCTCAAAGATTGCAAAGGAAAACAATCCAAAATACTCTCGCCCTCTATTACGGGAGCTACTTTGAGTTTTAATTTGCTTAAGAATTCTAATAACCAGATATTGTCCTAGAGGATCTTATCACTGATTAACGATACCTTTACGAAATGTGCACAGGGATATCAAATAAATATATTTCATTAAGCTTGTCACAAAAAGATTCAGGAAAATTGAATCATTCCAGATGGATTGACAACGACAAATATAATTTTAAGGTTATATGTTTCAACAGAAGATCCAACCCATAACTTGAAAATATTAACAGAGTATGTTGCGAAGGTACAGTCATATGTGTGGTTTAAAATTAAAAGTCAGTCATCATGTTGGTACGGGAGTCTTCATTTTTACCATATTTTAAATAAATCGAGATTTTTGCCTGAGGATTTAAAAATTGTAGTTGATCTAACTTTGCAAAGAAATGCTTACTATGCCCATCCAGGAAATATTATTTTGGCAATGTTAGCTGATGATCAAAAACACGTCAGAGAATTGAGCCTTAGAAGAATTTAAAATTAAGACAAAAAAATAAAGTTGAAAAGAACAATCACGAGTTTAAAATTACCAAGTTAAACTTCGAAGCAGACGATTACATAAATCTAATTGAATGGCAATCAAATTCCATTACAGATCCACCACTGACAGTATCTCTTTCTGATGATCAACTCAAGTCTATGATTCTAGACGTTCCAACCAATAGTAACATGTTTAACTTTCCATGCCATTCACAAGCAGTAGAACGTTACGTTAAATTTGTAACTGAAGTATATAGTACAGTATGTGGTACAAAAGCACGAGATGGATTTATTCGGTCAAGAATTGCTTCCAGATTTGCTTTACCAAGATTTGAAACCAAAAGCCAATATCAACCCCTTTTAAGCTAAACCACTTGCCAGTAACTTCAACTTAATTTTTTAGGGTAAGCTAGCAACTTAAATTGAAATTTTTAGGGGTTGGAACTCGATATGCAGCCACCACCTTGTGCTAAATTCTGGGTTGTTTTCATAATGCAAAAAACAACGAAGAGCTGCTAGGGGGAGCGCCCGTGTAAACGCGTGGTCGCAATGATGAGTCTATTGAGAGGAGTGGAGACTCGTGTGATAACGCTAAAAAAAAGGGGGAAATTTTAAATTTCGGGATTATGTTAGGTGTAACACTTTTTTTTTCAAGCAGGGAAGTTCATTTCATCCACCTATGGCTTTAAATAAGATGTATTAAATTTTTTTTAATGCGTTATTATCGTTTTTGTGAAGAAATTGGCAATTTTTTGAAATTTCGAAGTGATTTTGGCATTTGAAGATATTAATTGATTTAGCTCATATTTTGTATTATTAATAAGCATGGTAGTCCCCAACTATTCCCATCATAGGCGTTTTCAATTTCCGAAATTCGTGTTTTTCGCTCCACCCTACTGTACATACGTGTTTTCCTTAGTAATAGTTTTAAGTGCATTTTTAAATGGAGCATGGAGCTCCTGTTATTCCGTAAACTGGATATACGTAAAATTACTTGGTTACTTAATAATATCAAGTCAATAGACTCAAATAAAATGTACAAAACTAATCCACAGTATATTTATCGTGCGTGTTTGGTTTTTATTTCATAACATTCAACTGAAGCAGTATACTATTGTATACATAGTTGAAGTAATACTCACGTTACATTAATAACCATCCTTAAATAAATAAATCAATAATTAACAATATTCTCTGAAACAGAAACTGACGCTAGTTCACAATTCTTAAACGGATAGAAGTAAATGAAAGCAACATAATAATATGTTTCTCCACTGTCAAAATGTGAAACATTATGCAACTGGCTTTAAAATTAAGCAGGGAATCCTCAGACACTGTCAAGAGAAAAAGGTCTTTTACTGAAAAGGCGAAAATGCATTCCAAGAATTCCCGAAACTTTTTCTGGATTTTTGAATTTTTAAAAGAAAATATATATATTGTTCCCGACGCGCTAATTTCTGCACCAAATTACTCATTTCCAAAAGTAAAATATGACTTCTAAAAGCATGAAACGTGATAACTGCTTCTCTTTTAGAAAGACTCCTAACAATGTGCAGCTAAATATAAACGATCTTTAAATATGTTGGGTTTCTACGGCACTAAAGCTGGAAAGGTATTTTAAGATGTGTAATACTTAGTAATCAGTGTTACAAGTAGCTGCAACTAAGGCATTTACTCGGACGTAATACTGAATTATTTGCGTACATTTTTATCCAGTTGCGTCAGTAATAAAATTAAAAAAGAATGTTTTTATCTATAGAGACACTGTCCAAGGCTGAATTAATCAGTAAATAACTAACGTTATGATCAAGGTGGATCCGCGATAGCCTAGTTGGAATAGTAACGGACTAGGAACTAGGGATGCGACATCGGCAGCAAAACATCGATGTTTTGAAACATCGATGTTCAAAATTAAAACATCGATGTTTATAATATATCGACCAAAAACCATCGATGTTTTTCAAAATCAGTGTATTTAAACTTTTTAGAAAATAATATTTACAACAATTTGACATAGGAACTCCTAACTATAACTATTATTAGGAAGGTATATAACAATAATTATTGCTAGTTGTTATTAATTAAATATCAACTTATAGGGAGAAACAGGTCTACCATTATTATCTGCCACAAAATTTGTTATTTACAGTTTGTAAAAAATAAGTTTGTTAACTTTCTCCACATTAAGTCGACTTCTTTTTCACTAACTATCCCACCAGTTAGAGAAAAACTCTATCTGATGTAACGGATGTCGTCATCACTGACAAATACTTACTGGCACGGTTATTTATCTTAATCTATTTCATTCAAAAATAAAATATCGACAATTTTAGCACATCGATGTTAAATAAACATCAACTACAATAACTCGATGGTAAATACATCAATGTTTTTTTATCAAACATCGACATCGAGGATTTTTAAAACATCGACATCGATGTCGCATCCCTACTTTTCAGACACTTCGCCCTTGGCCACTTTTGACTAAATATATGTTCAATTTACTGATTGTGAAAATTATTCTAGTTTTTTATTTATATATATATATTTTTTATAATGGAATTTTTTTATTTAAAAATAAAACATCGATAAGTATAAACATCGATGTTACAAAAACATCGGCTCCAATACATCGATGTTAAAAATATCGATGTTTTTTATGAAACATCGATGTTTTGAAAACATCGACATCGATGTCACGTCCCTACTGGCAACCAGAGGAATCCAATTAAAGACTATCGTGTACAAAGTGGGTTGATGCTCCTTAAATCTGTCATAAATGAATTAAAGATACTAGGGGAACTGCCCCCTGCTCGCTTACGCTCGCCAACCCTCGTAGGATTGCTTCGCAATCCTCATTGGTTCGCTGCGCGAACCTATGCTCCTTCGCTCGCCTCAATGAATTTGTGTGTACATTTTCCCAGCACTCAAACGACCCACACTTTTTATTGAGTTTGTTGCCGAAAGTTGTAGTGCAAGCGTCTTGTTGAACTATAATTGTTGGCCCTGAAAAGGACCGTTTTTTAAATGGCCCTGAAAAGATCCTCCGCTTCCTTTGATTTCTATTATAAACTAACTGCAACAGCTCATTAAAATTTCCTTTTTTTATTTTCAATAAAATTTCATCCGATAACGCTATAAATCGATGCGCGTGACTTCGCGATAAACAAACAATCGTGCAGTGTTGCCAAAACGCGATTGCAAATAACGTCTTTTTTGCGTGCCACGTAAGAGAATTATATATATAGATTACAAAATCTCTAGATAATGACTGGGACGTGATAGCCCAGTTGAAAGAGAAACGGGTTCGAAACTCGGTCCAACTAAGGACCAACATGTACGAGGAGCCTATTGCATGTTAAACCAGTAATTGTCTCAAATATCCTCACGTTTGTTTAGAGTTGAAGAATGGGTTACCAACTCAGATGGGACATCGTCATCTGTACGTGGTTTTAAATAACATGATGCTATCCTCGGATCTTTTCCTTGGGTTTGATTCCGAACCGTCGGCTATAGCCCGTCTTGCTGCTGTGCTACTATAATTAAATACCTATCTACCATTAATAAGGTTTAAAAGCGTGTTAACTAACTTTAAATTTGTTGGTCATAGTTTTATTTGATGCGTCCCAGTTATCTTTTGCAACACGTACAGTTAAGCTGAAAAGATTTCTAGCAATATTTAGTAGATTATATACAGTCAGTATCGGTTAAATGGTCAGCTTAGCGGTTCCGAAAAATCAGACCCTATAAGTGGGGTTGACCATATATGCGGAACAATACTACACTGTTTAATTATTGCAGGATTATTTTCACTTATCAGAATATAGTGCTCATAAACAAATAATTAAACTTTTAAGAACATTTTAAAAATTAATTATATTAAACGGGTTCTCGAGCGACGAATCAAGGTTCGAAGGTTCACCCTCTACCATTCGGATGGTAGGGAGTGACGTCTGCCTGGAGAGCGCCTCCTGACAGAATGCATTGTGCCCACAGTGAATTTCGACGAAGGTGGAATTGTGGTCTGGGGGTGTTTGTCCTGGTGTAGACTGGGACCTTGGCCCAAATTCATGGTAAACTCCAGGGCAAGGTCTACTGCACTACACTGTTAAGCGTTCCTTACTTTACTTTCCCCCAACACATTTTTCACCTTTGAAACAAAGAGTTCTGCCTGGCCGAAAAATGTCCACATTCATTAATGTTGAAGACGCTGGCAGATTCATATATTTCGAGGACTTTTTTCTACTGGTCAATCCCTGTGTAGCTCCCCGCCTCAATAAATGTTACAATTACTAGTGTTCAACAACAACAAAAAAAAAACGATAACCTCATTGAAAAGATGAAAAACCGACCCTATAACCAATAACCAGAAAAATAAAAAGACTATATAAGCGGTGCGCTTTAACACATGTTTCCCTATTACATTCGACGGGACTTTAGAAAACTGACCATATAAGTGGGGTGACCTCATAACAGTGTGACCATATAGCCGGTACTGACTGTAGTATAATGTCTAATCAGCTGGACAAAAAAATGATATAAAAATTTATTGATGTGCTGTGTCGAGACCACTGCTACATGTTCTTTTGGCGTTTTTATGTGTCGTTTGTCTACTGGGTGGGTATTAGAAACGAGTTAATCTACAGAGTTTGTTTTGATATTTATTAAATGTTTTTTGCTGTGTACGGAAATCTTGTGCAGAAAAATGGGATTTTAGAGAATGACTTACTTATTCCAGTTCTTCTACACTCAATCTTGGATATTTGTGTATGTACGATTCATTTTGACTCATTCTTTTTTGTTTGTGTTTACGGTAGGTTCGAGCTTCTTTAATTAATATATAATGTGACATTTTGGAAATTTTCACGATATTTTCAACCTTTCAGTGTTTTTCACATACTTAATCAAGAGTTATCACAGACATTTTTAAAGATATTGATAAATCTCGCGTAAGACGAAGGGAAAGGTCCCGAGTTATACTAATTTTACCGCAAGGGCCGGGCCGTGTGCTGATTTCAGTATAGTGTGCACTTTTGGGGATGCTCGGATAGTTACTGAGGAAACCATTACTGCAACACAGCGATGGGCATTTTCCCTTTCATAAAACTCAAGTTGGTGTGGAAGCTATAAAAGTGGAGTGCGAGCTCAGGTGCTACCACGTCATCTCATCGTATTTCAAAATTACGTGGTGTTGTACTCGGTTCTTCCCCTTTACCCAATTGGTAGGTCATTAAAATACTTACCAGTCAAAAAACACACACAGGTGTAATGTTCTAGCATGGCTCAGTTCTTAACATCTTTATGAAGTGGATGTAAACAGACCAAACTTTCATCAGATAGAATACTCTAGAAATTCACTACACGAACTTTATTTTAAAAAAAAGTCTCAAAGCAAATATAATTATCTAACGAAATCAATTATGAACTCCTAACACAACCCCCCACCCCCAATCAAGTCAAAACAATCATCCGCTATTACTTTTTCTGCAATTTACCACTCAGAAAACTCAAACATGCATCAAACTTTAAAACTTAAAAAGAAGAAAAACGGGATGAAATTTGTTCATATAGTTCTACCAACACAATCACATGGACGCTTCAAAAAAACAAAAATAGACACTAGTTATTCCGTACGCCATCATCAAAACACTTTTGTCTTGATGATGGTGTATGAAATCTTCACCGAAACAACATTGGAGACTAGTTTTTCCGTCCTACATTATCAAGACACATTAGTCCTGATAATGATGGATGGAATACCTATTGACAATTGTGCGACGTTATCTTAAAGACAAATTTCTAAATACAAAATTCTTTAGAAGACAAATTTATGTATACAAATTTCCTTAAAAGACAAATTTCTAAATGCAAATTTCTTTAGAAGACAAATCTCTAAATACAAATTTCCTTAGAAGACATATTTCTAAACACAAATTTCTTTAGAAAACAAATTTCTATGTACAAATTTTTTTTAAAGACAAATTTCTAAATACAAATTTCTTTTGAAGACAAATTTCATAATACACATTTCTTTTGAAGACAAATTTCTTAATTCAAGTTTCTTTTGAAGACAAATTTCTAAATACAAATTTCTTTGAAGACAAATTTCTAAATTCAAATTTCTTTTGAAGACAAATTTCTAAATATAAATTTCTTTAGAAGACAAATTTCTTTAGGACACAAGTTTCTAAAATGGACTAATTCTAAAACTAATTTCTAAAATGAACTAATTCTAAGACTAAATTCTGAAATTAACTAATTATAAGACTTGATTTCTAAAATGAACTAATTATAAGACCAATTTCTAAAATAACCTAATTCTAAGACTAATTTCTAAAATGAACTTAATATAAGACTAATTTCTAAAATGAACTAATTCTAAAGCTAATTTCTAAAATGAACTAATTCTAAAACTAATTTCTAAAATGAACTACTTCTAAGACTAATTTCTAAAATGAAGTAATTCTAAGACTAATTTCTAAAATTAACTAATTCTAAAACTAATTTCTAAAATGAACTAATTCTAAGACTAATTTCTAAAATGTAGATGAGCAGCCGAATTCAAAAATCCCAAATCCACACACTTCATTTAATTAATATTAATTTAAATGACACCGACAGATATGAAACTGACGGACTCTGTTCTGAAAACTAATTCCATCGTTCTTCCAAATTAGAATTCCGAGAAAATCAAAATTTTGTGTGGAAACTCCATGCGGAATAAATTGTAAATTGAAAATATAAATTGAACTATCAACCGAGAGTTCCAACTCGCCAGGTCCGACAATTTCATCACCTTGTTTTTATCTGTACACTTCGTCTTTGGACGTTTTTAATTCCTCGACCTCCAACTCACTAAGGTTTCATCTGTGCATCAACTCAAACTTAATCCAAATGAGTTTTTGCACACAAACAATGCAACGGAAACTCGAAGATATAATCGTAAAAGAACGTCCGCACAAAAGACACCACCCCCTCGCGACGCCGCGAAGAAGTGTTGAATGCAAATCCACTCAAAGGCAAAGCAGTTCCAGTTAATTAAATCCATTGTTTGGCAGTCGGACAGACATTTCGCGGAGGAAATCATGCTTGAATTATTCAAAAGAAAAACAAGGCTCCGATTCTTGGCGAGGGCTTCTAATTGGCACAGTACTGTGACACTCCACTTAGAGTTCATTTGAAATCCGTCGAAAGTTCCCGAACTCGCCTTCCCCCGGTGGAGAACCCGGGAGCTTGAGGGCACAAAAACAACAGCAATAGGTTTCTCGAGACATAAATCCTATTATCTGGATTTGTTCTTGCGTATTAATCTAATTGCTCTGTCTCTTAATGAAAATTTCGCAGTTGAAAAAATGTATTTTCGCGTCTGTTTTTCATGATTTCGCAAACTCTTAACTTCCGCATGAATTCCACATAACTATATAACTGTGTGTAATAGATATCAGAGAAAAAATTGACAGTTATTGTCTGCAGTCGCGTATTACTTATGGGTGGATTGCGAAGTTTGCCTTTTTTCATAAGATTTGTGAGGGTCGTGGTAGCCCGGTTGTCAGAGGAACGGATTATAAACATGAAGGTTGCAAGTTAAAATTCAACTAAACAGAATTACAAAGGGGGCTGGTGTACGTTAAATCTATCGTGGACATCAACTGATTTCTTGGTATTGTGGTTTGGAAGTTTGGAAAGTGGAGTGAAACTCAGTTGTTTTCATCATCTGACAGTTGTTCAAAATTAAGTGTTGTCCTCGTACCTTTCACATTGGGTTTGATTACGGACAGTCGTAAACAGCCCGTTGTGTTGTTAATGTGCAACATCAATTGCAATACCTATCTGTCTGATAGGATTTGTGAAATCAGACGAACAGTGTAATCAGCGCGATCTCCACGATATCTTCCTGTTTTCTTAATTTAAGTAAGAATGATTTCATTTAAGAAACACGATTCTTAATGAGATGTGAATACATGTCTAACGACTAGCTAAGGATAACACAACGTCGCAAAATGGTACAAATACTCTGGATTTTAGATTTCGTTCGGAATTTATTATTATTTATATTTAAAGCATATTAAATACGCAAATTTGACAATACTTTAAAAAAAGTGGGTTTAATTTTTACGATTAGCATTAGTTAAGCAATTTTTTGGAAACACAAGCAGTATTTCGAATTCGCACTACAGAGGGGAGATGCATACTAAAAGCACTACCGATGCACGTGAATAAAATACTTAACTAAACGCATCCATTATCTGTGAAAAAACACACAATAGGGTAACAACAATACAGTTTTAACGATATCACGCAAATGGCAAGAATTGATAGCATACATTGAATTCAGCTACTAATAAATTTTAAGTCTCGAGTATAATTTAGCCATCACTACGGTGAACGTAGCCATCACCATGCTGATCGTAACCATTACTACGCTGAACGTAGCCATCACTTCGGTGAACTTAGCTACCACTACGAAATGGACTTACAATATAGTATATATAGCAGTTAACTTTTCGGTAGACAGAGTTGCACGCGTCTTGCTAAGGTAGCATTGAAGCTCCCAACAACTATGACATAGGTTAGAAAGAAATAAGATTAATGTACACCAAGTTAATATTCCTCGTTCCAGCAATTGCCACATCAACATTCTACACTGTTGTACTGACGTTGTGTTTGTCGCTGTAGGATTCATCACCACCGTGCACATCAAGTGTCTATCTTTCGATTCTGACGATGCAATTGATGCTTCAGATCCCTCAAGGTGATGTGTATAACTTTCTATTCATTTTCTCCAAGTACACTTAATTATTCTAGAGTCCCGCCCAACGCATATAGCAATACCACAGTACAAATATCACCTTCTTTCATCGTAATAATTCTTAGTTTTCTCAACTACACAACTATATATGATGCTGACTCTAACATTGTAACGAGGCATGTTATGTACTAGTTTCGCAATAACAATCAACTTCACGAACATAATGTCTGGAGTATGCTTTTTGAGAATTTTTTTTGTATTTTCGGAATAAAATTTTATCCTGTTCTGCGCGAGCATACCATTTAGATAATGAGATGAGATTTCAATTCTTTGCGCATTTACAATTATAAAATACACATTTACCAAATTTCTGTTCAAATCCAAAACTTTAATGGTGCTGCATTTTTTAAGGAATAGTGATGTATTCAGGTCAATTAACAGCCAAGAAATGTTTCACGTCTTCAAATACCTATACAGTGCTAAACTAATGCTCTCATTTTAGCATCTATTTAAAATGACAAAGTATCGAACAGAAGTATAATCTTTTAAGATTAAAACATGACTTCATGGATGGAAAATGGAAATTGTTTTCATCCGTCACAAAAAGGCTAATACATATGAATATCTATATATTCCTGTAAATCTACATGTTACCTTCGATACCTGAATTTTAACTAGATACATTTTTGTGTACTTATCATGATTGAAGTCTTGTTGCATTTACTTAGTTAATACATGAGTTTAAATATATTCCAAAGCTATCATTATCTTTCATGACACTAAGAACTAATACACGATTGAAAGGATTTTATACGATGCTCTAAATTAAAATTTAATGTAAATTCGATCATTGTTTGCATAACATAGAAATATATTTATTTCTAAGATCTTTCATACACGAGCGTTTCAAAACATAATACGATATGGAAATCAATTTTGAAATTCTTCACGGCTTACAAAAATTTAAATATGCAAAAGACTAATAATAATTTCTGTCGTGAATAACTCACAATCATTATAAGAATGAATTTTATTAACATAGTACGAGTAAAAGGAATTTTATGGATATGTACAAATTTGTTATTCTAGACTATTTAAAACGTGTATATAAATCGTATTGAAATATGGTAATTGCAAGATATATTAATTCAAGCTATTGTGTCAAATGGTGCTAGAATGTTACGTACACAGTTTATTAATGTGTACTAAAATAGATCCAAAGTTGCCATTTTTGAATAAATCAAGCTAATCTGAGTTTTTTCGTTTTCGTGTGTGTAGTTTATTTCTTTCGTCATAACTTCATGAGAATAATATTACTTTTAGAATTCGTTAAAATGAAAAGTTGTTTTACAATAAATATCCTTTCAGAGAAAGCGCAGGTTATACATAATTTTTATTCTGTGAAATAATTATTATTCTTTAAATATAATGATTTTATGAATATTTCGGAAATTTCAACTGGTTTATTAATTGGAAATAATTAATAGAATTAAATAGCTGATGAATCGTAGCTCGACAAAACTTCTCACCACGAACCTGTCCTGTAGGATTATCTTAAAACTTTTTTTTTCCAATTCTACATCGCGTTCTTTAATCCCAACCTATTTTATTAATTAAAACATCACCTCAAACTGCTACACTGGTTCCCACAACCTCTTTACAACACCCAGTTGGTTCAAAGTATAAATCTATTGCTTAGTTTATTGGTTTAAATTGTAAAACTCTTCATGCCTGTCGACACTATCACATGTAAAAAAAAAAAAACTTCCCTCAAACTTTACTCTGTTGTTAGTTATTTCTGAAATAGCCAGTTGCCCTAGTATACATAAACTAGCATGCACTATCCGTACTTGTAAAATAGAGATCGCACGCGTGAGAAAAAAAGTCGTAGCGAAAAGATTTACCCCTATCGCAGACCAGATACCCTTCGTATAGATTTATCAGGCCCACGTACGAAAAATAGTTTTCCGGTAGGTTTACTCGGCCTGCATGGACTAGGCATGGCCCTCCGTATAGGTCTGTTCAACCTAGAGACCATATAGGATCCTCTGAGCTGGTTTATTAGGCCCAAAGGTCAGTTACGGCTTTCCAAATAGCTAGGTTGCGAAATAGTACCGTTTTTCGCAAATAGATAGGTTAAAATTAAGCAGAAATCAAGCTAGGCGCTAAACTGAGTTATATATATATATATATATATATATATATATATATATATATATATATATATATATTGTAATATCCATGGTCGAAGTATATCCTAAACAAATTCCAAAAAACATGCTGCAGAAAGACTAACTAATGTTATGTTCATCAAGAAGGACAGATTTTATCTGGAATATGGGAAGGAGTAGATTGGAAGCTGGAACACGTTGCAAAGTTCTTGACCCCTCTCATATTAATCACGAGTCTTATATGTGCGATTCTAAGTCTTGTTACAGCAGGTTGGTCCAGTCTGGAACTTTAATATGCAATGAAAATACAAAGTGGTTTGCGGGATACCACGGATGTGGGGCGGAAAATATAATTTTTAGTGGTTTTTACGTTTAAACTTAACTCTTGTTTCTCGTACTGCTAAATTCCAAATTTCCTGTGAATCCTTTGTAATTCCATCTTTGTTTACCTTACATATATCATGTTTAAATGGTTAGTTACAAATATGTTGTCTTTCTTCAATGTCCTTTTGGCATGAAAATTCATTAGACATTTCTCTTGTTTACAAATAATCTAATAAACCACTACAAAGCCGTGTTGATATGCTAGATCACATGAAATAATTTCTCAAACATGAAAATATCAAGGATCCTGCTTCAGGTTCCTTCCGAATATTCTTTGAACTTTTGTGATAGACCGATAACTTAATTTTATAAAATCTAAATTTTTCAGATTATAAATATTCCATTAGAACCGTTGCCCGAGTCCAGAACTAAATTTATTAAGGTATTTGATTAATTGCGCTTTATCGCATGTCTCCAATCGTAATATTGTGACGATTAGAGAAACAAAACATCTTGGTCAGCCAACTGATGGTATACGAATAAAAATAGTTAGTCACAAGTATACTCAAACACTTCTCCTAATTAAATAACGTCCGTTTTGTTCTCGTTAAATAAACTTAGCTTTCCTTTCAAATACAAAGAAAGAATGTCTCTTCTGTTTCAATAAAAGTTCAAATAGCCATTTTCTCACGTTATTTGCACTTACTTTGTTCTAAACCCGCATTCGTGTTGCTTGTTTTCAAGAGCACTCGAAGAAGTTTTGTGGAGATTTCGTAAGGAGATTATGACTTTCTTCCTCTGCACTTCCACGGTCTTGTTGTTTCTCCTTATTTTTGGTTTGTTTCGTTATTCTTGTTTCAATTCTTTTGTTGAAACAGTAGCGTAAGTAAAGAAAACGTGAGGGCAAAGGATTTCGAGCCCCCGACTTTCTTTGAACTTACTTAAAGAGAAAATGAATCCTCGTTATGTGAAAAGGAAATTCTGGAGGATTCTGGATTGTTCTGACTACAGAAAACAGAGTTCGCTACACAGATTCTATTGTGGAGTCACGGTGCTTGGATTGCTTTAATTCGATTTTTCCGATTCAGAACGGGAAAAAGTATTCTTGGATTATGTGTATGCGGGTTTGGTAAAGCAAAAAGGCAAAGCATTCAAGATACTTGAAATGGAATTGTAAAGACGGTTTGGTAAAGTTGGGTCTCAAGATCTATTCTGACGTTATTGTGTGCCCATGTCATTGTATACCTAAGTGGTTCGGCTGAAATCATGTCGCTTCACAATATCATGATTCAAATATTTTCTTATTCATTTTTAGAAAGAAATGCGTACTATTCGGTTAAGTTATTTGTTTATTCTGCAATGAAATTATTTTAATGTAGAGAAAACAGATCATTGATATAATCCAACTCACAGATGGCACCCAGATAATATGTTTGGATCGTAGGGATTAGCAAACTTGAATGTTAGTTTAAAAACAAAATATTTTCATATCTTAAAATTCATACTTTAGAGAATAGTTTTTCAATTGTTTTTAATATGACGATTCCGTTGTTAAAATCCTCAAACAAACAGCCCAATTTTTTTTATCCCCCCCCCCCATTCTTTCAAAGACAATTTTTAGTGAAGAAATTTAAAAATCTAGTTTTAAGATTAAACTTTAAATTGGTACTAAAATCTGCAAAAGTCGAAATTTCGCGCAAATACATGGTAACCCACGCTTATAACTCCCTGGTTTTTTTTAGATCGATCAGTTTCAACTTGTGCTGTGCTATGCATTGCGATATTGAGCCAGATATATAATGAATGTGGAATATTAACTAAATATGGCAATAGATAAGGAGAGACAGAATTTGATTTAATTGAGATAAGATACTTAGGTGTCCCCTCACTCAACAAATTTCTTTCCATGTGTCTGCTCTTCATGTAATGTCTTGTCCTGTAATGTCTCGTCCTCTTATGTCTTGTCCTGTAATGTCTGTCATGTAATGTCTGTCTTAAATATGTTGTCCCTTGTTGTAAGTCCCTTGTTCAAGGCAATTGCCATTTAGAAAATTAAACTTAAAATGGATACAATGAGCCAGAGTTTTTCGGATATTATTTAAAATTAGTGGGGATGAAACAGAAGACTATCTTTAGCAGGAAAGAAAATTAGAACTAAGGCAAAATTTAATGCAGTAAAATTAAATTCGTCCTGCGGAATTTATTGCCAAATTGTCTCCAAATGTCGGGCTACATGGTCAACATTCCTTGATGCAAACATTGCAATCGCCTTCTCATAACGTCCCAAATGTTATCCATGGGAGAAAGATCAGGTTACCTATTTGGCGAAGGTAGTGCTGGAAAGCTTGAAAACAATTCATAGCAACACGTGCCGTATGCATTTATTTTGTTGAAAAGTATGTCCGGAGTGTTTGAAAAGAGGCGATAACACAACCAGTCATAAAATGTCGTCTACGTACCGTCGTTCTGTAAGTGTGTCAGAAAAGACTACCAAAGGAGTCCGGATATTAATGGAAATTCCACCCCAGACCATAACGGCCTGTTGTGGCCATGAGTGGCGTGCGATATTAAGGGCAGGATCCCCACACTGTCTTTGACGTCTCTCGAAACGTATGTGGTTGTCGTCAGTACAAAGTTGGAACAGGAACGTCCCTACAGAGTACAACACCGCCAAACAACGCCGTTCCACGTGGAACGAGTCCGGAACAATTATTTCTTGGTGCGTCGATTTTTATGCTATAGAGTATAGCAATGGTATGAACCCTTCTGGGCATACCTTCAACACGGTATTGATATAAAGCTATGGGTTTTTGTGTCCATTCCTGCTGCAAGAATGACGCCAGCTCATCTGTAGATAGCTAACGTGGTTCCCTGGTCCGTAAGCGTCGTTTTAACTGGTTCCACAAATGTCCTATGGGCTTTAGGTCGGGACTCTGATCACACCAGATAAGACGTTTTACATCCATATATTGACACCAATGCTTGACAGAGGCTGTAACATGACATGGAGCGTTGTCGTCCTAGACCAGGGATGGGCAAACTACGGCCCGCCGGAAGGTTTTATACGGCCCGCGCATAGAATTTTAATTTGCCGGTCCGACGGAAATTAAAAGAAAATATGATTATATTCGTTACATGGTCAAAGTTTGTGATGTTTTATGTCCAGACAAGAAAAATAATTTTGAGACTGTAAGCTTATCGCAAAAAACGGTGACTTCTAGAATCGAAGCCATCTATAAAAATTTGACATCACAATTAGAGTCAAAGATTGGCCAGTTTAAATTTTGCTCCATAGCTATGGATGAAAGCACTGATACAAATGATACTGCTCAATTCGTATCATTTATAAGAGATGTTGATGAGAGCTTTGAAATTACCGAGGAACTGGCGTGCATGCGTTCTTTAAAGTGAACTACAACGGGATGTGATATTTTTCGTGAATTTCAGGAAGGGCTTTTAACTTTGAAAGTGCCTATAACAAATGTATGTAATATTACGACCGATGGTGCACCAAATATGACAGGAAAAAAATCTGGATTTCTCGGACTCTTTAATCAAAACTATCCCGGGAACAATGTTGTTTTTCTACATTGTGTTATACATCAAGATGCTCTGTGTAAATCTGCATTGAATACGAAACCAGTGCTTGATGCAGTCGTGAAGCTCGTAAATACTATTCGATCTCGTGGGCTTACTCACAGGCAATTTCAAGATTTTCTTTAGTCCGTGCAATCTGAATACTCTGATGTACTGTATTACTTGAAAGTAAGGTGACTTAGTGAAGGATCTGTTTTCGAGCGAGCTTGGCAGCTGAAAGACGACATTGTGTCGTTCTTACATGAAAAACAGTGTTCTTCGGAGTGCAAAATGTTAGAAGATGCAGAATGGCTTTCGGACTTTGCATTTTTCACAGATCTTCTTTGTCATGTGAGCAACTTGAATGTCAAGATGCAAGGGAAAAATCGATTTATCGACGATATCTGGGCCCATCTCAAAGCTTTTAAACTAAAACTTAATATGTTTGCTGGGCAGCTAGCTAAGAACGACTTGTATAATTTCTCGAGGTTAAATTCAATACCCTCAGTAAATGAAGAGAAGCTTAAGAATAATGAAGATGGCTTGAAAAAACTGCATTTTGAGTTCGAACCCAGATTTCAAGATTTCAGTGCAATTCAAACAGAATTGGATATTTTTACCATGCCTTTCAACATAAATTGTGAAGCAGTGAGGTCCGATTTGCAGCTTGAATTAATTGAGTTGTTATCTAACAATCATCACAAGCAGTTGTTTCTAAATATGCCAAAGTTAGAGTTTTACAAATCACTATCGAAAGTAAGTTTCCCAAATTTCATATATCACGTTCAGAAAATCAGTGATATGTTTGCTTCATCTTATATATGTGAACAAGTGTCTTCAACTATGAGCTTAGAAATAATTAATTCAGAAGTAGACTGACAGATGAGCATTTAGCCTCGTTCCTTAGAATCAGTTCATCTCACTTCGAACCTGAATATAAAGAACTTTTTAAAAATGAAATCGCAATTTTATTCATCTCATTAACATATAAATTGTAATACTTGTATATTGTTTTTAAAATTTTAGAAAAATTTATCTTGGCCCGCCAAACTTTTTTTTTTCGATTTTTGGCCTACGACCGAAAAAGTTTGCCCATCCCTGTCCTAGACGTAACATTTGTCCATTCTATAAAATTGTCAGAGCGTAGAAAGTACCTCATTGTCCAAAATGTTCATGCAGGAGTCGGTGGTCAATTTGCTATGAACAACATGCAAAGGACCCAGGCTATACCACGTAAAACAGCCCGAAACAAGTACACCACCACCACGGAACTTCACAATTGGAACTATGCAGTGGGGTAACAAACGTTCGTCTGGTATTCGCCATACCCAAGCACGCCCATGTGACTGTAAGAGCGTGTAGCATGACTCGTCGCTCCATGAAACAGTTTTACAGTGGTCCACTGTCCAGTTGCGACGTTGTAAACACCAAGGGAGTCTGCCAGCTTTGTTGTTATTGGTACTGTTTGGTTTAAGAGCGGCAACACATGCGTGGATATTGAGGGCGTGTAGTTCTACCGCTAAGTATCGTAAACCTTGTTGCCTGTTGAAACTTCGTTGAGGATTTGTAGTGGTTTCTTGCGGTTCTTACGAACCTCAGGCTCGGACAGTTTACGGGGACGATGAATGTGTGCAGTTAGTGTCCCAACTCCCGTAGTCTTCTACTTCAACACGATAACACCAACATTTGCCGTGACTGTGATATATCTACCGCTTTTGCGCGAATAGACTTACAACTAATGTGACAACCAACTGTAAAGCCCTACGCGGCGCACATTCGGTTTTTCAACGTGTGGCGCCGCAACGGCAACGCAAGCGTGGTCTGAGATACATTAGATACAATAGAGTAATGCACACATGCCTCCGGCGCCGCACGTCCAACTTGCGTGTAATTTGTACCGCAGTTTCCCTCGCCGCACACGCTTATCCTGTTTCAAGTACCTTGTTTTCATATATAAATGGAATATAAATAATCTCTAATACTATAAAAGGAAGTGTTTGTCTGTTTTTTTACGGTCGCAAAATCCTGACGATTCTATGGCACTTACAGCAATGAGATTTGGCACACAGGTAGTCCAAATTCTTTGCAATTTTTGGGACACGGCGAAATTTTAAAATTCAATCTAGAAGATTTTTGATTGAATTTAATAGTTTTATTCTCAACATGTGGTCCTCTCTTCGTCCGGACGAAAGAAGAATAGCCCCAATCTTGACTTTTCTAACAAGTTTTTTTCACCGCTTCGGAGAACGCTCAGAATTTTTTTTTACGCTTTTATTTTGCACGGGGAGAAAATTATTTTTTTCGTTTCCGCTTTGACTATCCAGCCAGACAATAAATATTTTAACTGTAGTCACACTTATTTTTTCTATCTCCTAGATTGTTAAATATAGAGAAAAAATTTCAACGTTTTTGCAACCTGCGGAAAATTTCAGTTTAGATTGATACCTAAAAATAGGACTTTCTATAAATAAATAATTTTTTTATTGAATATATATTCAACGTATTTGTAATCTGCAGAAAATTTTGCACCAGATTAATAGCTTACACCACGGGCACGGGCAACGCCGGGCTAGCCACGCAATGATTGATCTCTAATATTAAAAAGGAAGTGTTTGTCTGTCAGTTTGTTTTTTTCGCGGCAGCAAAATCCTGACGATTCTATGGGACCGACAGCAATGAGATTTGGCACACAGGTAGTCCGAATGTTTTGTAATTTTTGTGCTGCGGTGAATTTTAAAATTAATTCCAGAACATTTTAAAATGAATTTCATGATATTTAATTATTATTGTTTTCTTTGGAATGGCAACCGCATAAAGATACGACAGATTATAAATTTATTTTACCCGTTTCCGTTTTTATTTTGAGCAGAGGAATTTATTTTCCGGCAGATGATAAAAAAAAAGTTTTAACTTTAGTTATGTTTTTTCCTATTTCCTAGACCGTTAAAGATAGAATAAAAAATTCAACGGATTTGAAATCTGCGAAAAATTTCACTTCAGATCGAATCCTAAAAATATCCTTTAATTTTATTAAATAATTTTTAAATTGAATATCCACTCATTGCCATAAAAATTTCAGCACCAAGAAAAAGTCGTCAATTGAAACGAAATTGTACACATGTAAGTACTGCTTTAATATAAGTAAGTGATTAAAAAATCAAAGAAAAAGGATATTTTATAGCAGAAAAAATTACAAATAAACGGTAGTTTTAGTTCTCTGTTGGACCCCCTCTAGCGCGAATGCACGATGCGATACGAGCGGGCATTGAGGCAACAAGTTCCGTATGATGTCCTGAGACATCTCGTTCCACAGTTGCTGTAAACGCGCCCCTAGTTCGACCAAACTCGTAGGGTGTCAAACGTGTCGTCCGAAATTCGTCCAGATATGCTCGATTGGTGACAAATCTGGAGATCAAGCAGGCCAAGGATGGTGGTAATGTGGCGGAGACAGTCTATTGACATCCTTGCTGTGTGTGACCGAGCATTGTCTTCTTGAAAAATGGCTCCTGGCAGCCCTGCCATGAGTGGCATCACATGTGGCTGAAGGATGTCATGGACGCACCGCTGGGCTGTCAATGTGGCATGGATCAATATTAGGGGTGACAGTGTATCGTAAGCAAAGGCACCCCATACCATCACACCAGCTGTGTCGCTGTAAAGCGAAGGCAGGATTGAGGCGTTCACCACGGGGCCTCCACACACGAACACGATTGTCATCACTGCTCAAATTGAATCTAGATTCGTCGCTGAAGACGATCTGGTTCCATTCCGTTGTAGTCCAATCCCGTAGTGTGCGACACCACTCCAAACGGAGGCTTCGGTGGGTGAGTGTCATTGTCAACACAAGTAATGGGAGAAGAGATACCAGATGTCCTTCAGCCAGCCGCCTTGCGATGGTTAGGGAAGACACAGGGGCCCGTAGTGAAGGTTCTGCCTGTGTCTGGGTAGCGGCCAATTAGGCAGTTGGCTCTACGCATGCGTTTCTTATGATGTGATAGTCTTTTCTACGACTAGTCTGTCGAGGGCGTCCTGAGCCTGGTCGCCGTGTAAATGACGTCTCTTCTGTCCACTAGTCCCAACAACTCCTCACAGTAAAATCAAAACGGCCTACTTGACGAGCTATTCGCCGAGCTTCCACCCAGCTTCCATCATCCCGATGGTTCTTCCTCTCTCGAACTCTGACAGCTGCTCATATTGTCTTCGATGGCGGCGTAACGGCATGTCTACCTCAGCGTTTCCTTTGCAAAAATATTAAGTACACTAAAACAAGCTCTGCTTACCTGTTTTATACTCCAAGGAGAACGAAATTCAACGCTATCTAGTGACATTACGCAATGCGCAATCACACTGCATTTGTAATCATTTGCATATCTGGCCGACATGTACCTTCATGCCAAGTTTCGTTACGATCCCACAATTATTTCTTGGTGTGCAAATTTTGATGGCAATGAGTGTATCTATATAAATAAGAATGGAGTGTTTGTTTGTACATTCAATATTTTCGACCCATTTCAAGTTTTCTATCCGTTTTGGACCCTACTGATGCCGAATCCGTCTTTTTCTCGTTTGGTGTCTGTCTGTCTGTCTGTCTGTATGTTGTGCCCTATACACGTCCACGCGGTTTAAGATATTTTCATGGAAATTTGTATACAGTGAGTACTTATCTTCATTTAGTGAGTGGCATTGGTTGCGAAAGTCTGTCTGTCCGTCTTTCTGTTCTATGCTCGATTTTGTGTTAGTGTGTTTGTGTAGACATCACATGAATTGTATTCCAGGTATTTGATTGCAGTGTATTTTATTTTATACAGTATTTATTAGTTTAGTGAATACAATATTAAACATTTCTTTATTGTTATATTTAGTTGAGTTTCATGCTAAAACACCTGAGTAAGTATGCTTAAATCAACCATAATTTGGTAGTTTTGGAAAAATTGGAATGTCTATTGAATATTACGATTATTTCGATTGCTTTACCAGTACTGTGCTGAAAAAGTAATTATTCTTCAAAAAAATTTTTTTTTTATGGAATTTCATCTCTGATACTTCATTTATTTCGAGTCTTATTTTTATTCTTTGCGCAATGAAAACGATTTAAAGAATATTTGGGACAGACGATATTTTTCAGTGAAACAAGAATGAACAAGATCGCGCGAGCAGTGATATTTTTTCTGGTTCTTTCGCTCTGAATTACTTTCACATTTCTAAATTTTGTACACTTTTAGTTGTAAGTTGTGGCAACTGTGCGAGATCAAGAGATAAAATTGAATCACAAATTAATATCTTTAGAACAATTTTTTGCGACATCTTTTATTTTGTTTTACTTTGCTGTTTCCTTTTTTAAATATTTATTATTTTAATAAATGTGTTTTCCTTCTCATCACACGCAACAGCACCACAAAGTATTAGACTTAAAAATGTTAGGTAAGTTAGTATAAATTTTCAGTAAATTTTAAGTGTAGTTATGCCATTATTTAAAGAATAATGCCGTTATTTAAAGAATAATGCCTTTATTGAAAGAATAATAATGTTTATTAATCCAAACTGGAACTTTTTCCAACATTAAAAAATTCGTTGTAATAATGACAGCAGAAGATTGCAAAATTTCACAATGTCGCATACCGGAGGCAAGAGTGCCACAAGTAAAAAAATATTGTTTTGTTGACTATGAGTGCGAGAGCACTCGCCGTAAATCGTAATTTTAATTAATTGAGTTGAACATGAAAAGAACTTAAGAAAGGGAATTCCAAATCTTCCTATAAATCGTCTTTTATAGTAGTAACCTTAGTATCACCTTTCGTCATTTTGTAGCTTTGTCATACAGCAATTGTGCGATGTATGTGAAATGTATTACATGAATGGATATGCATGTGTAGGATTTGTGTCCAAAGTAAGTTGTAGAAAATATAAAGTTAAAATAAATTTTTATTCTACAAAAAACGTAAGTCATTATATATTTTGATTATCTCTTCAATCTAGAGTAAACCAATTCAAACCGAGTAAGGTCGGGTATTTTGCTAGTATTTCATATTTTCGCAAGAGATTATAACGTCACCCGAACTTTCTCTTTCCGAAAAAAAATATTGCATCTTATGCCCTTCGCGTTAAAAAAAAGAAACAGATTACATTTCCTGTCCCATTCCATATCCGCTGAGAGCAAGAAATAAAAAACATATTGACTGGGATTGTTGTTTTTTTCGAAAAATCGGAATCGCTTACGATAGATTAAAAATTTCAACGGATTTGAAATCTGCGGAAAAAATTTTACTTCAGTTTGAAACTTAAAAATAAGATTTTCTTTAAAGAAATAGTTTTTAAATTGTATATATCTTCAACGGATTTGAAGTCTGCGGAAAATTTTACATCAGATTAATACTTTACATAACGGCGTTGTCCGTTTGCTTCGTAAAGCAACACCACTTGCACGGGAAACGCCGGGCTAGCCATGCAGTGGCTAGTAATTAATAAATGGCTGTATCCAGTAACGTCTATTTTGTTTCAAAGTATAGTGTTTGCACACCAAGTAAGCGAAATAAATACATTTTATTCCAAGATGTCCATCGAAAATGGCGCGAAATCAGTATTTGCGTCATTTTATGGTTATGTGTGCATAGTTAGGCATCGGCGCCGCACGTTAAAAAATTGGATGCGTGCACCGGGCCTAACACCTCTTTCAAAGTCACTAAGTTCCTTTCTTTTCGACTTATTATCACAATTTCCCATAGAAGTAACGACGTTAACCTTAACGATCGTAGTTAATCTTAATAGGTCACGTGCACGCACTGGATTTGCACAAAATCCGACATGCAGTCGGATTTTATAGAATTCCGCTGTCGTCCGGTAAACTATTGTAGAGTTATGTATAAGTATTCATTTTTTACCCATAGTCGATTCATCCCAGACAGGATAGAATAGTTAAGAATGGTATATATCTCATTTAGTCACTACGAATGCAACCGGAGAATATCTTCTAACAAGGTGTTTCATGATCTATGAAAGTTTGAAATGCCATCTCAAAGAAATTTTATGCAGACACTACCTGTGGTGATGAAACTTATTTGTGCCACTTGTATTCTGAATCCCACTTCCATCATAAAATGCATCTATATTCTCCACTCACTGATTCAGGACGTGATCTAATACCACAATACGTCACTCTATTCTCGAGCGGATTTATCGTTTTTCCATTTGTAACCCATTTTGTTTGAGAATATGATGCATCAATGTCAAGCTTACATTAGCGTCAAAATGGAAATGTCCTGGCCATATAAATATTGCAAAGTTCGCATGGATCAATTTTTTTTTACCTGAATACAGTCTCTAGATATCTTGTTTCTTCTTTAGATTCAACAAAAACTCATAACGGAGGAATAAAACTACTGTACTGTAACATACATTTTACATCTATTGTACTGTAACATACAGTACAATCAAACTTTACAGTTCCATTCGTGAGCCAGATGAAAAAATAATCGCTCGTGATTAGGAGAATATTAGTGATAATATCGAAGGATTTTGTAAATTTTGGGAAATATTCAGATATTATTTGTTTATACAAAAACACAAGAGAAAATGAATTGAGTCCCAATATCAGATGTTAATGAATAAAAGAACCCAAACATCAATCAACCAATGTTTAAAGAAAGGTCTACAATATTTGGTTAAACTAAAAATAAATTATTTTCAATGTAGTTCCAATAAATTGGTGAAATAAATAAATAAGTTCCAATAAATTGTTGAATAAAAATATAGACTAAACCAATGCTTGGTCAGATGTAATGTACAATATAATGTCCAATAGCAACTAAATAATCGGGGAGTCATGACGTTATTTTTTTTAACTTCTAAAATCTATGACTAACATTCATCACTCAGAAATATAAGCATGTAGCCACAGATGCCAATTCATAAGTATTATTATTCTAGAGCGCACGAGCATAAAATGGATGTACTAATATTAATCATGCACGTTCCTTAGTGGATATTGTGAAAATAGCGCATAATTCACCTGAAAGGCAAACGAATAGGTAAAAATGTTTTTACTAGGTGAACACTGATTTTTTTTGCTTTACATTCGTTAAAAGATGCAAACCGATAAGGTCAGATATCATCTACTGCAAATTTTTAAGACATGGCTTCTGAAAACAATCCACGCACACACACACACACACACACACACACGCGCGCAAACACAGAAAAACAGGTATTTTTCTTGAAAGACAAAATACATATTTACAACCACAAAACTAAATGTGGTTTCCTTATACTTCGATAAAGCGTTTTAATATATTGCTGACAAATAATTCTGTCCTTGTCATTTGTTTGTCAGTATAAAATCTAAGGACGACAGTACAATTCAGTAAATGAATGCACACAAATAGCATAATAACTGAAAGTTCGGATAGCAGAAACGTATATCAGCAGTAAATTTCTTATATTATTCATTGAAATCAATATTTTACAAATACCAACGCACTCAAAAACAAATATCCAAATCGTCCGTTCCCTTAAATAGGAAAAATGTACCTCGTACTTCAAAGGTATGTGTTATTTTGCAAAAAACAAACTAACACACGAAACCAGCGCTCGTGCATACGGGAAGTAATTAAAATTTGAAAGATTTTCTCGAAGTTGCAACCCCTCAGGTACGTAGGTTTTTTAAAATCTCTCGCCCGCAATTGATCCTTTCTCTTTTTGATGCTTTTTAAGTCAAAATGCAGTTTAAAGAAAGCAAGAGGGTGGTTAGAAGTTTTTTTTTTTTTTTGAGTAGTGCATTTCATCTGTGTGCAATTGCCAGGAGTCAAAAACTAAGCATTTGAATTCATTCCCGTGTTATTAAACCACGCGATACTTCTCTCGTCAACAGTACTGCCGGGTTTCACTAAAATTAGATGCATCTCACGATTTGTAATTAGAAAAATTCTGGAACGTTACCTGATCTTTAGCATTTGCTGACCAAAGTTTTGAAAGTTTTTGCTTGAGGCTTCAAGATTCAGAAATGGTTATAGATTATACAATGTATTGAACTAACACATTTCCGTCTGCCACTTCATGTTGATTTCTAAGTAAAGCAAGCCTAAAAAAATAGCTAATTGAAATGGTTCTTTTAAAATTCTAAAGTTTAAAAACTAAAGAGCATGGTAACTATACATAAACAACCCTACAATAATGCAACGAACAGCAAGCTGTGATGGTATAATAGAACGAAAACATGCTTTTGTAGGGTATGGTTCCCCACGTGCTGCAATGACACTAGCAACCCTTCTGGGCATACTTTTTTTTTTTTACAAATCTCCAAGCTAGCGAAAGCTAGACAAATTCTCCATGAGGTTAAAAACACGCAAAAAGTCCAAAACTCTCAAGGGCTCCTTGGCCAGATCTTCCCAGGAAAGTTGAAGGCATTCCAAAATGTGGTTTGGGGAGGTCATTTCTGTAGCATATTTTCCGCAAATTGGAAAAATCTTGAGTTTTCCATGAAAAGTAAGGATCTTCAGAAGACCGCTGGCGAATCTGGACAAAGCCGTCTGATCCCTTCGATCACAGGTGAGGCCAAGAGAACCTCCAGGGCTCTTTCTCCTGTACGAATCATTTGCTGGAGGAATTAGCCATTTCAATTTAGCCCTGTTTTTCTTGATCGAGTAGGCTTCCGGGAAAGTCCAGACCGGGAAGGATGCTGGGGCCTCGGAGCCTTCCTTTGCTGGGCAATGGATGGGGCATACTTTCAACAAGGATTTGATACACAGCTATGGGTATTTGTGCCCATTACTGCTACAAGGATACCCCCAGCTCATCTGTATATTTCGGACGTGGCTCCATGGTCCGTAAGTGTCGCTCTAACTAGTATGTTCTATGGGGTTTAGGTCGGAACTCCGTTTTACATCCACATCTTGATATCACTGCTTGATAAAGGGTGTAAGATGACACGGAGAATTACCGTCATGGAAGTAACATTCGTCCATTCCATAAAATTCCCAGACTGTAGGACAAACCTGATGATCCAAAATGTTCATGTGGTGTCGTTTTCTGAGGAACAAATTTCAATTTCTTAGGAACAAAATACAAAGGTCTCAGGCGAAACCACGAAAGACACCCCTAAACAAGTAGTCGCATTTGATGCAAATCCAATGGCGTCCGGTCCATTATTGTAGGGTAAGTGTATGTTTGCAAACTCCTGCACTAAATAATTGAAATAATTGAAGGTGTGAGTATATGAAGGGGTTATATGACATTTGTTTACATTTTGGGATTGTTGCAATTTTGAAGTTGCTTCGGGGTGAGGCTGACAACTAGAGCAATGCATCGATTATTTTAGAGGATACTGACAATACCAATACCAAACTCCTTTCAAGTCATGTAGCATGATTAATTTTAAGGCCAAATATCTCGGAACAACAGAAATGCTATATAACACTTTTTTCACTCATCACTTCAATTATAAGGTTATGAGAGTTAGATATATTTCTATCGGTATTTCTGAAAATTCAACTTTCCAGAAATAATTTATGTTCTTTTCATTGTGTACTCGTACTGTGTGTGGGGATAATAGTCGGTTGAGTTTCGTAGCTTGAGGTCTATATAAGACCAAGCTGCACCAAACAACTACTAGGAATACAGTATCTTATGTATTTTTTTGCGTTGAATTATGAATCAGCTATTGAAATTTTGATTGCATAGGCATGTATGGCATGTCCTTATGTATGACACGTGGTCTTTTCCTGTAGTCTTTGTGTATAAGACACGTGCTCTTGACTTTAGTATTCGGCTAAATGACACGTGATCTTGTCTTTAGTCTTTTGGAATGATACATGTGGTCTTGTCTTTAGTCTGTGGGTATGAGTCACTTTGTCTTGTCTTTAGTCTGTGGGTATGAGATACTTTATCTTGTCTTTAGTCTTTGGCTATCCAAAACGTGGCCTTGTCTTTAGTCTTTGTCTATAAGACACTTGGTATTGTCTTTAGTTTGTGGGAATGAGACACTTGGTCTTGTCTTTAGTCTTTGGCTATAAGACACGTGGGCTAGTCTTTAGTCTTTGGATATGATACACTTGGTCGATCCTTACTTCACGTTTCAGGTATACCTTCTGACCAGTTTGGACCTTACTGACGAATTTTATAATATTCTTTAAACTAATATAAATGATTATTCAATCATGTTTGTTGTGGGGAGCAATTACTATGAAAAATCGTGACGCACCGATTGTAACTTTAAATGTACGCTTAATTCTAAAAAGGTTTTTTTTTTTTTTTCAACTGACTCTAATATTTATAGGAGCAGGACGTAAAAACTATTTTCTAAGGGTAAAATAACTCTTACGAAAAAACAGCTAAATAAATCGCCACATTCTATTTTAAATCACGTTGCAAGCGAAATGTATGCATCCGTGGAACATCCAACTTGAGCCAACTACACAAACAATTTTTAAGCTGAATTCTGCAATGCTTTGTATTTCGACAACCCCTTTAACTGATTCCAGGCACAAAAGGGGCATTTAAAATATGCATTACTTTGGAATCAGCAAGTTATCATGGCATTGATCCAAAATTGGGATGAGATTCTTTCCATTGTCGGTGAAGAGGAAAATTTAAGAATTCCAGATGAAAACTCTCACTCGTACAGGAAATGTCTACTGCACTTGCAATGTCTAAAGCAAAATGTTCCCAAGAGCATTATCCCGGTATTTTATTAAAGAAAGTATTTTATTTAAGCAAAGAAACTGACACAAATGTGTACAATTTTAACAAGCCTTTCCCAGGTTGAAAGTTTTCAACACATATAGAAGACATCAGAATAACTTAAACACTAAAGAACTATCTATTCTCAACGCCATGAGATTTCCTAGTATTTATTCCATTTTGATTTTCATCAACAACTTACGTAATGATTATATAACCAATTTCATTTCTATAAACAATTCTATAGAAGATACCATAGGCCTACAAGGTCAAACTGGTTAAAATTTATGCAGGGAAGGTAGTACTTGGGTCTGCTCTTAGAGCAAATCCAAGGATAACTACTCGTTAATTGAACCACAGTCAGATGACGAGGTCCACACCTGAGCTGGCATCCCACATTTCAAACTTCCATATCACGTGAGGACATTTGAGGTTACGACAGAATAAACATGTACCAGCTGCATTTGTCCTTGGTCGGATTCGAACTCGCAATCCTCCTGTTGCAATTTCTTAACTCTTTGAACTGGGATACCAAGGTCTTTCATGAGAGGTCATAAATTACTAAACTGAGTAAAATACTTAGAATATTCTTCGAAAGTAATAGAAATTATTGCTGCAAATCAAAGTTTTCTCAAAATCATAATGGTACATTATGATTTAATTTCTAACGAGCAGAAATTTTTGACTTAGGACAATAAATACTTAATAAAAAATTTGATCAATAAGTCTTATATTTTAAGGAGGTCCGGGACGCAATCGCGGAAACCCTCACGCTTTGAGCACTCCTTGGCGACGATAAAGCACTTTGAGAACCGAAAGCTGGGGTAATTGGCAATCCTTCTCAATTTCTCGAGCAACCCTACTAAGTTGTTCAGAAGATCGCTATTTTTTTCTCACTGAATGTGTGTGTGCTATGATTTTCAGTATGATTTTTTTGTATATTCTATATATATTATGTTGACATTCAAGATATAACAAGATTATTTTTGTTTTACTTTATCTATCTCTATCGCAACTACTTCGTAATATTGGTTGATATAAGAAGCAGGCGGTATAAGAAGTACCCAATGTAAACAAATTGTATATGTTTACATTTATTTGAAATTTAGTCAATCAATTGCGTTTCGTTATGATTTTTACAATATAAAATGATCACTTACTCTAAAACTCGTCAAATAGAAAGAGTTGATGAGAATGTATTTGTTTAAGATGCGAGTGGGGAGGCGGATAAATCAATTACGTTGTTTATTATGGAAATTATTCGCCTTTATAACCCAGTGTTTTTATTTTCATAATATACTTTCTTACGAATCAAATCTCTTGTTTAATCGTATACATAATATAATCCCGCCACTGTTTGGGGAGACAACTAGTAGTAGATATTTTTTATATTAGCAAAAGCAGTTATCAATAATAAGTATTAAGATTTAACAAAAGTAATTTTTTGTAAACAAATACACTTCTAGATTAGTTTTACTCATTTGAACTCAAGATTACAAAATTTAAATTGAAAAAATATTCTATTTTGGCTGTTTTCAATAACTTTCTTCGAAACAAAGTTTTTACTAACTCATATCCTATAATTATAGCATTTGCATTTGGGCTGTTAAGGAGACATAAATTTTTTATACATGTATTCTCAAAGGAAAAAAAAAATATGTAAAGTTGTTTTATTTCATATTTATTGTTTAAGATATTAGGGTGTCACAAAAACATATATTATTTTATGTATTTAATATATATTTGTTACTGAGGTAAAACATTTAAAGCAGAAAAAAAATTGTAATAAAAAGATTCCTTTCTGAGACAACAGATGGCAGCAAGAGGGTATATGAAAATGACATGTTGTCTCGCGTGGCCCGATATAGTTCTCGCAGTTGGCGATACAGCCGGCTTTCGCCAACTCGCCAAGGAGTGCTGAAAGCGTGAGGGTTTCCGCGATTGCGTCCGGGACACATTAGAAAAAAAAATTAATAAAACAAGAATTTTTAATTATTTTTGTACTGTTTACCCATCTAATTAATAAACAAAATCACAACACAAAAGTTTTACAAAAAAAATTTTTTTTAATTAAAAATTAAAATTATTTGAAAAAAAGGGGTCATTTCAAATTGCTAAAACTCAAAAATATTCTTGGTCAATTTTCAAAATTCTTCCAGTAAATTATTCACAAATTTCTGAACTTTAATTCTGATTCAGAAAATTTAAAAATATTAATTCAATAAAACTTTAAAAAATATTTGAATGAAAACTTCTAAAAATTTTAAGGTAGTTTTTTAAGGTTATATTTTTAAAGGTAAATATTTGTTTTAAATTTGCTGAATCAAAATTAAAGCATAATTTTTGAAAAAGATGCATTCCATATTTCAAACCTTAAACTTTATCGGTTCTTGACTTATAGCAATTTGAATACAGGACATCTTTAAAAAATGCATCATGGAGAAAAACGCATTTAAAGTTTTAAATACAGATTTACAATTAATAAAATGCTTAAATACTCTTTAAGAGCATCCAGATGAGTATCTAACTCCTTCTTTCCTCTTAAATCTTTGGTTTAGTTTGATTTTTGCAAGTTTTACCTATTTTATGCATACTTTGAAGGTCCCCGTAGACTTAAATAACGTCTTTCACAGATGTTGTTGCCATGACAACAGCTGTCTGAGTGTTAGATTTTCAAAACAACGAACCACAAAATTAATTCTATCTCTCGTTATAGTTAAGATAGAAACATGATATATACGTCATTTTAATCAGAAAGACACAGAAAATTTTTTAATATCTAATTTTTTTTCGAAAATTTGACGATTTTTGTGTTTTGGACCCCTTTAAATATAGTTTCTTCCTACTTTCAGATTTCAAAACAATTGAAGCTTTAAAAGTGCAATTACAGATCTAGTCAGGTGCGCTTTGCTACTAGATTAATATGCAATGACGAGCATATGTCTGCTATTTCATGGCAGTATCAAATCTACAACGTTTGACCAATCCTACATAAATTCGGCACACTTATACTAAAGAACACTACGAAAAACATAGGCTATTTCTTTCTTGTCTTCAGATCAATCTAGCCATGACAATTGTCACACAAGTAGTCATAAATGTGCCTCTCGAAGCCCCAATTTTAATATATAAAGTTTGTTTTCCTACAGGAAATGTGCATGGACATAGAAACACCTTCTACAGGATAGTGTATGAGCTAAGACATAGCAATGTTGGGGTCACATTTTAGCTGTCGAGGTAGGAAACACGTTGTACAGAGTTTGTGTATTTGACTAAACACAGGGAAATGTCGCTGTCCTATTTGAAACCCGAGCAACGGGTTATTCAGTTCGTACAAAATTAAAAATGGAAAGTCTGTACATGCATGATTTAAACACATTTCAATTTCTTTTTTCGTTTTGTGTCATTCTAATGCAAAATCGGTGATTTCCACTTTTGGTGTCTGCATGTGGGCCCACACAACATCCGAACTGCTGGGTATATTTTCAAGAAGTTTTTGTTTCCTGTGAGTACTCGTATTTGTTTAGTGACTGATCCTGACGTCTGTAATCCCGTGTTATTTCTATTTAAGTGTTTTGTAATTGTGCAATCATCACAAAATTATTAAATAAATAATTTCAAAAAAATATTACATGTTTAATGAAAATTATATTAGCGTAATATAGAATTGAAATTTCTTTTTGCTGATATTTTTAGTTAGGTTTAATGCTAAAAAGCTAAATTCCTCACTTAAATCAACATTAACTCGGTAGTTTGGGGGAAGAAAGGATTTAAATTGAACATTGAGTTATTCGGATATTTTTATCAATACAAATGGAAAGTAATTATTTTTACAAAATTTAAACTCTAATACCATTTAGAGACTCGCTTTTAATTTGCAAAATACAAACGATTTCCAAATATTTGGGACAGACTATATAAAGCGAATACAACATACATGTTTGCCCTATAGGCAGGTAGAAATTAATTGTTTTATGTCCAACTTTGCTACGTCGTGTGTTCATTTTCGGGGCGACATCTGAACACTTCTCTTCACTTTCCTCCAAAGTCGTTGTAATAACGGCCTTGTTCGTAGATATCCTATTTATGAAAGGAAGTATAACATCCAGCACAAACCTTTAAACGAAGTCTGGCAGCTAATCGAGTATTTTCAAAGTATATTGGAGTTAAGACATAAGTTTCCTTTACAAAATGATTGAGTTTATTAAAAACTGCATTTCTGTTCCATGTTTAAAATAATGGTTTTTGGTTTTATTAAATATTTGGTTTTATTATTTCTATGGCAACTACTTCTAGGGAAGTACATCACTCTCATTTCGAACTTCATTCGTTTCTGTACGTGGTTTCAATTATAAAATAATTTTCTGAATTGAAAAAAAAAATGTTTTTAAGCCTAAGGCTTTATGAACAAAACGGAAACTTGTTTTTGTTGAATTCGTAATGCAATATTATTTCCTCATCTTTTCGTTGTGAACTAATTTCGCATTTTTCCATTTTGTTCCACTTTCAATATTTAGTTGTAGAAACTATACCATATCACGAAAAGAAAAAAAAACACGAATTAATGCCTTTACAAAAACTTTTTTTCTACCAACTCTAGTTTTATTTCGCTCTGTTTTTATGTGGTTGTAAATTTAATAAATACTTTTTTTAATAATTTGTGATTCCTATGTATCCAATGCAACAACGCCAAAAGATATTCAATTTAAAGCTGATGCAAGTTACAGTAATGCAAATTTGAAGTGGAGCTTAGCCAATACTGAAAGAATATTAAGTTTAAGTATTAAAAATTATTTTTTATAGTGACAGACTTTAAGTGTTGAAGTAAAATAAAATTATAAATTAACTTATAAATATTTTAAAAATGCGTTGAAAACAGAGATTTCTTAAAACAAAACACTGTCAAATAATTATTTTTTAAAAATGGTTATATGTTACCTTTGGATTCAATGTATAACGACATTAAATTTCAAAAAACGTATATATATATATATATATATATATATATATATATATATATATATATATATATATATATACACTAGAACCTGTTTTTGTGCGATGGATAGGGACCGCATAAAATGGTTATGGTAATGGTAATTCTAGTTAACGTCTTACTAGAGCAACACAACTGGCTTTTGACGACGGTCCGGGATCAGTCACTTAAGGGAAAGATCCGAGGTCAAAACCTTGTAATTTTGAACCACGGTCAGATGACGAAGCAACATCTGAGCTGGCACCCCACTCTCCAAACTTCCACATCAACCCAACGTGAGGGCTTTCGGCCACGACAGATTAAAGGTGCACCAGGCGCCTCTACACCATACTCTTACAAACATCCATGCAAGGACCCGGATTCGAACCAGGAACCTTCCGATCTGGAGGCTAACACCTTAACCACTACAACGGTTTGTCAGCACGCATAAAAGAAAACGGTTTAAAAAAATCTTCGAAAACTTCACGAGTAGCTATAACAAATATTTTTCGCAACACATTAAAAAAAAAATTATGCGGTGAATAGGGACAGCATAAAAAAAATATCACGTAGAAAATAACTCAAAACCTTACGATAAAACTAGAAATTGCTTTTGTAAACAAAATTAAAACACGACGCTTGGCAACTATTTGGAATATAGTCAAACCTTTTGCAATCTCTTTTAGAAATACAGTTTAGAAAATACACATGCGAATATTTTTTAATATTTTATTTCATATGCATTTCTTTTACACATACAAAACTTTTCAAAATGTATAACCATTACTCTTCGTAGCCTAAAGCGGATTTTCATGTGATGAACTGCTTCAAAAACACTTTCGTCACTTGAAGTTACTACCCCGCACTCGTTTAGACTTTAATTTTTTCAGTTACAATGTAGTCGGTGTAAAGGACTAAGAAGTATACCCCCAGATTTATATACATATTTATATAAAAATACTTGTAAAAATTAAAACGAAAAACGCGGGACGTTTCACACTCCTCACTTTTATAAATAAATATTATATATATATATATATATATATATATATATATATATATATATATATATATATATATATATATATATATATATATATATATATATATATATATTTAGAATCGCGGCGAGTTTTAAAATTCCATATAGAACATTTAAAAATTTATTTAAATAAATTTAACTACTATTGTTTTGTTTGGAATGGCAACAGCACAAAATTTGACAGATAATAAATTTCATTTTCATTTTGCGAGGAGGAATGATTTTCCAGCAGGCGATGAAAAAGAAAGTTTTAACTTTAATTTTGCAGTTCTTTTTTATATCTTATAGACCGTTAAAAATAGAGATTTCATTTCAACGTAAAATAGAGATTTCATTTCAACGTAAAATAGAGAGTAAACATTTCAACGGAATTGAAATCTGCGTTAAAAATCACATTCGATCGATACCTAAATATATGATTTTCTTTTTGCGACTCACGTTGTTCAGTTTTTTATATATATAAAATAATACAGATAATCGGAACGCAAAACTTCATTTCTTCATTCACCCAGAGCTACCAAAAGATTTGCTGAAAAGCAAAATCAGGTACGAATCGATTGTTTGATTCGTCTTGTAGAAAAATTGGAATCGAAAGAGTACAACAATGAGCCAGCGAATGAATATATCAGATCGAGGAATTTTAAAGTTCCTTGCAACCTTAAAGCGTATCATAAAAAACGATTGGAAAAATTTAACCACCTGACGGTTATTGCTACACTTTCCCGAGATGATTTTCCTCGAAGTGATTATTTGCTACTGCAACAAAGACAGGCAACATCAGTCTATGTTTAGCGCAGTTTTTAAATGTTAAATATATTACTTACCAACGATCAACCATTCAACGACGTCAATGTTCTTCGGTATTTAATTACGGAAAATAATACTTTTGTATACCACTAAAAGTATCAATAAATTCTGACTTTTTAAATTTTTCACGAATAATTTATTTAAGATTTTTAGGGTATTAAAAATGAATACAACTTTATTCCCACAAATGCAATTTTAGGGAATGATAAATGCAATTTTTCCCACTTTTTACTGCAACAATGATATTGTCGCTTTTCCACGAAAGAAAGGTTATTATTCGGTCACTTTTCAATCAACGGTTAGCAAATTCAACCAGAGCAAAGTCGGTAGATTCCGCTAGTCTATGATTTTTGTCTGGTTTCATTGCCTAAGTTTCATTGTCCTGAAAACTCCAAAAGTAAGGAAAGAATATATCACGAAATAATATCCCAAAAGTAATTCTACAAAGAGGAAGGTCAGGTAATGTTCCGGAATGTTTTCTAATTAAAAATCAAGCGATGCATCTAATTATCGTGGAACCCCGGAAGCAGTGTTGACGAGTAAAATATTGCGTGGTGTAATAACATGAGGTTTAATTTAAACGGCTACTTTTGACTTCTGGCTCTTGCAAGCCAATGAAGTTCTACATTCACATTTTTTTTAATCACAATCTTCCTTTTTATAGACTCTCGACTGAAATAGCATCACGAGGCGAATGAATTGTGGGAGGAGGATTTAAAGAACTGCAATACCTTAGGGGGGTTCTAACTTCGAGAAAACATTTCGAATTTTAATTACCTTCCGGATGCACGAGTGCTGCTTGCGTGTGGTTTTTTTCCGCAAGATATTACGTAGCTTTGAAGTACGGGGTATATTTCTCTTATTTAAGGAAACGAAGGATTTGGCAATTTGTTTTTGAGCTCTCGGGTATTCTTAAGAGAATTGTTGAAAACAAAAATTTTAATTTTCCTACTGGTAATCATCCATGTATATTATTATTTTTAGAGAATTATATGGTTACAAATTTTAAGATGGAATATCATTTTCGTGTCTGTCGAATTATTGATGTGTAATCATTAACCGAATCATTTTGTCAATATCAGTCCTATAATTGGAAATAAAATAAAATATTAATTCGTAGAGTTTTTGTTGTTTCGTTAACAAAGCAAGTGGCGTCGGTCTTTACCGAGCTGTTTTGATGCAACATTGAACAGCCTTTTGAACTTAGACCACTTCTATTTATTTCTCTTTTGTTCGTTTGGCTCTTGACAGTTCTTGATATTTTGTTTGTTTATTTCGGGTGAAGGGAATTTGATTACAAATTTGCATCTTTTTGGGCTATGTTCAAGAAACACTTTTACTTATCATTTTGATCAAAAGAGTATTAGTAAGGATAAGACTTTGTGACCTGAAAATAGTATTATAGGTGTATACATTCAAGTACTTTACACTAAACTAATCAAAAAAGCACCTTTGTACCATTTTGAAAATACGAAAGTATTCCATAACGAGGCCTTTTGATTCGTCGGATAGATTTATTTCTGTTAATGTAGTATAAATAATGATTTTCACTAAAAAAACCGAACAAATATTTTTTATCAGACGATATCAGACACTTAAGCCATGTTTGAACAAATAAATTATTCAATTTGGATCAATCAACAGAAATTAATAATTATTCAATAAAAGTTGTAAAGTCAAATTGTAATCCACGCCAACGGCGACAGCGACAAAAAACATATATCTTCGCTACTGCGCATGGGTTTTACAAACAAATTTTTTTTTCTCCCTGTTTGTCTCTGTCGCTGTTGCAGCGATTTCAAATCTTGGAGGAAGTTCAACATTTGCTCTATCGTCATGCCGACAGCCAATCAGATTCCTGAGCACCTTTCCTAGTCCGATTTCGATTGATGTTTTTCACACACTGCTTTCTTTCTTCATCAGCCAGAAGCTTTAAAAGCAATCGTTTTCGCTGCAAAAGCAGTTTTATAAAACGCGGACGCGATCTGTCAACCATCTTGCAGAATCAGAAACGAAAAATAAATGTTTTGCTTTCGAAGAAGATTATGCGCATGCGCAAATAAGTTGTTGTCGCTAGCGGTGTGAAGGCTTTTTCAAAGCAACAGGGACAAGCGACAAAATGTCGTCTGTCTCTGTTGCTGTCGCCGTTGATGTGGAGACACCATTACAGTTTAATGAGTAAAACAACAACGAACACACAACGTTTTTATATGAATTTTTAAAATTAAGTTATGACTCACATTCTATTCAAATTATTCTTTCGGAATATTAACATAAAAATGGATATAAATAATTACAGAGGTAGGTAGAGCTGAAATAATCTAGTGCGTAAATAATAAATAAATATGTTAAACAGGCCATATTCTATGTAATTCTGAATACCACATTTCATAAAAAAATTTAATAAGCTTAATCACGATTTATTTTAATTTTTGAAAATGCAAAAATGCTACTATGAAAGATTGTTAGCAAAAATCAATACTCTTTGTCGATTAAAAGTCAAACATTAAAGAAAACGATTTAATTGCCTTTTTACAAACAATTCAGATTCAATATACTGGCGCAATTAATTTAGCCTGAAAAAGGCTTTTAGGAACGCAATGCATCATTAGTGGTTTCGCAATTTATGAATTTAAATTGTATTTTATGATAAAACTGCAAACAACTGACCTCTCACAACAAAAGGGAAACTTGAATATTTTTCTGTTAATTAGTAAGAGCATGAAAGTTTTTCAGAAGTTATTTTCTATCATATGAAAAGATAGTTAAATAATTAGCAGTTTAAATAAAATAATTAAAATGTACTGTATAGAATTTAAATAAAGCAAAACATTGCGTCGAAAGGAACAACGTTAAAGCCGTAGAGTAGGGTTAATGCTTACAACAAAGCTCTGACGATTGAATGTGAGGATTAATGTTAACACACCAAAATTCCAAAGCACTTTTTCTCAAACATTCACTGCATCTTCAGTTCCTGAATCCTTCAATAGTTCTGTATAAGTAGCCATGTTCTCATTGCGGTTTCATATCACAGACCTTTACTCCGGCGAGCTTAGTATCTTTTAAGGTATGGAGATTTTCCCCACGTCATATTTCTTTCTAGAGGCACACTATGTATCCTCAACTGAATCGTTTAGAAGTAATGGCCGTCTGAGAAAGCACTTTCGACAGCAATATACAATTTATAGCGTACGTGTATGGCCATAGACAACATGGATAACCAAATATATATTTTGCTGAGTAATTCAAATAATTGGAAAGGCTCATGCCTTTAAAAATATCCCTCACAGAGATCTGTCATTACCTTAATATGAATCACTACTACAAACGTAAATGTTCTTGGCATTATTCCAGGTATAATAACAACCTGTCCTTTTAGAGTAAACACATAAAAAACGAAGATCGTGTTAAAAGTTTAATTCTAAAATAATTTAATTTAAAGTTTAACTACCCCTTGAAATAAAGAAGTTCTAAACCCTCTCAATACTATAATATTCAATTACAGAATGCATTATTAATTGTTAAATAAAAAATTATCTTATCATAAATTATTTGTACACTGATTGAATGAAGAAAATATATAGTTGTTATAGCGTTTGTCTGCCATCCAGTAAGTCTTGGGAACGAATCCCAGTTGATATACATTTGATTGGATGATTTGTGTTTTATGGTTCAGTAGCATAATTGGTACAGCTGGGGCAAATGATGCTAGTACATAGTAATACACTGCAAAAATTATCCGTTGTTTTTACGGACTTTTCCCGTATATTTGACGGTTTAAAGCTGTTTTGTTGACAAAACGGTTTTTTACCGTTTTTCACTCTAGCCATATACGGTTTAAAACCGTCAGTTCAAATTCGAGTTCTCGTCATTACGGTATTGCTTTGCGTACGATAAGTTTCCCTTTTCTTAAATCCTTTTAAGATTATTTTCTACACTTGCTCTTATTTTTCAGCAATTATTTTATGGTTTTGAACATCCTGTAAATAAAAGTGCGATTCGACTTTTATTTAAGCTTTTCGTTATTCATCAGTTGGCAACCAGGTCGTATTGTTGTTTGTGCGCCATTTTTGATCGACGAGTGCTCAAATAGTTTCAACTCTATTTATCAGGTGAGCTTTTACTTACTTTTCATGCTCCTTTTGTTAATTTTTAAAAATTAGATTCTTACCGTAATGTCTGTGTTTAAATGTGAACTCTGTAATTTCAAAACAAAATTAATCAAACCCTATGTTGTCCTCTGGAGTTTGCATCGAAATCACAGAGTAACATTCCCTTATGGTGCTCAATCTTGCCATCTCTGTTTTAAAAACTACAGGTTGTCCTAAAAGTTCCCGTACTCCAACTTTAAAAATAATTATTGCCCGTGTTTTTTTTTTTTTTAATTATTGAATTTTATCGGCTCTTTAATTTTTATCGTTTCATTTTCTTTGCACTCAAGTTGTTCGATAATAAAGTTCCACGTCATTTTGTTCTTCATTGCAAGATGAATTTCACGCATTCAGAGAATTGCGCTGTTTTAAACTTATTTTGAATGCAAATAATTTTAGCGACATAAATATCCAAGTGATGCAATACCGAGTAAATATGGATCATTTTAAAATTAAATAGAAATTTGACAGTCAAAACTTATTGAAAAATAAAATTAAAGTTTTAGAATTTATTTTATGTATTTATGTCATGTTAGTGCAATGAAGTTGTGCAACTGAAACAGGTCAAGACAATATTTTAAGCAAATTAAAGCCAATTTTTTATTTCCTTAAAACGTGGAGGTGACAAGATGTTTCAGATTCATCTAACACAATGTAAATAGTCTTCAGGTATTTAATCAAAAATGTACTATTCATGAGTATTCATTGTCAGTTGTTTTAAAATGGCCATAACCTCATCTTGAACTGTTGCTTCACATTCTTCATAGGAAACAAATTTGTTTTTAGTGTCATATCATCTCGACATGAAGCGGATCTGGTAAGAAGCTTCAAAACATTCAATGACATTTGCTACATAATAGCAAACACTCTTTCTACCAAATACTTTGACAATTACATATTCATTAAATGCATTTGAGTCGGGTTGCAAAGATTCAGACAATGAGTAGAATGACAGAACATTAAGTTTTTCACTATTTTCAATTTATCTATGTAATGTGATTTGGTCATGTGAATCTCTGAAATGCACATGTTGTATCTCCCAAAATCAACATGTATCAGTATCTCATCTGTTCCAAGGTTATCTTTAGGTTGAAAATTGACCTGTATTGATGGGACTATGTTGCAAACATGCTTCATGAAGTAACGAAGCATATCATTAAATTTATTAACTAGCGCTTTGACTTCTATTTCAACTTTTGATTTAACCACTTTCTTAGCTGATTTTTTTTTATTTATTTCACTGTAAACTTCTTTCCTCTTCCATTGCTCAACACATGTAATAATTTGTCTCAACGTGTTTGTTAATGCACTTCTTTCCAGACATTCTTCTTCACTTTTTACTACATCATGACAGAAGAGATTTAACCATCTAATCTAAATCATTGTAATTAAGAACTTTGAGGCTTTTTAATTTTTCAAAAGTTAACAAAACATTTTCATGCTTTTCACATGCACATGTTTCTTACATCAGGTTGCAATACCCAACAGCTTCATCTGGGTTAACTACTCCACTCTGTTTGGTGGAATATTAATTTTTTTTTTCCTTCAAACAAAATTTTCTTGTCTTTTCAACCTATTTTTTTTGCTGAGCCCTCTTTTATGTCGTAAAGTTCTGGATCATTTTTAATTCTATTTCTTTTTTGCTAAGACTCCTTCCAGACTTTCCTAAATTTGATTATATCAGATTTCTTAGACATGGTACCAACTAGGCCAGATTGACATGATACCAACTGGTACTATGTCAGAAACAACAAAGAGAATTTCAGTCATGAGGATACTTAAATTATCTCCCAACTCAATGGCATATTTTTAAGGAAAAATTAAAAGATTTTATCAGCGTACTCAATCAGACCCAAAGTTACAAGTGTTCAAACATTATAAATCAAATAAAGCTGTTAGGCTTTATTCTACAGGTTCAAATCAGAACCAATTGGCAAGTTAAATCGGTACTGGTTAGAGAAAAAACAGTTGGACTGCTTATTTGTTTACCCAAGATTGTTCTTACTTTAATAAATAACAGGGTTCCCACGGTCCTTGAAAAGTCCTTAAAAGTCCTTGATTTTTTTTTTCCTAACTAGGGGCCCTTGAAAGTCCTTGAAATTTACGGAACTTGGTGAAAAGTCCTTGAAAGTACTTGATTTTTTTAACAAGTACATAATTGTGTAATTTCGTCTTGCATTGGAAATTGTCCAGACTAGTTTCCTCCACAGCATGTGTGCCATTTGAGCCTCATTCTGAATGAAACCTGTGTTTCACGCTTTGACACTATGTGATATACTTATAATGCTAGGTCTAGATCTCCACAGTATGGCTATCCATCTAAGTTGACACCTCTGGTCTCCCTTAAGACCGCCGCTTCTCATACTCTTCTTCGTGCCACCAAAAGAATTTATCGTACGATATTTTATCGCACGACGGAAATCGATATGTGTGCGAGTAGCCTGAAAGTTAGCATTGAAACAAGAAGCTCACTCTGCAAAAAAAAAATCAGGTTCTGTGAGAAAAGAAAATCTCAATTGTTCCCAAAATTGACAATAACCTTTCTTTTTTGGACTATCAGTTGTATAAAAAAAAAAATTCTTTTTTTTTATATTTTTCTTTTTAGTTGACAACTTTTGTGTATGCCTTGTTTTAGGTCGTTATAAAAAAATTTTAGGTCCTTGAAAAATATTTTTTTTGGTTTTGAAAAGTCCTTGAATTTTTTTTGGATAAAGGTGTGGGAACCATGAATAACCATTTATAATCACTATTTTACCATATCATTGTACAAATTCCTGATAAGAAATATTTGCTCACCTCCATGGAGGTGAAATTTCAATGGTTGGACCACATTTATGCCTAACCTAAAACAATCCCAGCCATATGCTTTGATTTCCAGATTGTTTTGTACATTTTCTAACTATATGTTGTTGAAAAAAGTTCAGCAATAAATGAAAATATATTAAGTTAAAAAATGCCATGGCAGTGACATTGTTAAAAGAACTCAAGAATTTTCTGAGTGTAAATATAAGAAACAGACAAAATCATACTTGCTATTGAGTCAAAGATATCTTACAGTAAAGATGGCTCATTAGAGCTTCTTTTAATTACACTTTCAGACATGTACTGCCTTCTAGTAGACTTTTTTAAAGGTTATTTACTTTTTATGCAGAGCTGACAAAAATAGTAGGGACAAAATAATTTACTGATTTTTCAACATTAAATTTAATGAAAAATATAATAATTTCTGGTGCAATGAAATGAAAACTGTTAACAATGAAACTATTAATATTAAATACAGCTATTAAATAAAGGAATTTTTATACTTTTTAAGTTTCAACTATATTTCTTAACCTAGAAACAGGGTTAAGAACAGCCACGGAGGTGATATTTTCCATGTTTAATTCACTTTTTTAAGTATAAATATGCAAATATTTATTCACTTGAAGATATCTGATGAAAATATACCTCAATTAAGATCTATTACTATTGTATAAAAATCAATTGACACATGAAATTCATAAAAAAAAAATACATGTGACTCAAATTTCCACTTAATTTCAGAATGACCCAGATACAGTATATCAACTTAATCAACAATTTTTTGGAATATTAGAAGTGCATGAACAAGACTCTTGGTTCCAACAAGACGTTGTAACCTGCCATACAAGTTATGACACCACGGGCATGCTTCAAGATTTTTTTGGCGATCGACTCATCTCAAGAAACTATTGGCCACCTCGTTCTGTCATCTACACATTCCTGACTTTTTTTCTGTGGGGATATTTAAAGAACAAAGTTTATGAAGATAATCACCAAACAATAGGTGATCTGAAAAGTGCCATTACTCAAAAGATACAAGAAGTCATTCCCAGCATTTTGAAAGGTGTTTCTAAAAATATGTGTAAACTACTTCAGCTTTGCCTCCCAAGAAAATTGCAGAAATTTTAAACATTTACTATAAATGTAAGTCCAAATTTTTTTCGTTTATAAGTGCTTTTCACAATTAACATAAAAATATTTGTTTTAAAGTTTGTTGATTTTGTATAGTAAATTCCCGAATCGTCAGTACAGGAACTTTTAGGACACCCTGTACAATTCATGTTTTTCAAAATCATAAATTTGTCAAAGAAATGTAAAGAATTGAAGGCACAATTGTAAATTGCAGTTTAAGTACATGCGAGAACATTACTTTAACTGATTTGTCGCAGTTAATTTCTCACATGACATTTATTAAAAAAAAGGGTTGGGTGCTATAGTGTTTGATTGTATTTTTTAAATTAGCTTTAACCCTTAACTGCTGTGTTACAAACCGTCTCGTGACTAGTGTGGAGGGGTCTCTCAGACCTCACTCACAAAAGTGTGTATAAAGTTAATTCATATATATTAATGAAAGATTCTTTAGATAATTATTATTTATACATTTTAAATTTAGATAATTCAATTCTTAACATGAATATATTTTATATTACTATACAAGTAAAGTAGATTCCATGTCTCTTCAGGCTCAGCTTTCGGAACTAATTTTGCAGGACATTTCAACCCTTGAAACTAAAACTATGTTGTGGTTTTGTGTTCTAATGGCACGATTAGGTTCTCCCCCCCCCTCCCAGCATCCCATTTGAAGTTTTTTTTTCCGTAGAAATATCCTTGTGAAGACGCACTTGAAATGTCTTCATCTGCATAAATTTCCGAATCCGTTTCATGTTTGCTTTCAATAGTATCCGAAATTTCATTGTCGCAGTACTCTATTTCTGACCAATTATCAACAATATCCTGAACTTCTTTTTGTGCTAGATACAGAGGTAGTTTCTTAGTAAAGTTTGTTACCATTTTAGACTCAGCTGAAATTCCATACTCAAACAGACTATTTCATTCAGCAAGAACACTAACGCAAATGCTGTGAAGGGTCTAAGAAACCGTGGGGGAAATGCAAATAGTGTGAAATACGATATAGTTGGGACATCCAAACCAGTGTTGGAATGTGGCTTCTCTTGGACGTAGTAGGAAGGTATAGGACATTGACCAATATTCACTTTGAGAGGTGGAAACGACCTGTCACTCGGGGTCTGTGAGACCCATGACAGCAGTTAAAGGTTAAATAAACTTGTTAAACTTTGAATAAAGCAAAATCACTAAAGAATTTTTCTTTGTCCTATTTGTATTTTACAGGTGTTTTCTAAGGATGAATCCTGATAAAGGATCCAAAGCCTCCAAAAAAAGAAATCCATGAATCAAAAAGTTTTGACCTTATAAAATAAACTTATGGACTTTGAATGGTGTTGAACATTTCATTGAATAGATATGAATATTAGGCATCTTGATTCTGTTAATTGCATCAAAGTTATTCTATTGTAATCATGGTTTGATGAACCCTGATTATATTTGTATTTCTGTTTATTGTATATTTTTGCCTGCTCATTTTGTATTACTTAAATTATATATGCAACAAACAAATGTACCTCACAAAACATTATGTAATTATCGTGTTCAGCACAGCACAGTGTATAATGTAACCATATTTAAAGGTGTTTTGCTATTTAATAAAAGTTATCAAGGTTTCTTAAATGAAAAGCTCCAGAGTTCTATATTTTGAAAATTTATCACTGTTGACATTATAAGAAGACAACAATATTTATTTTTTCATTTATACAGACTTTTGTCTACATGCTTATATAGTTTGTTACTTAATAAGTATCCTCAACATGCATATTGAAAAATGATTTACTTTAATTTTTATTATTCTGTATAATTGAATAATATTCTAGCATAATTTAGTTAGATTATTTAATTTAAATGTTTGAACATTATTGAAATAACAAAAGTAATAAATATTATACAGTGAAGCCTGTCTATAACCATTCTGTAGGGACCTAAATAAAATATTGTTATAGACAGTATCGTTACACACAGATTTCACTGTATATTGACAGTATTATGAATAAAAGGTACTGTGTACAGCACAGTATTTTTCTTTAATTTATTTGCTCTGCAATAGTTCTATACTATTTTAAAAGATGACTTTATCATTTTATCCACACTTCGAAACTAAATTTCAGAGAAAACCCATTATTTTGTGCGCAAAACTGTTTCAACTGTATAGCTGATATTTACATTTTTACACAATTTGTAAACCTTATAGTATTTAGTGTAATTGCATTATTTTGTGGTAAAACCATATTCACTGCATAATTGCAGCATATTTTTTATGGTAACTGGTTGTAACTTCAATTCCATATGGTTTTGTAAACAGTTATAAACTAAAAACTACAGTAAACTTGTTCTTGACTAGTTAAAAATAGTTCTGATTGCGAAATTATACTGTATTTTTTATGGTAACTGGTTGTAACTTTCACCGATTAAATACTTTTATGTAAACAAGTGAAAACTGAAACATACAGTGAAAACTAGATCTCATTGTAAAAAACAGTTGCGACTACAAATTTACTTCATAACTTTTACGGAAAAAATGTGATATATGGCAAAATACCGTTGTGAATACGGTTTTACTTAGTAACTTTTACGGGGGAAACTTGGTCTTATATGGGGAAAACCGTCGAGAATACGGTTTTACTTCGTAACTTTTACGGGGAAACTTGATCTCTTATGGGAAAAAACCGTTGTGAATACGGTTTTAATTCGTAACTTTTACGGGAAAAACTTGGTCTTATATGGGGAAAACCGTCGAGAATACGGTTTTACTTCGTAACTTTTACGGGAAAAACTGGATCTCTTATGGGAAAAAACCGTTGTGAATACGGTTTTAATTCGTAACTTTTACGGGAAAAACTTGTTCTCATATGGTAAGAAACCGTTATTTCTACGGATTAACTTCGTAATTTTTACGGTTAAGCACAACCAACCCAGCTGCCAGTTTAAAACCGTAAATTTTACGGGATTTTTTTTACAGTGTACAATCATACACAAATAATTTTTTTACTGGCACAGAATTTTCCGGGGGAATGAAACAAACGTACAGCTCTACAACTTGCATGTTGCTAGTGCAGTGAGCAACCATATGGAGACGGCGACTCCTGTCATGTCTGGCGCAGCATGGTCAAATATGGCCCTTGTGCTATAAAACCCCAAAATAACAACCAACCTGTAAGCTCATAGATGTTAGTCGTAAGAAGCAACGCCGTCTCACACTCTGCAACCTCACAAATATCCACCAGTTCTTCCCAAGAAATGACGAAGACTTCAATAGTCGGACGCTAAAAATGAATATAAGCATCGATAAAGTAAAAGAAAATACAAATTACCATTAAACAAAGAAAAATAAATAGCATTTAAAGTAATAACTACTCTAACGGTTTGTGCTACCTTGCATCTTAACTCATTTAAACAGAAGACTTAGCTCACATAAAGCTAAAAGCAGATCAAAAGTATTCAGGTTTATGTTTGCATTCGAAAAGACGAGCAGTGTATTCAAGTGAATCGTTACATTTTATACAAAAGAAAACAAATATTTGTGTGGTTAAGAGTTTTGGAGTGCACGTCGAAAACATAAAGTCTTGAAGCATAACAAAACGTCGCAAAAATTCAAAGGAATGAAAGATTCCACCAACAGAAAAATACTGCCTTCAAATAAATAAGGATGAATGGACAGATTTAAAATCTGTTTGAACATGAAGCCATGAACACACTTCTTCCTTTATTTCTCTAACCCAATCCAATCTCCTATCCGAAGTAGAAAAGATACGCGCAAACAACAGCCAAAAAATACACAAAATTCAAAGGGTAGTATATTACACGTGCTTGGAAATGTAAATATGATGTATTGAATGTCTACTATGGTTCGTAAGGTAAAGGCAAAAGAATGTGCTTACTTGAGAACAATTCTGAAGATTATTTTTCATTTCGATTGCAACATGCACTACAGACAACATCCTTAGATTAGATACCACATTTTAGGTACAACAGAAACATAGTAGTTGTCTTTGTACAAAAGAAATGCAAACATTCATGCTTTAGAATACAACTGTCCTGATAAAATAATTAAATTTAGTAATTAATGTGGAAGCAATGGTCGTAATAATTTTACGAAGCAAAACGGCAACGAATCGGTGATGAGTGTGACACAACGAGTAAAACCAGCAAAATTATAAATCAGAAATAGATTTGTAAATTTATCTCATGCGCAGGAAATGTGAAATAAAAATGTACTTTATACGAAGCCAACGCACACGCCAAACGTGTTGTTCGGTCAGCGAAGCATTGCACGGAAGCTTAACAAATTGAACATTATCAATTGCAAATAGTTTACATATATACTGCTAAAAAAAATTAAGGGAGCACATGGTTTTAACGAAATTATGCAAATAACTCTACTTAAAACTAACGAAAAACTAAACGGTTATAGTCTAACGTGTAGCTGAAAACAGAAGAAAACTTCATATGCAGATCAACGTTCATGACGTCAAATAACCGAAAAAGGATATAAGTGCTGAGATCACAGAAGCTTCTCTTTTCACTGTCTCATTCCTGAAACGCAATTGTTGAAAGTTTTTTTGAAAAAAAGGTAATTTGAAAATGTTACAACAACGTGATTTACCGGAATCCATGGCTTGGCTAATAATCAGGAGATTGGAATCTGTACAAATACAAGAAAACGTAGTGAAATCTGTTGGAGTGGCAAGTAATGTTATTTCAAGGCTATGGAATCGATTCCAAGAAACAGGGAATGTTAGACGTCGGCCAGGGCAAGTCGCCCACGTGCAAACACAGCAACTGATGACCGGTATCTAATGCTAACAGCGGGCCGAGACAGAGGACGCAATGCTACTCAGCAGCAAGGCCAAATACTTTTGGTAACTTTGCGGAAGGTGTCAAGCCAAACAATCCGCAATAGGCCTCATCAGGATGTCCTCTATACACGTAGAAAAATGGTGTGCATTCCTTTGACCTCAAGACACCGTGCTGTCCGAAGAATTTAGGGTGGGAAACATCGAGATTGGACTCAGCGTGATTGTAGTCAAGTGCTGTTCACTGATGAGTTCCGATTCTGTCAGGAGTGTGACATCCGACGTGTTATGGTATGGAGGAGAGGGCAACTTGAAATAACTCCACGTTTTCGTACAAGAAAGATCACAACGAGGTGGAATGATGGTATGGGGAGGAATCAGCATTAATGGACGCACGGACTTGCATTTCATTCGGAATGTCTCTTTGACAGGTCAAAGGTACGCCGACGAGATAATGAGACCTCATGTCGTACCTTACGCTACAGACATTAGTTATTCATTTCTTTAATGCATTATAATGCCAAACCTCATGCAGCTCAACTTATAGAGAACAGCTTGAAACGGAAAGATAATAGTTTATGGAGTGGTCAGCATGGTCTCCTGACTTAAATCCGATCGAGCATGTTTAGGACACACACGGATGACTCATTGCAGCGAGACCAATTGACTGTCCGGGCTTAGAGATTGCACTTCTTGAAGAGTGGAACAGAATTTCCCAAAGTCTTATCGATAACCTTATCGCTTCTACAGAAAACAGGTGTGCAGCAGTCTAAGCAGTTGGAGGGAAGCACACACCATATTAAAAAACATTCATTACCTTCAAAAAATACTTTTTTGTCATTTACAAGGTATCCAATTTAGAGCCTTGGAGCGTCTCTTCATGTTCTTGACATCATTTCATCGAATTAAATTCCCATACATGATAATTGGTCTCTCGTTTTCGGTACCCACGTTTTTAATTTATATGTACTTCCCATTATATGCCCATGCATGGTTATCTTGTATGATTTTCTTCACTTTTTTGCTTGCTCCCCTAATTTCCAGTATATATATATATATATATATATATATATATATATATATATATATATATATATATATATATATATATATATATACATATATACACTGCTCGCCACCCAAAATGCAACACCAAGAAAGACAAGAGATATCACAACAACAAAATTTATATTGTAGATAACATATTGACCAAGTATCAAATGATTAAATTTATAGACTTCTGTGAAGTGTGGTTCCTGCCAAAATCAGTAGCCAGAGTAGCCGCCATTGATTGTTGGAGATCACCGCTGCCACACGCCTTGGCATTGATTCAAAGAGACTTTGGATGTGTTCTTGGGGTACAGCAGACCAAGCAGCTTCCACACGTTTCCAAAGTTGTTCTGGTGTGGCAGCTGGGGATGTAATCTGGGTAAATAGTTGAGCAACCATGGACCACATGTTTTCTATCGGCGAATGATCCGGAGAGCGAGCTGGCCAGGGAAGCAATTCAATCTGGCGATTGACGAAGAACCTGTTGAAATATGGCTGTTTGGCAAGACCTGAAGGTAAGGAAGGACAACTGGCTCCAACATCTAGGAGATGTAGCGCTGGCTGTTTAAAGTACTGGGCAATGCATACTAGAGGAGTGCGAGAGTGATATCCAATACCGCCCCATACCATAATACCTGATGCAGGACCAGTGTGGCGGTGCGTAACGCAGCTGTTCAGCATCCTCTCTCCACGGTGTCTCCAGACCTCAAATAGGACCATCGTCGTGTCGTGTTGCAGTCAGAAGCGTGACTCGGCGGTAAAGACAATTTCATTCCATTCTACTATCCACATCCTTCTTTCATCGCACCATTGGCGGCGGAGACGTTTGTGGTTCTGCGTCAAGGGTAGACTAAGCAATGGACGTCTTGCGGACAGACCACTCTGCTGTAAACGGCGTCGAATGTTACGCGCAGACACTGGATGATGCGTTACAGACTTGCATTTGCTGTGCTATGGTTCGTGAAGTGGCTGAGCGATCCGTCAATACCATACGCACAATATGCCTGTCATCACATGAAGTGGTGCACTGAGGAGGATGCAATCGAACACGTCGGTCCGTCGTACCCTCCTGCATTCAACTATCCCAAACCCTCATTACAGTTGTTTGGTTTCGTCCAACACGACTACCGATTTCCCCTGAAAGATAATCCACAATATTGGTAGCCACTATCCTTCCTCTGTCGAACTCGGATACTTGATCAAAAGAGAATCGCTGTTTTCTACGAGGCATAATTGATCGTTTTGTTTGAAAAAACCACAAGAAAAACACAATTGCCGTACTTGAAATCGTCGAAATCTCCAAGCCTTAAATATCAAATAGCGCTTTGAAGTGGCGCCACAGGCGCGCGTGATGTGCGTCTGCGCTGAAATTCTAATCATTTGTATATCTCACCTCCGCTAATGCATGTTGTAAATTTCATATTATTTGCATGCTTCCTTCAGGGTGTTGCATTTACGGTGGCCAGCAGTGTATATATATATATATATATATATATATATATATATATATATATATATATATATATATATATATATATATATATATATATATATATATAGTACTGACAAGTTTCCAAGATTTTAAATTACGTTCCATTGCAGCAAGCCCTTCCTCCAAGTGACATCATTATTTACACCAAGGAGGTGATCGGCTCCTAAGGACAAGAGTCGTGTGTGGAACCTGCAAGTCACCAACAAATTGCGTTGTAAAAACCCAGCAGTCATCAGTGGCCAGTGGAGGTCGGATGTCAAACTGTCCCCCTCCCGCCCTCGCATTTCACATACACGATTCACCTGTCGTCAACTTATACAAGGAGAGAGTGGCACCTATTTGCCCTTCATGCGCGTCTCCATTTTCTGTTTATCACATTTTAACTGTATGTCCTGTTTTTAATCATTAATGTTGGAATATTTAAAAAGTACCATTTTAAATCTACAAGATCTTAGTGGTTAAAATTAGCATCCAAACCTTTTCGCGTTTTGACGTCCAGTTGTTTTTTTAAGTATCATATAGTTATTTTATTCTCACATAGTTATTTTATTCTCATATAGTTATTTATTTTTACTTAACAAAAAAAATATTTGTAGTATCCACTATTTCCGTACTAGTTATTGTTTACCATGTTAATCAGTGTCAGAGTGAAAGTGCGATGTCTAATTTGATTGTCAGTGTGTGTAGTATTGGCCAAGAACAGAGGGACACTGCACACCTAAATTGGACCATAATATTTCTTTACAATACAATATAAAGTTTCAAAAATATACGCAGTACCGTCCGGTGCAAGACACGTCTGACTTCCGAACTGAACAACAATTCTATCCTTATTAGTGTTCTTTTTCAGAATAGCCTACAATATTTCATGTTCTTAATCGTATCAGAACTCGGGCACTGCCATCCATCGATGTTCATCCACTAGAACAAGTAGCAACTAGAACAAAATAACAACTGTCCGTGTAACCAATCTGTGTTCATAACCAACGTGGTGAAAGGCAGGGATTCGTGACAGTCAGCATATTTTAATCATGGCATTCCATTATTGTTTCAATTCATAAGTTTACTTGATTTCGTTCCACTAGTAATTTTTCTATTAACTATCTGATATCAAGAATGATGACATGTATTTTATGATATGTTACGCGAGACTTGCATCTACCTTTTATATTATGCAGTGTTTTTACATATCTTTACATTTATTTTATTTGTTTTCATCTTGCGTTTGGCGCAGATTGTCTGCTTTTGGATCTTACGCCATAAACCCCAAAATCCAATCCAATCCAAAATTTTAAGCTCGATTTCTGAAGAACTGTTTTTGCATTAGGATCCTTTCTTCAAACAGTGGTATTTTGACCATGAATTGATCTGTTATAATTATTTGTGTGTCACTACAATACATATACACAGTCCAGTCACATTAATGTGACCACCTGTCAAAAGTCAGAATAACCACCTTTGGCAGAGCGGACAGCTGCGAGACGTGCAGGAAGAGAGTCAATTAAGTTTCTGAAGGTGTTCACTGGGATGTTGAGCCATGCCGACTCCAGTGCCGTGGCCAGCTGTGCTAGATTACCTCCCTCCCCCAGCCTGGATCCTTCCGGCAATTTTTGCAGGGTGTTTGCTTTCAGACGTTTCGCGCCGTATACGCCAACGTCCATCTTTCCGATGGAGCCTAAAACGTGATTCATCGGAAAAAGCCACCTGTCGCCACTCTGTGGACGTCCAGTTGCGGTACTTGCGTGCAAATTCCAACCTTCATCGCCGATGAACAGCAGTCAGCATAGGTGTATTAACCAGGCGTCTGCTGCGGAGGCCCATGCGCAGCAACGTTCGCTGAACCGTTGTCGAGGATACACTCTTGGTAGCCCCTTGGTTCACCTGGACGGTCAGTTGCTCAACAGTTGCACGTCTATTCGCCCGAACGCATCTCCGTAGCCTTCGTTCGCCTCTGTCATCTATGCCCCTTGGTGCACCACATGTGCAAAGCCGCTGATTTTGGATAGTGCCATTTTTCCATGCACGGTATACTTTTACTACGGCGGCACGCGAACAGTTCACAAAATTAGCCGTTTCCGAAATGCTTCCACCCTTGGCCCGAAAGCCAATAATCATGCCCTTCTGGACGTCGAATAATTCGCTACGTTGCTGCATTATGCTAACGATTGAAATGCTTTCCTATGCCCTAGGACATCCTTTATATACACTCCACTGCAATGTGCTGGCACCTGCCTTTTGTGATTGGTTATTTCACGTTGACGTCGAAAGGAGGTGGTGGTCACATTAATGTGACTGGACTGTGTATAATACAGCTGATGTTTTCAACTTCATAGACAAAGTTTTATTAGTTAATAACTGAGTTCATGATCGATTTTTAACTGCTGAAATTCTTCAGAAAATCATAATTGTTTAGACTTGATGAAACCAACTGACAAAAAAATATTACTTCTAGCAACTTGTTGGAGGTTCAAAACATGAAGAATAATATTATGAATAATTTCCAACTAGAATTTTCTTTCTACACAAGTTAGAAGTTGCGATATCATTGTTAAAAAAAACATGCAAATAGCTAATTGTCTATAAATTAGAAAATTCTATGGATAAAAATACTTTTGAAATACATCATGGATTAATTGATGTAATGTAGATAAAAGTAGCAAAAATCACTTACGGTTTACAAAATACCAGTTTCGAACTCTGAATATTTAAATTCAAATATAAATTTATATTTGATATTTATTTTGAATTTATACTCAAAATAAATTTTCATATAACACTAATTCATATTGCATTCAAAATAAAGTATTATAAAGAAAAACATTTGAATTCCGGTTAGTAAGTAATCATAGTTAAGCGCTTTATTTTATAAAAAAAACTACGCTTTAAATGCTATGTATAGAATATAAGCAAGATGTTAAATTTTGTAAAGGAATGTGGAACCAAAATCGTAAAAAGTAAATGAAGCATCAAATACAAAGTTGTGTTGCATATTTTGTTTCTTTAGATATGCAAATTAGCTAATTGTATACAAATTAGATAACTAGAGATAAGGGTAATCTGAATTTCTTACACTGAAATAAGTTTATGTACAACCAATGACCTACTGTAAAAAAATTTAGTTTTTAAGTCAAAATTATAAAAAACTTTTAATGTATACGTACACCTTAAAAATAGGGACAAAACTGCAAATGGATTTTTTTTTCTCATACAAATTTAAATATATTTAATCAACCACACTCAATCACATGATGCATTTTTTTTAAAAAATCAACCAGGAATTCACGATTTGCAGGATTATAGTTGAAATTTTGCAGAAGTTGAAGGTACAAATACCTGAAGGTCAGAAAACAGTTTATTAGTATTTTGCCCATCAAAGGTTTCAAAGGATACATTGTTATCTAAGCATATAATAAATTTAAATTTATCCAGTCACAAGCTATTATAAAACATATTTTATTTCAAAATGGTAATTCCTAAACACAGTTCCATCTGAAAATCATGAAAATATAATTGAAGTAATGTCTCAGTCGATCCATCCAGTCTAAAGTTCACATTTAGCTATAAAGAAAATCTTCTTCCGAAATGTACGATACAGTGTGCTTCACTTGTCAGCTAACTACATAATCGAGACCTGGTAGTTTTTTATTCCTTTCTGACAAAAAAATAAAGTTCAGAGAAAAGTAAAAATAAATAAGAAACAAATCACCGAACGATGTATTCAACCATACAAAGGGTTCAGACGCTTGCATCCGTTCTGCCAAATGCAATCTTCCATGTAGTTCTAATCAGTATCGACCTTCTTGACCAATAGAATCTTTCCTAGGATTATTTCAACCAACAGATGGGGTTATTCAGTCATAATATGGATTGTGGAGGAAAAGCAACACTACATTGGAAATAGCGTAGCGCTTAAACTTTAAAGTAACTGTTATTTAAAATTTTACAATTGTAGAACTTCCACACACTTATAAGTTGAATATCTTTCCCATTCACGTTTCAATGCAACTCTACTACACTTGTGTAACAAATTAAGAAAATTTGCATATTTTATCGAATTTCATGAAAAGAACTGAACTGAATGCAAAACCACTGCTTCTAGACAAAAATGCAAATCTTGTACGTCAAAAACGTAAGCGTACACGTGTGTGTAGGCGGAGCCAGTAGAGTAACGGGCTTTATAAGCGCGCTTAAGTTAAGACGCATTTCGTTCGCTAGCACATCTGGGCGAATTTCTTGGTGTTATTTTGCAGCAATCGGTTGATTTCAAATTGTAACAGTAAAAATGAGTAACCACCAACGTTTAGATGATGGAATGAGGTGGCGAATTGTAGGGAGGCTAGAAGAAGGCCAATCTCAAGTCGAAATTCGTAGAGAGTTCAATTTAACGCTCAGCGCCGTGTTTAACTTATTGAAACAGTTCCAGGATACCGGATCCATAGACAGAAAGCCTGGGCAAGGTCGTCCAAGAGCCACGACGGCCAGAGAAGATCGCCATTTGTCGATTATAGCGAGGCGTAACAGGAGTGCTACAGCTTCTCAGCTCTCTCGTGACTTATATGCAGCCACAGGAACCCGTGTATCAAGGGTGAATGTTTCTAAAATACTACATGAGAGAGGGTTGTTCGCAAGAAGACCTGCTGTTTGCGTCCCACTCACATCTACGAACAGGAGAATCCGTTTATGATGGTGCAGAGAGCATAGAGATTGGAGTATGTTTCAATGGGCGACCGTTCTCTTCACTGATGAGTCCCGGTTCAGCCTAAACACCGATTCTCGCAGTACGTTCATATGGAGAGAACCAGGGACCTGCTACCTACCCTCCAATGTCCGCGAAATCAACCGTTATGGCGGAGGAGGTTTAATGGTCTGGGCAGGCATCATGTTGGATGGCCGAACACCTCTCTATGTCTTTGAAAGAGGCAGTGTGACTGGTCTGAGGTATAGGGATGAGTCTTGGAGCCCTATGTTCGTCTTTTAAGGGGTGCAGTTGGCCCTGAGTTTATTTTATTGGACGATAACGCGAGGCCACATAGAGCTCTTCTGGTCGACCAATTTCTAGAGAGTGAGGATATTGGCCGGATGAATTGGCCAGCCAGATCTCCAGACTTTAACCCTATAGAGCATGTCTGGGACGCTCTGGGGAGGGCAATTGCCACTCGCAACCCCCTTCTGAGAACCATCCAGGGAATGAAAACAGCGGTTCTGAACGCGTGGGACCAATTGCCCCAGGAAATGATAAACTGCCTTAGTTCAAGTATGAAATCACGCTGCGAGATCTGTATATCTGTAAGAGGGGACCACACCCCCTATAAACCCATCTAATAACCCTTTTTTTTTGTTTATTCTTCAACCGCTGTTTCATACTTTCCGACTCCAACGAGTGTCACACACGATCATGCGTGTGTATTACAATTATTGAATGGTTATTTGTTTTGTATTGTATCAATGTATGTCCATATCAAATTTCATTAAAATCGGTACAGTAGTTCTAGAGATAATCGACCAAGTCTGGAAATTCTCTTAAGTTCTTACACCAGTATATATTACACTACACGAGCGCAAATTACACCAACACCCACATTTTATTCAGGTAAGTCGGGAGAAAAAAGTTCTAAGCAAAAATAAAATTTCAAAAGTTTTGACGTTCAGCTAACCTGTCATTCTCTTAAATCATTTTGATTGGACTATTTTATCAAATTATTGACCTCTAAATATCAATTGGTATAGAAAGCGGATGAACTGAATGAATGGTTCCAATCGTTGAAATGCGAGTTTTTAATCTGCCCAATCTTCCCCCAGCAATAACAGCATTTTTTATTTTAATTCTTACTTAAGACTTAGAATCTCGAAGACCAGAGGGCTGGATAAATTTTCATCTGCATATTTTTTTGGAGTTCTCGAAAAAAAAAATCGTAAATAAAACACAAATGGAAACTGGTACTAGGATTTCTTAAAATTATGCCTCAGGGACTGATGCCAACTTTACGCTAGTTGAGATTGAATCTTAATCACTGAATGCAAATCCTCTTAAAATGGGTTATTTTTGTGATCGAGATGGGGATGAGTTCAATTCAAGATTAGAATGATCTCACTTTGCGCTTTGGAATAAAATACGAATGATGGTCCGGAATCCAAACTATTTTTAGAATAGTCCTGATTTAATTAAGCTTTATTTTGACCGGAACACATTTCTCGTAAATTTAACAGTGTCCTCTTTTCGTCATGCGGATTTGAATTAACCTTTACTTGAACGATTGTTTTAAATAGTTAGATGCGTTAATTGTTTCCGCCTTCTATTCCGTACAAGGACCAGTGTCCTTTAAAGATTAAAAATTAACTTTATTTTTAAGTTGTACATGTAGAAGCCACAATGGAATTAACACTGCATTTAAATACACGACATTTATTACCATCAGAATTACATGGCACTAACCGTTGAATTGACGTTCCGCATCTGAAAACTCGCTTTCTTTGTTACTTGTTATTTTATTTCCGGTCGAAGTAGTCGCAACTTTCAACAGAATGTTGCGCAATCCATTAACTCAGAACCAAAAGTACATTAGCTCATCAAATCGCGATTTCGCAATCGCACGCTCCAACATGCCGCCCCACGTTGAATACATTCAATACAATATACACAGTCCAGTCGCATTAATGTAACCACCACCTACTTTCGACGTCAACGTGAAATAACCAATCAACAAAGGCAAATGGCAGCACATTGCATTGGAGTGAATATAAAGGATGTCCTAGGACATCGGAAAACATTTCAATCGTTGGCGTAATGCAGAAACGTAGCGAATTATCCGACGTCCAAAAGGGCATGATTATTGGCTTTCGGGCCAAGAGTGGAAGCATTTCGGAAACAGCTAATTTTGTGAACTGTTCGCGTGTCACCGTGGTAAAAGTATACCGTGCATGACAAAATGGCACTATCCAAAATCAACGGTGTGGCACATGTAATGTACCACGAGCTATAGATGACAGAGGCGAACGAAGACTACGGAGATGCGTTCGGGTGAATAGACGTGCGACTATTGAGCAACTGACCGACCAGATGAACCAAGGGGCTACCAAGAGTGTATCCTCAACAACGGTTCAGCGAACGTTGCTGCGCATGTGCATCCCCGGCAGACGCCTGGTTAATGCGCCTATGCTGACTGCTGTTCATCGGCGACGAAGGCTGGGATTTGCAGCCAGTAAAGCAACTGGACGTCCACAGAGTGGCGACAGGTAGCTTTTCCCGATGAATCATGTTTTATGCTCCATCGGACAGATGGAAGTTGGCGTATACGGCGTGAAACGTCTGAAAGCAAACACCCCGTAACAACTGCCGGAAGGATCTAGTCTGGAGGAGGTAGGTAATCTAGAGCAGCTGGCCACGGCACTGGAGTCGGGCATGGCTCAACATACCAGATAACATCTTCAGAAACCTACCTGACTCTCTTCCTGCACGTCTCGCAGCGGTCCGCTCTGGCAAAGGTGGTTATTCTGGCTTTTGACAGGTGGTCACATTAATGTGACTGGACTGTGTAGCTTAGATCTAAAATTCAAGCACCAAATACAAAACGCTAAATACAATATGCAACACAAATACAAATTACTTGAATTACATCTGTGAAATTAGATGAACTCTAATCAATCCATCATCACCTGCAAACACTTGAAAAATTATACTCAATAAACATTTAAAGGTAGGTAAATTTTCACCTTAAATCGATGTGTGCCCGAAGGACCAGATAAGAGAATTAGAACACCTTAATTCTGTGTTAGACAATGGAACATGTTCTATATCTTGAAAATATCTTCGTAGCGAAATGCCAACTGCGTTTGTTAAAATCACTCCTTTCATATTTTTGCAAAGATTCGTGTTTATTTTACGTATTCTAAAATGGACGTTAGCTACCAGTTTCCCTAATACGGTCCCCCCTCCCCCAGCACGTCAAAAAAACGATTTCAATTTTCTCCGAACTGATATGATAGTTGATTGAACAGCGCTAGTTATATTAAACTCCAAACGCTGCCAAATCAACGAGATACGCTATATTTAAGATTCCCCCAATTATGTATCATGCTAAATTATTTGGGCAGCAGAAGTAAAATATTCCGTATATGGTTTGAAGGTATGTTTATTTACACTCAAAATTCCTCTCTTACATTTCCAGATCGAGTTCTCAGTCACGTATTCACTGTAAATTAAACTTCACCACCAGAAGTCTCTGTTCGAGCCAGATTATTACAGATTTGACAAGAACACTTGAAGTGACGGCAAACCCTTCAAAGGGTAGCACGTGAAAATCTAACCTTCTCCCCTCTACATATGACCCCCTCTTAAAAGCTCCAACTATTAAACCACTTTGAAAATCGCTTAAATCGTGATAATTTGACATTCTAAGGGTGGACGTCTATCTCAATGCCTCCAAAGATGCCAAACAATTTATATATATACTGACAGAAGCAAATAATGATGGGCATAGAATACCTTGCTATGTATTTTTTCAGTATTGTCAGTACAACTTTTTTCGGTACTGCAGTGTACTTTGATTAAAGGGCATTTTTAAATTTACTAATATTCCCATTAAACTCTTCTCTGTTCATTTCGCTGCACTTAACCGTAAATTTTTGACCAACCACATCTTCAGTTTTTCGCCACTGAATAGTGCCAGTGGTGCTGGTTTTCATCGGCCCGGTACACACATCCGGTTTTTCAACGTGCGGCGCCGCTGCGGCATCGAAGCCCAACTATGCACACATAACCATGAAATGACACAAGTACTCCTTTCGCGCCATTTGCGAAAAATATTCCATAGATGTATAAAACGTGTTATTTTGCTTACTTTTGGTGTAAAAAAAGTATATTTTGAAACAAAATAGAACGTTACTAGATACAACCATATATTAATTATTATTTATGTTGTATTTATTTCTGAAAACAAGTTACTTCAGACCGGAGACGCATGTGCGGCGAGCTGCGGCGCCGTGTGGAACTGCCTTACAAATTGCACGCAAGTTGAACGTACGTCGCCCCAACGGCGCCGGAGGCATGTGTGCACTACTCCATTGGATCTAATGTATCTCAGACCGCACTTGCGTTGCTGCAGCGGAGCCGCACGTTGAAAACCCGGATGTGTGCACCAGGCCTAAGACTTCGTTATAGTGCAGTTTGTTGAAAGCATTTTCGTGTAAGCTGCGTGCCTTAATTACCTTTCGATTGTATGCATATCACAACTGTGGGTACGCTTTCTTTACTCCATTCATAAAAATAAGTTGAGTAGGCGACGCGTTAGGCAGGGTGTTATTTCTAAACATGGATGGCTTTACTTAGCATTCACTTATTCGAACTACTGAATGCATACCAAAACCCCTTACGATAATTTTGGTTACCATAAAAGCTTGTCTAATTTCATTTCACATCATAAACCTTTATTTCTACATTTCAGTCAAGTAAATTGATTGTCAGAGAGATCGAGATTGACAGACAAAAATTTTATTTCCGGTTACCCAATACTTATTGGAACGTACGTTTGACAGCAAAAACACTAATTCTAATTAAGTTTAGTTGTATACAAAAAGTTTTGAAACGAAATTTTTGATACATAAGATCATTCTTTCAATCAAAAATACACTACAAATGATGTAACTGGATATTGAATAAAATTCATATTCGAATTAAAAAGAATTTTTATATCATCAAAGGTTTTACTGTTCTGATTATGTTTATTTTATTACCTGCACTTTATAATATCATTTCAACAAATAAATATCTTATGTGTATGTCGTGCATGTTTTTCTCCTGTTGTTTACTCTGAAAACTCCCTTCATACCAAGTTCATTTAAGTTAATAAGTTAAGACCCGAGTATGATTAAAGACTACTTCCAATAGTTCAGATCGAGCTGTATCAAGTAAATAAATAAGTATCTCTAAATTAAGTAATCCTAAATTTTATATTTTTTACCATGTTGATCAGTATGTTTTAATCATGGCATTCATCAAGATTTCAAATTTCTTACGCAAGACTTACATACACTTTTTATTAAAATGCTTTTATATTTATATGTTGTTGTTGTCGTATGTTCTTCTGGGATACATATGAAAGCAAGGGATGAACAGAAACATTCTAGACAAGTACTAAAGAAGAATATTTTTGTTATTACAAACGATGATCCCAGCAAAGAACAGAAGGGTGCGCTGCTTTCCTTTCAAGACGGGAATCCATTCCAGGCGAAAGTCCGACTTCTTTTCCCAATTTTACATCCATGCCATATCCTGGATTCGAACCCGGGCTCACTCGGTGACAACCGAGGAACATAACCACCATGCTGGCTGGGCGGCATATTTATATGTATTTTATTTATTTAATCTTACGTTTGGCTCCGCTTGTCCGTTTTTGAACCTTGCACTATAAAATCCCAAAATCCAATCCAATCCCTAAATTAGGTATTACCGTATGAAAGGAACTCCCAGTGTTTTCCAGCAAACTAGACGAAATTTTTAATCTACACAAACGCTCTAGCATGGTACATATCGTGTTTACTTTAATATGTAGCTCATAGGGGATAATTGGCGTGTAGTGTAATCTAGGTTGACAAATCAACTATCCTATACAATTATCCTATCGTTCTTTGGAATTGTTACTGTCGAAGGTGAAGAAAATTAAAAAAAAAAAGAGCCAAATAACGATACATTCGGAAGACATTTAGCTTGACTAAAAACTCTCTCATTAAAACCTAGCACCAATCTGATCCATAAAAATCTGACCTATTTAGCAAATGACGAGATATTTCGTCGCCAAGAGAGAGATTGCACAGTCCAATCTCAACCACGACCATACACACACAAAGGATCTGTAAATATCTACTGCCTGGCGGCCAAAAATGCTACACAGCAGCTGAATTGAAAAGTATCCTTTCCAGACATTGAATCATACTTAAAACAATCCGTAAACTCGTGTTGGCAAAACACCTGGGACCTCGAAGTACAAAACAAAGTAAATTATATCCATCCATCCGTAAAAGGCTTTAATAAAACGTTTTTAAATCAGATACACAACTCCGAATAGAACACATTTATTTTACTCATAGAAACCTATTACATGGAGAACCCGTTCCAATGTGTTGCAAGTGCAACATTATCTTTTCAGTCATACGCATACATCTTAATGAAGTGCCCCGACATTTACTACCATAGACTCGTCCAATTTGGTATTTATTACCCCATTTTATATGCAGTTCTTACCAAACAGATCTGTTTTAATTTTAAAAAGACATTAGACATTAGTATATATATATATATATATATATATATATATATACAATACAAAGTCCCAAATCCGGAGGTCCGAAGTCTGGAATTGTCCATAATCCGGACGTTTTGCTAACTGGCGTTTTTTTTCTCACTTTTCTTAATCTTCGGACAATTCTTACAGAACAAGGATTTAAACCTGGACTTAATTGATGAAACAACGCAAAATAACGGACATGTTCAGAGTAAATACAACACAGAAAAATTGGAAGGTTTGGAAAATAAATGCGTTGTATTGTATTTAAAAGGATTTTTTTTCTTTTTTATAGAAATACTCCTATTTATAAATCTGCTATTTTGCTATTGCAAAAGCAAAATTAACGCGAGGGGTTCGATTAAGGTTTGATTTGACAAAAAATGCAAATAATCCGAAATTAGGAGAAGTCCGAAATATGCAATGGCCGTGGTCCAGAGGATTACGGATTTGGGACTTTGTACTGTATATATACTTAGTTAGGATCAGTTTGGCCGGATCCAGCCCTTGCACCATGAAAAACCAACCAAAGAATATATCGACAAATAATAATTTGTGTGACCTATCGAAGGGGCGTCGAAGAACAAACGGGGTTTGTTTTTAAAAGAGAACGACCAGAGGGAATGCCTTGTTAGGACGCTTTGCTTGAACAATAATTTATCTGTTAATTAAATACTAATGCAAATTACCCATTCCTTTTAAAACTATTCTGTAATGCTTGTAAATATGACCAACCTATATATAAACCATAATTTAAACATCATAAATAGGGACTTGACATCTTAATCAGTGAATCTTTCAAAAAAATACAAAATGGTCATTGCGTGCACATTCGAGCATACTTGAAGGAAACACAGGAAAATCCTGACTGTGAAGCATTCCTAAAGCAGCACTAAAATATCACTGATTATTTTTATGACGAGATCGCTCAGTGTGCTACTGGGTCAGATTATATTAGTCAGATTTCTTTGATGATGACATATTTCGTCTATCAGGATCTGGTCAGTTTTTCTAATAATGAAATACCTCGTATAGACAAACATTCTTGAGGGTTATAACCTTCTATATAATCAACGTGACCTGAGCCCGAAGCTACCTCCAATTTTTGTATAGATGAAAATGGATCTAATGAATAAAATCAAAAACTAAGTCTTACCAAATGGAATAACATTCTTACCGGAAGTACTGTAGGGATGAAAGAAAAGGAGAAAGGACACATACTCCTTGACTTTAAATAGATGTATTCCACAACTAAAACACTTCAAACCAGTTTGCAATAAGTTAAGCTAAGTGTTATTTTTTTTCAATCCTCATCAGAAAGAACTCCTGGAAAGTTTCAGCAAACGCGAATTCCCATTTAGATATCTTTCTTTCTTGTTCGTTCTCCAGCAGAGCTCTTGATGCAGGAAAAATTATGGCCCTAAGACCATCCCTGATTTCTAAACTCCGATGCTAAACGTTTCTGTTTTTCGTGCCATTGATATTGTTTCACTTTCCCTCTGCGCCCCGAGTAGCTGTGATTTTAAATATGCAACTCATCATGGCATTGCTCCAAAGTGGCGATAAGGGTCTTCCCGCGTCGTTGCCAAACGAGGGAGGGGAAATTTATGGGTTCTGTGAGGCTAACTCGTGGAGCTGATATAAATAAAGGAGCATTGTTCTGCTTCGCTGTGTCTCATTTTGGACCTCATACATTTCCTGCAGGGTGGAAGAGGGACGATGCAGGCATAAAAAAATGGCAGGATACAATGGTTTTTGCATGCAAGCGATGCTATTGTATTCTCAAGCATGGGCGTGATTTTTTTTTCACAAGAAAACTTTTGACAAACTGTTCGGAAAAACGAAAACTGTTAAAAGTAAATGGCACTTTTTGTTTCGTGAAAGCAAAAGAGTCTGGAAGCTTCAAAATATCGTTGAAAATGAGAATTAAATAATTTAAAATTTAGAATTTGGTGTGCAAATGGAATAGGCGGTGATCCATTGTTGCTTGTTATTAAAAATTGTAATTTTAGTACTTATGTTTTATCAATAACATTTACGTCGTATATCTTTCAAAATTCCAATTCATTCCAGAGAAGAAATAAATGTTGCGACACGATATTTTTGTTACTATTATTTTATATAGAGACTGTAGCATGGATATGCAATTTTGAAGTCTTCTTACAACTATCATATCACGTATATTGAGAATGACAGAACACATTATTTTCGATACATTTTTATCTTAAGAATTATTAATTTTGTATACATTGATATATTATTACTTTAGAGTTCTGTAAAGTTATTGCACAAACAAAATTTTTACGAGAATCTGCATCATCATCTAAGGCATTACAAATGAACATGTACACACATAGAAAACGAGCATCTACAAACTGTATTCACACGTTTCAGTTAATTCCATAAATTTTCACTCAGCCATAAAAATCACCAGAATCGCAGATAATTTTTTTAACGTTTAAAAAAGAATGCATATAACACTTTTCCTTCAATTAGATTTTTTCAACTGAATAATCCTTTCATGGATGTAAATATATGTTTTAATGATTTCAACACGATTATAATATGATTTAATTAAGCGTTTTGTTTCATCTATGGTTTAACTGTATTTGTGTACGTCTTTTTTCTTCAATTTTTGGAACAGATATTTGTCTGTGGAAAAACAATTAAACAATTATTTTAGGGTCAACCGGAAAGCTATCCGCGTTTTCAAATCGAAGCTAGCTTTGTTATTATTATTTTCCTGCCGCTGATAAGGAATGACCTTGATTGAAGCAGATGTTTAAATTCGATGTCTTCTGCTTACACTGCATATTTATAGCATGTGTTGTGGCATAATTTTTGTTTCACTGTACTGCTAAAAATGGAGAACCAGAAATAGTTCATTTTCGTCATATTATGCTCTTTTATTTTACGAAAGTAAAAACACAAAAATGCTTGTCAGACTGCTCGTGTAAAATGTGTGCTGTATATGGACATAGTGCTGTTTCTGAGTCTACAGTTGGAAGGCGGTTTGAAAATTTAAGCGTGGAAATTTCAGCCTCGAAGATGATGCCTGCTTAACAACGAGAGGGGGACTCCATCCCAAAAAAGTAATGATTTCTGTTTGGTGGTACTACAAAGGAATTGTTTATTATGAATTGCCGCCACAAAATTAGACAATAAATTCGGAAAAATGCTGTTCTCAAATGGCAGTATTAAAAGTAGAAGTGGAAGCAAAGAGGCAAGAACTGATAAATCGTCGAGGTGTTGTCTTCCAGCATGACAATGATCGCCTCCACATTTCGCTGAATTTTCCACATTTCTTCAGGTCACTTAAAAATTCTTTGAATGGTCTGGAGTTCACATATTTGGAGACTGTCAAGCAGCACTTCGATACCGTCTTTACAAATAAATATAATAATAAAAAAAAAGGAATTTTGCAGCTGCCAGAAAGATGGCAAAAAGTCTTCAAACAACTAGGGCTTATGTGATTCAATAAAATGTTCTTATGTTTTTGTACTGCTTCAATGTTATTTATCCTAAAAAACGCGCAGGATTTTCCGAATGACCCAATATATCTTCTGTTACGTTATTTTAAGATTCTATGAATTTTCCTTAATTAAAAATGGTGTTATGAATTGATATTTTTAAGGACGAATGACTTATAAGGTCGTCAAAAGCATGGTATGTATAGCTCTTTCAAACCTCGACACTTTTGATCGGAGAAAAGGACCAAAATCTTTCCGAGGTGGCTACTGGTATTTATTCCAGCAATAAAATCTAGGGAAGAGTAAAATTTAGTTGACACAATACAAAATTAACGGAAAGTTTGGGTTGTAGGAGTAGTTTTTACTAGTTCTTACTGCTTAATTGAAATAGGAGGATTTATTAGTTGACCCTTCAAGTGGTTTCAACTAGGGATGCGACATCGACAGCAAAACATCGATGTTTTGAAACATCGATGTTGATAGTTTCAAAAACATCGATGTATTTAAAATTTAGTGAATTTAAACTTTTTTCCCCATTTCTTAAAACTGGTTTAGCAACTAAGGATGCAACATCGGCAGCAAAATATAGATGTTAAGAAACATAGATGTTCAAAATTAAAACATCGATATTGATAATACATCGTTCCAAAAACATCAATGTTTTTAAAATTCAGTGAATTCAAACTTTTTTCCCCATTTCTTAAAACTGGTTTAGCACCTAGTGATGCGACATCGACAGCAAAAGATCAATGTTCAAAATTAAAACATCGTTGTTGGTAATGCATCGCCCCCAAACTATCGATGTTTTTAAAATTCAGTGCATTTAAACTTTTTTCCCCATTTCTTATAACTGGTTTAGCAACTAGTGATGTGACATCGGCTCCAATACATCGATGTTTTATATAAAACATCAATGTTTTGAAAACATCGACATCAATGTCGTATCCCTACTTTTCAGACCCTTCACCCTTGGTCGCTTTGGTCTAAAAGTATGTTCAATTTGCTGATTAAAAAAATTATGCCACTTGGTTATTTTTTAAATTTTTATAACGGTACTTTTTTATTTAAAAATAAAACATAGACAACGTATAAACATCGATGTTACAAAAACATCGACCCTAATACATCGATGTTAAATACATCGATGTTTTTTTAAACATCGATGTTTTGAAAACATTGACATCGATGTCGCATCCCTAGTTTCAACGAGGTACCTCGTCCATTAAGTTCTGATTAATTTTGCTGATCGCGAGATATCTCGTCATCAATGTATCTAATTATCTTTTTTTGCAACGATATGCATACGGATATGATGTGTTACATTAATGACAAGGTATCTCCTAATTCGAAACCTAATCAGTAGTCTATTAATGGTAATATACCTTGTAGAGACAAACAACAGGTGGATTAAATATATTTGCTACTATCGAACAAATGTGCAAAAATGGCTGTTTTCTATAAAAATTACACAGAATGAAAACAATTCAATGAAAGATAGCTCTATATTTCTTCGGTTTTAACTGGGAAGAATAAGATTGAATAGTTCTTTTGATATCTCATGCTATTAAATTTTACTGGTAAAACATCTTAATGGGTTTTAAAATCTTATTTTTTTTAAATGCAAATACTCTGATGTTCGTGTGTGTACACATGTGTCAGCCGTCCATCAACAGTTTGAGATATCACACAATAGCCGATAGAATACCGAATACACTTTAAATTTTTCTTTTGTTAAAGTATGAATATTACGCATTCTTACTCCTCAAGATATGTTTGAGAAAAAGCAATTTTCCTTCAATAAAACGCATGAATAATGCATAAGGTCTTCGAAGGTCTGGGAAAAAATGCCACCATACATAAAAAACAGGAATAGTTAGAGAACGCTCCTTTTGTTAACATTCTACTCAAACAATTCCGTAATTAAATTTCTGTCGAAGATTACGATGCGTTTTAAATCCACGGCTGGTCCTCCCTTTTTTGCGCTCGTTGCTCAAGTAAATGTTTGGCGGGTGTTTTTCTGTTTTTTTTTTTTTTTAATTTTTTTTTTATAATTAGCATTGTTTTTTTCGTTTGTGACCAAGACTTAACATGTTAATTAAGAAAAGCGAAAGTTAACAAAAAACAACTTTCGTTTCAATCATTAACAAATCATAAGAGGCTATCTGCGCATTAGAAAGGGATTGCAAATGGGAATGTAAACAAGCTGGGAAAGAAAAGATTTGCTCAAAAATAAAGAATATTTTTGGTATTAAACAAGACAATTAGTGCTTAGTTCTGTACTGAAATGAGTGGTTGTTGATTTTATGGCCACTTCATATTAACATTGTTGTAGTTCTTTTATTTCATTAATAAAAATATCTGTGTTATATACATATGTTAATTATAAGAGACGCAAAAACTAAAATGGTATTTAATGAAACAAGAGACTTGTTTTAAATAATCGCTTTCAGTCATGACGTCGACTTGAATTGACTATGCATTTTATCTTGTTTTTAACTAAAGTTTAACGCCTTTCTTTATAGATAATTTTTTTTCAGTCAACATTAAAATAATATCTAAATTTTCGCACTTTAGAGACTTATTTGACTATTTCATTTGGTGAAATTTGGTAACTAAGGAATTATTCTAACTAACTAAGGAACTATATTAACGAACTAAGTAGTGATACTAACTAAGGAACAATACTAACTAACTAAGGAACTATTCTAACTAACTAAGGAACTATACTAACTAACTAAGGAACTATACTAACTAACTAAAGAACTGTACTAACTAACTAAGGAACTATACTAACTAACTAAGGAACTATACTATTTAACTAAGGAACTTTACTAAGGAACTATACTAACTAACTAAGGAACTATACTATTTAACTAAGGAACTTTACTTAGGAACTATACTAATTAACTAAGGAACTATACTAAGGAACTACACTAACTAAGTAACTATACTAACTAAGTATATATACTAACTAAGGAACTATACTATCTAAGTAGCTATACTAACTAAGGAACTATACTAACTAAGCAACTACACTAACTAAGGAACTATACTAACTAAGGAACTATACTAACTAAGGAACTATGCTAACTAACTAAGAAACTATACTAACTATCTAAGAAACTATACTAACTAACTAAGGAACTATACTAACTAACTAAGGAACTATACTAACTAACTTAGGTACTGTACTAACTAATTAAAGAACTATACTAACTAACTAAGGTACTCTATACTAACTAATTAAATAACTATAAAAACTAACTAAGATACTATACTAACTAAGATACTATACTAACTAAGATACTATACTAACTAAGATACTATACTAACTAAGGTACTATATTAACTCATTAAAGAAATATACAAACTAACTAAGGTGTTATACTAACTAAGGAACTATACTATCTAAGGAACTATACTAATTAAGGAACAACACTAGCTGAGGTACTATAATAATTAAGGATCTATACTAACTAAGGAACAATATTACGAGGCAAAATAAAAAATTATTCGTCATGGGTTGAACAAGTTTGTTCTTTTTCTACATTGTCTCCTTCCTTTCCGATGTACTTTGTCCATCAGTTCGCAAGCTTCAGTATTCCCTCCAAGAACAAGGTTTCAAGTTCGTCATCCAATCATATCCACCGCTTCCCTCACTTCTTTGTCAGTCTAATCTACAGAGAAAACATATTGTATAAGGTAACTTGTAGGTTTTCTAATACCATTTCTTCAGTGATTATAAAGTAATAAGTAGTAAGTAGTAAGTCATTTACAAGAGAGAGAGAGAGAGTGATAGAGAAGAGAGATGACAAAAGAGGGGAGAGGGAAATGGAGGAGAAGAGAGAGAAGAGCAAGAAAAAAAGATCAAGAGAGAGAGAGAGAAGATCAAGAGAATGGAGAGAAGATATACATAGACAAGGGGGAGAGAGAAGCAAGCAGCACCTTTATTGTGATAAGCAGCACAGTCGAAATATCAGCAACAAGTCCAACCAAGGGCAACAAGAAAAATCAGTAGGTTGGGTCAAAGACAAATTTTGAAATGAATAGTCAGGACCGATATTGGATTGTGGAATGAATAAGGCAGACTTTGGAAATTTGAGTGATTGTTTATTGTTAATATTCAATGAATTAATTTACAGTTTGAACGATTCAAGTGCAGTTTGACATTAATTGTTTAAAGATTGTAGGTCTATATAAATTGTAGTTAAGGTTTATATCTTTCAAATGACACCACAGAAGCACGACCACAACGTAATACAAAGTTACCATGGCCTAACATTTGCCCGGAACTGTAGAAGTTTGACATAGTGAGGTCCCTCACTCCGTACTCTGAGCCGGCGCATTCGGTTTTACGGTTATGTCAAGGACATACATAATTACGCAACATGATTAATTATGTTTTTCATATTTCTAGCTATAAAATCATACGACAGAACAAGTAACGCTAAACTTTCCATGTATACCCCTCAGTACTGTTCTGATTTTGAAGACGGACTCAGGTTAAAAAAAGATTGATCATTGAATTTCGTTTTTGATAAAACTAACCATCAAGGTTCATGTGTTTTTAGTTTTGCTATAATTAGTTTGTATCACGCTAAAGTATCAAATTAATAGAAAACTTATTTTAAATAGTTGACTTTCATTCATATAAAAACATATGTATCAGATTTAAAAAACCGTTACGAGTACATCGAAATCAAATTGTTTTATGCTATAACAATGCCATTGATAACTTTTAGGTATTTAATTTTACTGATTGATTTTCAGTAACGATTGTCTCTCGGTAGCCAGTTTTATATTATATGTCTTGAGCACTTTGGTCTGTTACCAACTCAATTTAAACTGCGTCTAACAAGTTCATGAACATTGGGTTCTTTCAATATCTGATATCAGTAGAAAGCATGTCCCTCATTTAATTACCATTGAAACGTTGATCTAAATACGGATTTTAAAATGAATAAATTTAAAAGTGAATCAAAGGTAATTATTTGCAAAAGTCCAGTGAAAATTAATTATCAATTTGAAACAAATCTTAATTAATTGTGTAAGCCTAATTTTATATGTGACTAATTAATTATTAATTTATGTGGGAAATATCTTAAAATTATTTGAATAGAATGGAAATATACCCAAGATATATTAACAACTAACGTATTTATTACGTTTTTGCAATATACATTTTTATTAAAAATAATATTTACTCTCTAGACTTCATATTGATTTTATTTCCATGCCTTAATATTTAAGGAGTAAAATACAATACTACGCTTGAAATCTCTCCTGAAAGTATCTAGCTATCAAACAAGACACATTGTAGTTTGGAGTCTGATCTTCAACTTAGGCACCTTGGGAACTTACACACTTCACCCAGGATATCTTCCACTTTTCAAAACGCTCAAAGTCCATTATTGGATTCTCTAGAAGTTACATTGCCGTGTCCCCTGAATCCCATCCGCGGTCTGAAATATATTCTCATTCAGAGGTGATTTTTGATTTGGAGAAATATAAAAGTCGCAAGGCGCTAAACATGGGGTGTAGGGAGGCTGATCCATCATGTTGATATAGTGTTTTGGCAAAACATATTGCTTGGGACTCCGAAGGAGTGAATAATATCTGCATCGCAAGTTATCATGATGAAATTGCCTAGTCAGCAATTGCCCTCCAACCGGCGCAGACTGTCGTCCAAGCAATAGATTATCTTATTGATTGTTTGACCTGGAGGAGTACACCCATGGACAACACCCTCTCAATCAAGTTAGTTTAACGTTGAAAATGCTATGCGTCTTCTTTTAAGAAGACACCGTAATAATCTGAATAGTTTATGCGGACAAATTTTCAAGTTGCAATTCGATGTTTTTCCTGCTGATCTCTGATCTATTTGCTTGCATTGCGTTTGCTGATACAGTTTTGTAGTTATTGTGAATGCCACTATATTGTCGTGTATTGCTGATTATCCTTTGGGTATATGCGCTCACTCAAGAATGCCCATTAACCAATGGATTGACCCAATAGGTTCGTAATTTTTCACACATGAACATCAATATCTGTTCTTTGCTGCCCAGTTATATCGAGTCCGCGCAAGCCGTTTTCATTATGTTAGCTAAAGGTATATACTTTATGAAAAGACGTCGCATGTACATGAAATGTGTATAATTATTAAGACAATAACTTGAATGTTTCATTTTTTGTATTGGAAAGTAGCAATCATTCATCAATTTCTTCGTCATTTGTTACATTCGTGTTTTACTATGCAATATTATGAAAATTGTGTTTGTTTTGCATATATAATATGGAACATAACATGAGTTGTGAAAATATAACTTAGCAACTTTTAATAACTTAAAATATTAATGCACATGGCTTTAAACATTTCAAGGATATGAGAAGCCATGTGTGCGATACCTCCATTTAGAGTTAAGCAGCTGCGTTGTAATACATTACGTGGTTAAATATTATCCTGTAGGAGATAAAATGGTGCGTGTTAGTTTTATTGCTATTAGTATTTGGTCAAATTCAAGTAGATTTCCGTGTGCATTTTAATATTTTGAGTATTAATGTATATGCATACATAATTTAAATAAGAACTAATCCGTGCTTAAATTTTAAGTCATTATGAATTGGGAAAACCACGAATTGCATCTTGTATTTATATAAAGCTTCCAAGGATAAACTAATTTAATTATATCAGTCATCATAGGTAACGTTTCCAGTGCTAAATTTAGTACCAAGAGGAAAAACTTTCCAATCTAATCAAAGTTGAGAAGAAACTAATTTATTCTTTGCGCGTTCCTATTTCACTGGTTTTTTTAGCTTTAACTACTCTGCAATTCGCTTCTAATCCATCCTCTAATTCGATTTTTCAACAGTCTTGTCTAATAAAGGTGTTCGGTAATCTTTAATTAAATTATATCCCCTCCTTTTTTACATGACTATCAAGCTGAAATTTTTGATGTTAATAATTTATTACCCACGTCATTTCTAGTTAATGTGTTAACAACAGTGACGTTGGAGTTTGTGTCGCAATCTGCTAAAAGTAATGGCTGTATGTATTTAATTTTCTTTTAACATGCAGTTCACACAAAATTTATTAGGTGCTTCATGTATTTAAAAGTACAGTCGAGCCCGCATATAACGAAGTCGCACGAAACACTGAAAATTATTCATTATTTCCAACATTCTTTTCATCCGATATAATAAAAAATGGACTTATCCACATGTTCTAAAATAAACGAATTTTCACAAGAAGGCTAAAACTTTATTTTATAAGTGTGAAAAAGTCTATAACTTTCTTTTGAAAAGTTGAATTTACAATGCAGTTGCGTAATTCTTTTTGCAGTGCACTAACATTATCACGGCAGACAATGTTATGCTATTCAAAGAACGCACGCAAATTTTGAAGACTGTCCACGGCAGGTTTGGATGTCCCTAATTGTCTATTTACTTCAATTTCAATGTCTTCCTCTTCGGAATACAAATACAAATACAACTATTGACGACCAGCTACAGGCTTAAGCCCAACAAGGCTGGTCCTTTGTTTATGAATTCCCCAATTCCCACTAACTATCCAATTGTGTCTTAAATTCTTACACTCCCTTTGAATTAACTATACTTTCAGGCAACGCGTTCCAACTGTCTATTACCCTATTAAAGTAGTAGTTTTTCCTTAAATCCCGATTAAAATGTGTCTTATTCAATTTATACCCATGGCCCCTTGTTCTGTTATCCCTATTGAAATTTAAGCCCTCTGTGTCCCCTTGTTTTACAAACTTGAAAAGCTGAATCAAATCCCCCCTCCTTCTTCTTTCCAGTGTATACATGTTTAGCTTACTTAAACGTTCATTATAGTCGAAATTTGCTAGCCCCTTTATTATTTTTGTAGCTCTGTGCTGAACCCTTTCAATTGATTCTATGTCCTTTCTCATATATGGAGCCCAGAATTGTACAGCATATTCTAGATGTGGTCTTACTAAACCCTTAATAATACACAGAACAGAATAAACAAACGTATTTTGTAACTTTGCTACAATGATGTCATCGTCTGTTTGATGCGCTTCAATTTATACGTTGTAATTGCTATCAACATAATCAGCAAAAGTAACATCACCATCCGAAATTCTTTTTTCCTGTAAACTTTTCCACATGGAACATTTCCATCCTGAAAAAGGATCAGGCTCAGAAATGAAATCAGGGTTCCCAACTCCCCCTAAAAATCCTGCATGTTTCCAGCAATTTTGGACGGTTTTCGATTGAACCAAACGCCAGGCATCATCTAAAAACTGGCAACTGTCGTCCACAATTGGGGGAAAAAAAGTGTTTTCGGCTTCCTTACCAGAACCCAAAACTTCGCAGAATCCGATAATCACGATCCAATACTTTGTTATATTCGATCTTTTTAACACTATTTACTATTGCTTTTCCAAAAGGACAGAAAAAAGTCGTAAAAAACGAAATTTTACTGTATCCGAGCTCGTAATGAGTGGGCTCGACTATATATTATATTATTTATCAGCACGCAAATTAAATGTAGTCATAAGAATAAATATTAATTTTATTACTTCTGCATTTGTTATGTATAATTATTAAACAACAACACGCGAATTTTCTCATCTAATATACAGTAAAAAGTTTATGAATATTAATGAAATGGAATCAGAAACTTAAAGAATGAAATACAAAAGCATAAAGAGATTTTTGCTTTTAATGGCATCACGTGAACTAAAATGTAAACAAAATCGCCATGTTACGATTCATTCCATATTGCGAGTAAAATGATTACAAATTAAAATTCGACTGACGACATTTAGACATTTTTGAATTAATCCTATTCCCTACTTTCGGGTTTTTAAGTCGTAATTAATGGTAATGATTCTAGAAAGTAAGTATATTTTGCTTATAATACTATGGAATATTTAATCCAATATGAATTAATACAACGACTAAAACATTCAAATTATTTATTCGTGAACCGTTCTGACACCTTGCATTCCTTAATGCCTGGAACGAATATAATTTCCGTTGGTGAAGTATCTCTGTTCTTTTTATATAAATTATTAATTTACTGAACCACTACTTCCGTTCAGTTCACAGTTACGTTTTTACATATCGCTTCACAGCAGAGACTCCACTACAGAAACTTCACACAGAGATCTCACCACAGAGTATCCCCCCAGTGACTGAAGGGTTATCTGAAGGAACGGTAGGAAGTATATACAACGGTTAAGATACATATGCGGTTAGAACGTGTATAATATTTACATAGAGTTGAATTACACGGTTCAAAGAAAAGTAAACATACTATATACATATGCACAAGGATACATTTAAAGAAAGGTATTAAAAAAAAATCTTAATTAATGTAAGTTGCCAATTTTTGTGGAAAACGAACATGTCTGCCGGATCTCGTCACTGTTTTTGCAGAAATCCGTTCATTGGCAGATTTATCATCGTTTTTAGCCGTTTCCAAAGGTTTGGTGTTCTTTGGTTCGAGTAAGGCAGTTTCAGGTAGCAAATAAGCTGGCTTTACACGATCAAGAGAAACAGTTGTTTTTCGGCCATTGAATTCGATGGTGACGGTTTTGTCCGTGCGGCGTATGACTTTATGGGGGCCAGTATAAGGTTGGCACAATGGCGGCTTCACTCGATCCACTCTTAGAAAGATGTGTGAACAACTTTTCAAAGAAGGGTTGACATAATACTTGTCAGTGCAATGAGCAGACGTTGCAATAGGGTTCAATTGACGCATGTTGTTGCGAAGATTAGTGATAAAATCCTCACCGCAAGGTGGGATCGCTGAAATCTCCAACATGTCACTCGGAAGTTTCAAAGTTGTTCCGTATACAAGTTCAGCACAAGATGCGTTTAAATCCTCTTTGACTGCTGCACGGATGCCTAGGAGAACCACTGGGATTATCTCAGACCACCTTTCGTTTTCATGAGCCTTGAGTGATGACTTTAAATGGCGATGAAAACGCTCAACAAGTCCGTTAGAGATAGGATGGTATGCAGTCGTCTTAATTTTCTGAGTACCCAGCATGTGTGTAAATTCAGCGAACATAGATGATCGCATTTGTGAACCTTGGTCCGTGGTTATGACTGAGGGACAACCAAAACGAGAGATCCATGTAGCAAATATGTTACTGCATATTGTTTTCGCTCGCATATCCGGAATTGGTATGGCTTCGGGCCATCTCGAGAAACGGTCGATGATTGTTAAAAGATAAATATTCCCGTTAGAAGGAGGCAAGGGACCCACGATGTCAATGTGAATTTGTGCAAAACGTGCATCTGGAAGAGAGAACGTGCCTAGAGGTGCTTTGGTATGCCTCTGTGTCTTGGATCGTTGACATGGCACACACGCTGGGACCCAGATCTTTATTTGACGTTTCATGTCTGGCCATATATATCTGGAACAAATGAGTTTCGTTGTAGCTGCTATGCCGGGATGCGAGAGCTTGTGCAGATGATCAAATAGAAGCTTGCGAAAAGAATTTGGAACAAAAGGACGAGGAATGCCCGTAGAGATGTCACATAGCAAATTGTGGTCAGAAATCTGGCAAGGTTTAAGTTCCAATTTGATAGAAGAGGTATTATTCTGAAGAAAGGTTTGTACCTCCGGATCATTTTTCTGAGTTTCAGCAAAATCTCGGAAATTTAATAGTGGCGATTCCGTAATTGAATCAATTTCGATCCTCGAAAGTGCATCAGCGACTATGTTTTTGGAACCCTGCACATGTCTAATGTCTGTGGAATACTGGGAAATAAAATCTAAATGGCGTAATTGCCTGGGTGAACATTTATGGGGGTTTTGCTTAAAAGCGTAAATTAATGGTTTTTGATCAGTGAAAATTTGAAAAGTTCTACCCTCTAACATATGCCGGAATTTCTTTATCGCGGAAAAAATAGAAAATAATTCCCTGTCATATGTCGACCATTTTCGTTGACTACTATTGAGTTTCATGGAGAAAAAAGCTAATGGTTCCCATTGCTGCTGAGAGAACTGCATCAGACTGCCGCCAATAGCGACATCGGACGCATCTACCCATATACTCAGCTGAGCTCCGGGAATTGGGTGTCTCAAAAGAGTTGCCTGAGCAATCGCGTTTTTGGCAGCAATGAAAGCTTGTTCGGCACACTCGTTCCACTCAAGTTGTTCGGACGAATTGCGAACACTAGAACGAGGTTTCTTTTTGTTTTTGTGCCCTTCTAAGAACTTTACTACAGGGGCAAGAATATGCGCACAGCTTTAGGTATAAAACATCTATAAAAGTTAAACATGCCTAAAAATCTACGAAGTTGGGTTAAAGTATTAGGTTTAGGAAAATCAATTATGGATTTCACTTTCTCGGTAAGAGGTTGAATTCCTTTTTCGGAAAGATGAAAACCTAAAAAATCAATAGTAGTTGTACCAAAAGTGCATTTCGCAATATTTATGCAGAGACCGTATTCTTGTAATTTTGAAAACAGAGACTTTAAGTGTTTGAAATGCTCATCAGGGTTTTTAGATGCGATTAGAATATCATCGACGAAGGCGTAAACGCCTGGTAAATCGCGAGTGACTTCTTCGATAAATCGCTGGAAAGTTGCCGATGCGTTGCACAACCCGAATTGCATACGCGTACTTTCATATAAGCCGAACGGTGTACAAATTGCGGTTTTATGAATATCGGTAGGGTGGATGGGAATGTGGTGGTAAGCTTTGATGAGATCGATATGACTGAAAATTTTTGTACCATGTAATACAGCAGTAAAATCAGCTATGCAAGGAATTGGATATTTATCCTTTATTGTTTGGGCGTTTAATGAGCGATAATCACCCACAGGTCTCCATTCCAAAGTTCCCTTTTTCGGGACCATGTGAAGTGGTGACGCATAGTTGCTTTTTGAAGGTCTCAAATGCCCCAGCTGCATCATAATCTGAAACTCAGATTTGGCAATTTTTAAGCGATCTGGAGCTAACCGTCGAGGTTTCGCCACCACAGGAGGACCGTTTGTTGTGATGTAATGCATAGTATTATGTTTTACAGGCTGATTTGGATTTGGAAGTTTTGTAATAGAGGGAAATTGCTTTAAAATATCGTGGTAAATTGTACCGCTAGAAATAGTTTTCACTGAATGAAGATTGGAATGTTTCACTTGGCCAATTATTTGAAATTTCGTTTTTAAGTCGCGGAGACATTTATAACAAAGATCTGGAACCAATTCAAAATTATGGAGAAAATCTGCTCCAAGAAAGGGTGTGGTAACGTTGGCAACTAGAAATGTCCACATAAATTGTCGTCTTAAATTAAAGTCTAAAGTAAGAGTTTTTTGACCAAAAACGTTTATAGAAGAATTTGCGGCAAAAAGGGTTTGTTGGGGTGGATTCCGTTTTTGATAATTATTTGCGGGAAGTATTGACACGTCAGATCCCGTATCGACCAGAAATGCTACATTTGTTCTCCGGTCCCTGATGAACAGGCGACGTGAAATTTGAGGCAAAGAATAAGTCGCCTCTATTCTTCGCTGGTCCCGTTTCCCTGCCATGAACAAGGTTTAACACATTTATCCTCCCGACAATTTTTTCCATAACGCTGATGATACCAGCAAACAGAATCATCCCGATTTCTAGAATTGGTTCGATTACTAGAAGTATTCCTTGCGCGGCGGAAAGGTGATCGACCACGAGAAAATGAAAGACGATCAACTCGTTTATTTAACTGATCAATTGCTTCAAATAATTTTTCCTCCAGGGACTGTTCACGAGTTTTAGAAACTGCGAAATTTTCCATTGGAGAAGGGGTGACTTCTAAAATTTTATCAGAAATTTCAGCTGCCTTAGCCAATGTTAAGTCGGAAACGGCAGCCAAAATTGACTGAACAGAAGCTGGCAATCGTTGTAGAAATAGTTCCATCATCAAGTTTTCTGGAACGTTGAGGGTTTCGGCGCGGCGTTTCATATTACGTAATAATTCAGAGGGTTTGCGAGTGCCCAATTCTTCACCCGACAAAAGTTGCCGTATTTCCTGCTGGGATGATTCCCCCGAACGATTTATTAGTTCTGTTTTTAGATGCGTAAAGGGGTCATCGGGATCAGGTTTCATAAGCACATCGCGAACTAGTGATGCAATATCAGGCGGAATATGAGAAACAATGTAGTTATATTTAGTTAACGATTCAGTAATTGCTTTAGGGGTAGCGAGAGCGAATGTGCTTTCACACATAACAAACCATAAAGCAGGATCGGAACGATTATAAGCAGGAATCTGAACGGCATGAACCTCAGACATAGTGCAAGGCCCCAAAACGAAACACCACACTTTATAGCAAAAGATTAAAAATTGAAATAGAAAACGAATGCGATCCGGAAGTACTTATCTGTAATCATTCGAACACAGGTGCAGAATTATCCAGAGTGGCTCCACTTTTTAGCGCTTTTCAAAATATGCGTGCAAGTTCCGAAGGTCACCATTATGGAATATTTAATCCAATATGAATTAATACGACTAAAACATTCAAATTATTTATTCGTGAACCGTTCTGACACCTTGCATTCCTTAATGCCTGGAACGAATATAATTTCCGTTGGTGAAGTATCTCTGTTCTTTTTATATAAATTATTAATTTACTGAGCCACTACTTCCGTTCAGTTCACAGTTACGTTTTTACATATCGCTTCACAGCAGAGACTCCACTACAGAAACTTCACACAGAGATCTCACCACAATACACAAGGATCCATCTCGTATTACAATAATTCGTATCTCCTGAGATTAAACCTTTTGTGCATAACTGAGCATTACAAAAGCCACATCGCTGTTCCGGAGGAAGTGGTATTCATCGATTTGTTGACATAACGAACATGGTTAATATCAATTACAACATGTGAGAAATTGTGTTGATAGTGAAAATGCATTTAATGATAACATATTTATGTTACTTTTAAATGATACCACTTACATGCAGTTTATGTCTGAACACTTACCCATAATCTTGCAATTGCAGTTATTCTTCTTAAATTAGGAATGAAATATTCACTCGCAAAATAATTATATTAAATATATAATAATATTTTTACAAAAAATTTTTATTCATTATGTTAATTACATCATGTGACTGATATAAAGTTTCGATTCACAATGACGCTACATACACTTACGACGTTGATGCAGTCGTATTTAGCAAATACCTTCTTATGTAATCGTTCTAAATATCCTCTGAGACATTGTTGCGTTTAAGATCTAACCCTCTCCACGCAAACATGCATCAAAATATGAGTCACAATCCACACTTGTGTTGTTCTGATAAAGGATAATGCGAAAAAGGTAAAATTTGCACAATGACGCAATGGTCCGTAAGGCTAGATGTTACTGCATTTCTGTCCTGTTCCATTGAAAATACGAACCATAGTAAGTGACGCATTTAACTCCAAATGCCCATTCAGCATCATAGTTCTTTCGTGACTCCGATGTAAAGAAAAAACAACAGCCGAATCTATTTTTATTAGTAATATTATATTTTAATGGGCCATCTTATTGAAACTCCAACAACTTCTATGCAGACCATCAAGTTTTGGACAGTCTTTTTCCTTGTTTTCATCAAATCTGCAATACTTACTGTGTTTTGAAATAAATAGCTATTTACAAGTAAGTTATGACCAACGGCCTTTAAAAGGTATCAACGAACTATTGTTTTAAGTAGGTTCCCTCATAAGTTGGATTTAAAAGTAACGAGTTGGTATCGAGTAAACATTGGCTAAAATGGATACTAAACTCTATACCAATGATAAAACACTTTACACAGATACGATTAGAAGATTTCTGACAAGAATAATAAATCTATAATCACCAACACAAAAAAACGCTCAAAAATTTAAAAAAAGAAATGGAACAACATAAGAAATGTGAATAGGACAGCGAGAAATACCCACGTAAAAAAGCAGTGGCATATTACGGATTTAGAACTGACTGATTGACTTACAGCATACCTTGAGATAATCGGAAATATTCCTCCTGGGAATGTACATTTTGGAGAACTTCCAATTCCAGCATACATGAGGATTACCTCCAAGTCTACGCGGGCATGAACTTTCAACAACATGCCCGAAATCTCTCCGAGCTCTAATGAGATACCAGAGATAAAATGATGAGTTGATCCTCTATATTTCATACAGAAATATCGTTCTGGTACGTGTGTGCTGAGCATTTCATTTGTGCAGGCACCCATAAAATACGCACTAACTTTAATACTCATTATTAATGTTACATTTAAAATATCTGTCATACATTCCGAGAGTTAACATTTCACCTTGCAACACAAAAATCATTGTGCTATTTCCTATTTTAACGAAATATCTTGCTTTTACTATTGACATTACAGTAAATCTCTGTATGACTGCCTAAAAATATTATTTTAAAAATGGAAGTTGCTTATGTATCCTTGTTTATCAATAAAGATAAAAAAAATCCATTGATTTCTTAAAGGCATGTACAATTCTTACCCTACTATTTAATCACGCTTATCATTTTGTAGGGAAATTAATTAATTTTACAAGGTACTGTTAACATCACTGTGTACTTTATTAGTACGATTGGCGTTCTGATGGATGCAGCACACACTTACTGTTTAGCTCTGATCGATACAACTCTCAGTGGGCGAGGAATCTTTCGATTACCAGCCATATTAGCTTTTTGTGTTTTTATTTATAGCACTTTACCTTTATTTGTGTGTCTTTTAGCTCAATTGGATCTATGTCTCTGGAGGCCTGATGAGCTGAAGATAAAAAATGCTGTTACGATGTGTTTCATTCATCGAAAAGTTCACGCAGTTTCTGAAACGATTAACGGTTGATTTTAAGTGTGGTAAAATAAATCTTTAAAAAGGAATGTTTAATCGACGTTCAGCCTTTACGCATTCCCTGTACATGTCCTACTGAGAAGTAATTTTTGACACTTACCTGCTTTTGAATGCCTTAATTTGGTGGGGAGTATCGTTGCATACACTTTATATCTTGAATAAGATATAATATAGCGTCTGGAATTTTAAACCAAGAGTACATTATATTTGCAATTAATTATTCCATAGACAGGTTCTTATTAATTTATCATTTTCAGATAAATAAGTTTTGCAAATCGTTTACAAATTTATTTTTTACATAAATAAACGCCAAGTAATGCTTTAGCGAAGATAGTTAAAAAATAAATTTGAAATGGGCGAAAATTAAAGCATTTTAAGGATTTATTTACTTAGAGAAAATATTTTATAAATTCATCAGTAACGCTTTACTAAAAGTAATTATAACAGTATTTCCTTCTGAAACATGTCGGTTTATTGCAAAATAAAGTAAGCTCCATTTTCTTTTTTGAGTTAAGTACACATTCCTATTTATAATAAGATGCTGTAAATTATTTCTGCTGAGCTTTTACTTGATAGGTTTCAAATAGAGTAAACAGCGTATATGCTGACAATAGTTATCTCATTTTCGCCGAACTTACTACTCGCAATTATATGTGAAATTCTACTTAGAAAAATAAATGAAGTAATACTGTATTTAAAGTAACCATCCGATATATTAATAATAAATATTTTTATATGTAACCCAAAGTTGTCGTCTGTCTACTCTATAAAAATCTACATTGTTTGAATACTCCCCACCAAATTTGGTACACTTCTTCTCTTTTAAAAGAGTCTACACATTAATACTCGTACTATTTGCCCTATATGTTCAAAGAGGAAAAGACAATAAAAAATATCCATATTAAAACGCATTGAATATTATTAAAATTGCGAAACGAAACTGAGAATGATAACCAGTATCGTGGGACAAAAAAATGCAAAATATTAAATTTAAATAATTTAAATTCCAATTTTTCCTCCAAAAAATCTATAATTTATTAATATTTGAATGCTATTAAAATATACAACATATTTAAGCTATAGCTTACATGTTTACATTGCATAGCTTACATGTTTTAAAAAACGAATTTTGTGAAAAATCATCTTATTATAAAAATTTAAATTAGCTACTCAACGCCTGGCAGCGCCAGAGTTAATTTGGAACTATGACTTGGTGTGCTTCAATTAAGACAGCGAAATGATGCAGTCACATTTGACCATTTGTTAAGTATTATGTGTTTTCGCCTATGCGCTTAACACAAAGACATTATGGGTTGGTTGTTTTAAAAAATAAATTGTTATCGTCGTAAGCAATCTTGAGTTTCTTTCTTCCTAAGCGAATATGAAGATAAAATATAACACGTTTTCTTTGTTTTATTTCTCAGAAAGCAGCATTTTTAGAATAAAATAAATTTAATTTATATCAAAACTGCACTGCCTGATTGTAAACGCAACACCATGCACGTGTTGTTCGATTCACGCCAATGTAAGGACACTTAAATGTCACAATCGATTCAACTTGCACCATACGCCACGTAAACGGGGGTCGTTGGATGGTTCTAGTTTTGAACTCGTAACCCTCCGGTTGCTAATTCCAGACTCTATCATCTGAACTACCACAACTCCAAGGATAGTTGGCAAAAACTCAATTTCTTGATTAAAATCAAACTCTATATGTTTTATTTTACCTAGTGCTTTACATGGCTGATTAATCATATCATTTTTTGTAACGTACTTATAGGATCACTAGTCTTTCAACTCCATGTCCGAAGTCCAAAAAAACGCTACCCTACAATAATGGACCGGACAGCAAGATGTGATGGTATTAGGGAAAGAACACATGCTTTAATATGGGAATGGTCCCCCACGTGCTGCAATTACATTAGCAACCCTTCTGGGCATACTTTCAACAAGTTTGGCTACACAGCTATGGATATTCCTGTCCTTTCTCGTTACAGGAATGTCGGCAACTCAGCTGTAGTTTCGGACCTGGTTTCCTGGTCCGTAAGCGTCGCTCTAACTCGTACCACAAATGGGGTTCAATGTACCACAAATCTTCTATGGGGTTTAGGTCGGGACTCTGAGTAGGCCAGGGAAGAAATTTTATATCCTTATCTTGATACCACTGCTTGACAGAGGCTGCAACATGACATGGAGAGCTGTTATTCTGGAAGTAACATTCGTCCATTCCATAAAATTGCCAGAGAGTAGGAAGAACCTGATTATCCAAAATGTTCATGTAGGCGTCGGCGTTCAATTGATCAGGAACAACATGCAAAGGTTCCAGGCCTTACCACAAAAACCAATCCCAAACAAGTAGTCGGATTTTATGTGAAGCCACCAATGTGTTCCAAAGTTCAATAGACAATAGTGCAGGTACAACAATATGGACGCTTGGTAGTGAAGTCAACATATTTATCACAAATTGGTTTCTGGTATCCCTCACAACTAGCAAAAATCTTACTCTGCAAACAAAGCCCTTAAAATTATTTTTGATCTTTTACATACATGTTACATATCATTAAAATTACAAAGAGTAACATTTGTTTAAAGTAAATAAAGTTTTGGTAGTGATGCATGTTATATAACATTCTGCCCCACTGTCGGGGTACAGTGTTACGTTACAGTAGAAACAGTAAATAAAAAGAATGGGCTTCTATTAAAATTCATTTGAATTGAAATATACAGATATCTAATGATTATTAATGCAGTCTTAAAATAACATACCACATTTGATTAGTTTTCGTATAATTGAACAGCTTTAAATGTGAGGGAAAATATAGAGAAGAAATAATAAAATTTTATAGTAATCTTTTTATTATTATGACCAACACAGTTGAAGTTGAGAAACAACACATTAACAATGCTTGTAGCCTATAAATACAGAGATACTAAAATAAGATTAAAGAAATTGTAAACTTATTTTAGATTTTGATAGAAAGTTAAATCCACAGGGAAAACCAGCATTTCTGCAAAATGTGTACAAAGGAAATATTCTTTTGAAGTACAACCATTCAAAATCAACACTGTTGTGATTCGCTACTTCCCCAATCGAAGGAATTTTCTTTTCTTTAAGGTGTCCTTCTCCAATGACATAATCACAATTTTTAATTGTTAAGAGATCAGAATCTGTCTGATTGCAAGTCTGAAAAAGAGATGTTATCGCTATCAGCGTAAGATGGTGAATCTTCATCCTTTGTTGAAGATATCCCGGTAGGCTTATGCTTCAGGGCTTATGCTCTGGTAGTTATTTTTAGGTTCATGTTCTTTTTAAGGTTTGGTGTCTATTTCCTCTTCAGTATTTCTTCTGCAATCATATTCTTTAACTGGCGTATTATTCAAGATCCGCCATTTCACCTTTCTTATATGTTATGTAGTTTTGTAAGGATGGGGCTTTAGGAAAAGACCTTACTTTTGTGGATACAAAATTTCGTTAACTTGTGAACACATCGAATGAATTAACAAAAGAAAACTGTTAATAATGTAAAGAAAAATTATAAACATCGCTTAAAAAGATATGCAGACCTATATAGAGAAAAATCTTCGGAAAAATCAACCAATTTATTTATTTTAAAATTCATATTTATAACTAAAAATCTTTAAATGAAAAATGCAGAGCTGTAAGAGTGATAAAATTTAAATTGTGAAACTTGTGTTTGTTTGTTTTGCGTTAATTGGACAAATTAAATATGTAACAGTGTGCCCCATTTCATTCTGTAACACTGTACCCCATATGACATAGATTATAAAAAAAATTATGATTACATAATGTGAATTTAGATTATCTATTTTAACTCGACACAAACTAAACACAATCAGCTTTACTTCTAAAATATTATTCATTATAAAATAAACACCACTCACAAATAAAGATAATTTAACTACAAACACCAAATTTTACCTTTATTTTTCAAAAATAGAGATTGGCTTACAGAAATGTAACTAATGATGCAAATTCTTCCAAATCACATGAACTGCAGGAACACAACATAGCTGACAAGATTGTAAACAAATTGGAGCTAATGTTGCTACCACTTAAAATGAAATTTACAGTAACACTGTATCCCATGTAACACTGTGCCCTACTTTCCCTTACATCTTATTATGTAAGTAATACATTGAATAAAAAATAAATATGTAAATTAAATTAAAATGATTTTTTAGGAATTGGCTAGGTATTGAAGTATTCTTCAAATTTCAACGACAAAAAATTAAAATATTAATGACATTCAGACATTTATAATACACCCATATGAGTAGTATTACTTAAAATTAACCATTAATATGCTAGTATTTACCTCACAATAATTATCATGGAATTTTCTCATGTGTTGTAAGCGACATTAATCGTGAACTATATTTTTCATTTTGATTTTTGTTCAAGGGATTAACTATTTTACATTTCCGTCATCGTTCTCCCAAAACATGATATTTGCCTAAAAAACTTCAAAATATATAAAATCCGCTGAAATTTTGAATACAAAGCATACCAATTCAAATTGAACTGTAGAAACTCGCCAAACGACTTAATGTGCCTATAACATATCCGAAATTGATACAAATTTGCAGTTTAAAAGAGAAAGGAAACTGAAAAATGCCCTTCGCAACCCTTCTGGGTTGGTTTTTTATACGTCCTTTTCTCTTACGGAGATAACATTTGACAGCTCGGGTAAAAAATTGAATAAGGATGTATGATCCTGGTGATAAAAACAAAACGTCGCAAAAAGAATCCCAACAAACTCCCTCACGGATGAAAAATGAACCAGAAACATCTCAGAAAAAAGCGGTCCAGATAATATTTATGGTGTGGACTAAAGAGCTTAAAGAATTTTCACCGTTTCAGCCTAAATGAAAAACAAGCATTCAAATTCATCAATTTTTTCCAGGCTTTTGTTCTTGCTGCACTCAAACTCATGTGTCACTCCTGGATAATAGTAACAGTTTTGTTTTGTTTTCATGTACTTAGTTTCCAGGTCTGTAAGCTCAGCAATTACAGTGTCAAAAGGTTTATTACGCATTCAACTATAAGGGCTCAACATGTTACCTCAGTTGTTTGCTGTTTCAAAATTGTAATCGATCGCAAGAAGAGATTAAATAAAGCGAAATTTCTCTAAAATATAAAACACATTATTTACTTGATGAATGTGAAATATAAGCAGATAAATATATGATGAAAAACTGAAAAGGAACAATATATCATCATAGCGGGTATGTCCGGTTTTATATTTTACTTCCGTTTTCTCTGTTTCCCCTTTGATTATGTATGTAAATTACAAATCGATCTGTTCCTTTGAATACTGTATCACCGATTTATATATGAATGAATGTATTATAGGAAAGCAAGGATCACATGTGGATGGCTAATTTCCTCTTCTGAAGTACATTTGCTTGCTAGGTTCTTAGTTCTCTTATGTATACATATGAACGGGTTAAATTTACAGTGGTGTAAGTCACTTTTTCGAAAAAAAAGACAGAACTTCCACTGCTTTCAGTTGAATGTTCTGACTTACTTCACGTTTTCTGGTAACAGATTGACTTATGTAGATCTAGTTTCTGTGTCTACTAATTAACTTAAGTTAAATTTGGCTGCATTATATCTGTGTCAAAGCCAACATGAGAAATCACAAACGTCAGACCTTGCAAAGCTGCGCATCCAAATTTACCATCAGAACTTTCTTGTAAATGCAGGTAAGAAAATATTTTATTAACGTACACTGTAACAATACAACGGGCTATTGTCAACGGTCTGGAATAAATCCCGAAGGAAAATTTCTTGGACAACACGTAATCTTTAACGGACCAACCTCTTTTGAATATGGCATGTATCAAGTATAAATATGAATTTCGATGCCAGTAAATATAATTTCTTAACCTCGATGTCTTATCAGCTTGACAATCTATACGATGGTTATATAACCAGCGTATACATTGTCAAGCTGATACGACATGAATGCTAAATATATTGCTCCATTGAAACGTTGATAAAATACCTTGTTACCTGCATTCACAAGAAGGTGCTGTTGGAAGCTTTGACTGCGTAGCCTTGGATGGTCTAATATTTATGATTTCTCGTGTTGTTTTCAGAAGCACAACTATCTCTAAACCACTGATCATAGTGCGCATATTTATTTGCTCTTTCTACCTGCCTTCTTTCGTATTAGGCCCAACTCGACTAGTATTCCTGCAAATAACTTCTACAGCATTATCTCAAATGGTCGTCTATCTTTACCAAAAGCTTCGAAGATGTCAGTTCAAAAGAACTGCAATACTTGCGTATATATACTTTTAAAATTGATAAGAGGCCTGACTGGAAAGTATGCACCTATGTATTATTAAACCAGGCCTCGAAATAGATTTTTTAATACAGATGCACCAAATGCACCATGTTTTTTAATTAAGTGCACTGATTATATTTTATAGGTACACATTAAAAAAACGTAATACAGCTAGTTTATTATTTAGGTATGTTTATATTGGTTCGAAGTAGATAGTAAATAAAAATATTTAAAATCGAAATTCTCCCTTCTCCTGCATACGGCTGTCGCGACAGTGACTTCAACATAGCTATCTGGAAAATGTTTCGATCATCGGAAAGTTCTGGTGGCAGTGACACAAGTAAACCTTCCTCCTGTATAAACCCGTTACGACCCAGCGATTTTGTTTTCGCATTGTGGGAAGTTAGGAATTTTAATTACGTTTCTTTAGAGAGAGAGGTCGATACTAATAGTTTGTTCAAACATCAAAATAACATAAAACACGTTCCCACTGCGTGCACCTATCGGGAAAAAATTAGGTGCACAATTTTATTTTCATGTGCACCCGGGTATTTCGAGCCCTGTATTAAACAATATATATATTTTTTAGGATTGTTGTTGCCTATTCTCATTCAGCAAAATGGTATTTCATACATTTCTAGCAGCGTATCTTACTTTTCAATACTTTGTAAAGTTCGCTGTTGTAATCGCAATCATCAGCTTCGTCGTGATCTCCTGTATTGCTTCCACGATGTGGAACAACTTCCTTATCAGTGATGATTGATGCTTTGGATAAAGCTAGAAACCACCTGTTTGATTAGATAATTTTCAAAAAAACATTGTATGAGATGTCAGAAATGGATTGTCATTTCCATTTCCTGCATCTTTCAGCAATCGCATAGATATAGAACCCTTTATTAATTGCATGGACAGGATAAAAAAAAACGCAGACAACAGAGTGACTTTTCTGTGACTTTGTAGCGCATATTTTAGGCTTAAAGAACTAGGTGTATTTCATTGGAAGATGATGTTTAAAGCATCCGGATGTTATTCGTGGACAACATTTTGAGTTTACCGCACTTTTTCTTATCTACTCACTTGGCCAACAATGCAATGATCTCATAAAATATATGCCAACTCAAGGGAATATAGCACCAACAGATTAGTCCAACGAATTCGCTCTCATATACATTAATGACTCATGGTCTAGGTTGCCAAGTTACATCGTCAAACCGTTTTCGTTGCATTAGTAATGGACATATCTTCAGAGACAGGCAAAGTAGATAAATAATTTAATTCAAGTGAGGGATGTATGTCGAAATAAAAGCTAAATTTCGCCAGGAAAAACATCCCATTTACCCAGAGATAAGAACAAAGCACTTCAATAGAACTAATTAAATGATAAAACTTCCACAAATTAGGTTTGTCTCTCTAGGGTCATGTTCTGCTACACAAGAACCAATTAAAGCAGACAAATTGTAAACACCGTGTATGAAATTGAAGCAGATAGGACAGAGTCAAACTTTTGGCTAGTTGGGTGTTACGCCTCCAGATCATATTTGGCAAAGCGGCGCCAAACAGGATACAGATAACCCGAAGTAATGGGCATTCACGAACCAAAAGTGTTTTACCGACGCAGAAGAGAAAAAAAAAGCAGTGTAAGTTACGGAAATCTTAATGACGCCATCTACGGTTAAATGTAGGATTGTATTTCTCAAGGACAAATATGGCCCAGCTGTGTCAATCAATGTTTTATCTCCAGACTAGCTGAAACCCGGCGATGGTCGCGTTAAAAGTAAGTCCGCGGCATCGTCCTGTGTTAACTCAAATAAAAAAACTCCAAATAACGTGTTTCCTACCGCGACAGCTAAAATATGACAGGACCATTTCCCTGTTAACTCATACACAAACCCTGTAGTACGTGTTTCCTTGTCCATATCCAATTATTGCAGAAAAACAAACTTTAGATTTCAAAATTAGGGCTTCGAGGGGTACGTTTAGGACTACACGTCCGCCAATTTTTATGGCTACAGATGGGTCTGAAGCCAGTAAAGAAATAGCCTATGTTTTTCGCAGTGTTCTGAAATATAAGTGTACCTAATTTGGTGTATATAGGTCAAATGGTGTAGATTTGTATACAGAATACACACACATCCTTTTATATGCATATACTCGTATAGACAAGTGAATATGTACACAAATAAAATAAATGTTCTACTAACACAGAAAATATAAATACCTAGGGAATTATATAAATAGAATATGCATAGCCTACAGCTGGCTGGCTTCTGGCACAGGTGGCAAACCCTATGAGTGATGGCGGCTCATTCTGAACCTTTTGGGAAATCTAGTGTAAAATAGTGTGCACATTTAGTATATGCACGTTCGAATACCACATTGCTGATTTTCGTAGCTCGTGATTCTCGTTACTGATCTCCCTTCGTGAGCCAATTGCACAAGAGTTACTATTTGGAATGAATGGTGCAAGTGAGGCAAAATTCGATTCAGCGAAAGGCGGAACACTAAACAGTACATACTAACTATAATTAATCTTTAGAACATAATCTTGTATAAAAAGGCACTATGTCGTTAGATGCTTATGTTTGGTTCCTGCCATTATAAGTCTCTTTGTTAAGTTTTTCAAACACTTGTCTTGTCTTGAAAGTAACAAAAGATTTATCGAGGAAATTTTCTAATAAAGCAGTTTCCATCCCACGTGTATCAATCTATCTTGCATACGTACTGTGCAATTAACACTTCTATATAATTGCTTCATAACTTTCATGTAAGCATCTAAATAAGGTAAGAACCGTAGAGATCTTGTGTTAATAACTCTGCGTTCTGTACAGCTGTAACCTAACCATCAAAAAAAAAATTCTTCCCTAAACCATAGTATATTTTACTTAATATGAACGTGAAATATATTTATCTCGATAAAATATTTCTCTTGCAAACCTCTTAGCTGTACAGTTGGGCTTCATCCAAAAAGTTCCTTCATAGAATTATGCGTAACATTCATTACATTATGGTAAAGTAAACAGAAAAACATTTTAAGATGCGATAGCGAAGAAATGACGGAGCAAGAGGGAATATTGTTCCTCTTCCTTTGCCACTTCACAAAAGGACGCTCGCAACAATGAAAAAACTACACCACTGTAGTGTAATTCTAGACATAAGACAAATAAAGTCGTTAATTTCATTTACGAGTATGACGCTGGGTCATGAAGCCTTCTTCGTCCTTTTAATAGTTAGGAGATCTTCATGCTCTTATGCAAGAATTCTAAATGGTATTCATTTGAGAGGGGAAAACATTTGCGTTTTTAAACCTTTAATCTTAAAAGCCGGCGAGTGAGAATGAATTCGGAAGGCAAATTCTTTAGATGTTCTCTTTTATCTAGAAATATAAAAATTTTAAAATGGTCTATTTATTTTAGTTTTTTTTTTTTAATGATTTGAAAAAATTATGAAAATGAAAATTAAATTAATACACTCGAGTTTGCACTCGCGATTGCAGTTTTATATAAACAACGATGAAGTCCAGCGCAGCATTTAATCATAAGATCGTGTGTTTTGCCCTATAACTCAATAATAATATTATTTGTTAGACTTTTAAGTCTTGAAATATCATTAAATAAATGTTTTCGCTACTATTTGCAGAGGGAAATATGCAGATTTACAAACTCGTAGAAAGTTGCGGATCAATTTTAATAAATTAATGCTACCACTAAGTAATAAAAACGTCAAGTAACGGCTGAATTCGGACACGATTACTTCTAATAAAAATTAGAAAATATGTAGAACTAATTCGAATACGAACAGAGATTTTTGATATATGTATAGCTAAAGTGAATCAGAATTCTCTCAAAATAGCTTCAACTGCAACTGTAAAAATTTAACCTTAGAAAGTACATTTGTACTGACTAAGTTTGCTTCATGTAATGCAGAAACTTAAAGTTCACATTATGAAAGATTTCAAGCTTTTCGAACAATGCTTTTTGAAGTAGATGGACATAATCTGGTAAATGCACTGCCTGATTGAAAATGCAACACCAAGCACGAGTTGTTCGATGAACGGGTAATTTGGGGGAAGTGTTGTTCGACATTTCAAGGCAAAATATAAATTACCAACGAAGTATGCAAATAGAATGAATGATCTGGCAGTATAATCTGAAACGTGACTCGGGAGGTCTAACAGTAAGCAAAGGCCGAACAGTGTCGCTGATTTCGATAGGTATTCCTCTTCGACATTCCTCGCTGGAAAACGTGACATTTAGAGCAGTTGAGGGAGATTGAGAGAGAAAGAATATATTTGCTGACAGAAGACAATTCGTCCAACCGTGATATTGCTGCACGCGTTAAACACAGTGTTAGCAGAATTGCGTTTATTCGGATACTAGAGGATATAACGCATCGTTGAGAGGAAGATAGAGGACCCATAGCGATGTCAGAATGAGAAGTTACGAACTGCATAGGCATGGTAGTGGAGTCAATCGTAAAGCGACATACACAACGTTTACCCATCAATGGATGATGATGACACACTCCAAGCAATATCTACTCGCACTGGTGTGGGGTTTATATCGTACCTCTTAAACTGCATCACTTCGCCTATTTTATGATCATATTTGTAAACATTTTATTTGTTTTATTCAGTTTTCATCCCATTTTTTACGTAATATCTATTTATAACAGATTTTATTTGGTAATACTTAATTTTGTGCTTGGCGCAGCTTGTCCGCTATTGGACCTTGCGTCATATAATCTAAATCAACAAACTATTAACTCACACTGTTTACCAAAGACTGCTGCAGTGAATGCTCCCAGTTTGAAGTCAGTCACAGCAATTACTTTAACTCTTTACAACAGGCGGCAGATGCTTCAATAGTGCCAATAACGAAGTAATTCAACTCTGTACGGTAGCGTATTATATGTTTTCTGACAGGTACAGTATAATACGCAGGACCAGAAGAAAACCTGTTTGCAGATACAGTGGCAATTGACATCTGTAAGAATGTACTGCAAAGCGTTACACTATTCTAATATTGGGTGTACATTTGTAGATGGATTGCCAACTGAGGTGTGACCTTGTATTTTACCTACTCATAGTGTATCGAAAAATATTACAACCTTGAAATCATAAAAAACAATATTACTTAATGTATTGAGCACAGAAACTGATTTTTATAAGTTTATTTAATACATTTAAATCTATCGATTTCATATACTTATTCATAATGAGACTTCATGTTTTTGCTTAAGAGCTATGTCTGGGCAAGCTGCGTCAAGCAATGTGTTTTCCAAAAAGCAAATGGACAGGAAATATTTTTATGATACTGAAAACTGGGTAGTGACTGGAATTGAATTTACTCCATAACTCACAATATAATTATTAATAATACAAGATACTGTGATTGCAGGCATGAATTTAAAAATTATGTTTAACTTGTTTCAAATTATTTGAATTAAATACGTGAAGGTACTTCTATATCTATAAAACTATGGCGAAATGCGGAAAATGGGTGACTGAAACTGATAGTTGATATTTATTTTTTTATAATATTAATGCATGAATCGGTAATTCAACGACAGAAAAATAACTTAAGTAATTTTACTGCACTTAGGTATGTAGATCCAACGTACACGAACTAAACAGACGGTATGCCTTGTGCTGTCCAAATGCGCTTAGGTGCATATTAGGGTTTCCTTAAAATGTAGTTTATCGCCACTTTGGCACGATGAGGATTTTAATTTAAGCAGTGTTTGCCAATCAATCAGTTCAGGATTAAATATTTATTTGCCACACATCAAACATTGGAACACATGCATGTTAGAAATGTTCAAAGAATAATCATTATTTCGCTTTCTCTTAATTCAGGTACCTAAACTCAGAATTCTGAATAAAATAGAAATAGATTGATATTCATTTTGACGAGAATAGACGTTAATTTTGTGGTTGCCAGATACCAAGTAGAAAAATAACATTATTGTTTGGTTTGCTCATTTTGCATTAATTCGTGGTGGTGCGATGAGGATTTCGAATAGTATTTTCTCCTCTGCACACCTAGCAGAAATAAATGGGTTAATAATTAGACCGTGTTATCCACAGTGTTCTAAAAAATAAGTACTAAAATTGGTGTAAATTGGTAAAGCGGTATAAATTTGTATAGTTACATACGTGACTCCACTTTAAATATATATTTGTTTTTTCTGATTTTCTCATACACACACAGTAATTTCTATTATTATAAAAGAAAGTGTTTCACTGTGTCCCTATATCTCTGTACGCACTGGCGACTAATCTATGACTCTTACAACAATGAAATTTGGCACACAAGTAATCCTAATGTTTCTAGATTTTTGTGTAGCGTCCGAATTTTAAAATTTAATCTAGAACATTTTTTAATTAATTTATTAATTTTTCAACTTTTGTTCTTCTTTCCGAAATGCGATATCATTGAAGAAGGAGAGGATTCTGCGATTTTTGAAAGCTGGCGTCACAAACGTTTTTTGTGCAATGCATTTGAAACCAAGCCAAGTTTTCCATTTCTTGCTTGGTTTGATGTATGTTATTGATAATAGCCACTACACTTCCAAACGGGAAAACGCAGCAATCATCGGGGATTGGTAGCGCCAGCGCCAGTAGTCACACCTGAACCACGAAAAGAACTGTCACAAGCAACGCCGTGCTGAACCTGAAGTGGCTAGTAGGGATGCGACATCGACAGCAAAACATCGATGTTCAATTATAAAACATCTATGCTCATAATACATCGCCCCAAAACCATCGTTGTTTTTAAAATTTTGTGTAATTAAACTTTTTTTCCATTTCTTAAAACTTGTTTAGCAACTAGTGATGCGACATCGGCTCCAATACATCGATGTTTTTTTTTATAAAACATCAATGTTTTGAAAACACCAACATCGATGTCGCATCCCTACTTTTCAGACCCTTCACACTTGGCCACTTTGGTCTAAAAATATATTCAATGTACTGATTATAAAAATTATGCTACTTGGTAATTTTTTAAATTTTTATAACGGTACTTTTTTCATTTAAAAATAAAACATCGACATCGTAAAAACATCGACTAGTATAAACATCGATGTTACAAAAACATCGACTCCAATACATTGATGTTAAAAACATCGACATCGATCTCGCATCCCTAGTGGCTAGTAATATACATAAATCCAAATTTCGAAGTCTGATTTGTGTTGTTTTCATCTTTTAAAAGGCAATATCTATGTTTGTAAAGCATTACTTTTTGAATTGCTGACATGGTAGACCAAAAATTGAGCATTATTGAAGTTTGACACGAAAGCATTCCAATTTTTATTTTGAAAGATCAATGTATGCATATTGAACCATAGAATCGGAAATAACGTTCAATAATACCTTCTTCTGCTGATTATACGCACCTCCAATTGTTACAGAATATGCTCACTATTTGACAGTTGCTATTGAACAGATTTTTAGAAAAACTTTCATAATTGGTCGATTATTTTTATAGGAGTCTGAAGCAGGAACAAAAAGCTTTCAAGTGAAACATTCAAAAAAAAATTTTTATAATCCTTATACAATTCATGAAAATTGTTAAAAAACAACAACATGAGGTGGACAAATAGCTTCGTGACCCACTGTATATTTAACTTGACAGAAAAGGCCTGACGAATCACCAACAACACTACGTCCGTGGGATAAGACCCAGGAATTAGCTCTTTAACCACACGGTTTATTCTGTTTTTAGAACAAATACACTTTTAAGAAAATATTAATGCGTTTTCGTTATGGAAGAAAAACGTTTTTCTTAAAAGTCACGAGAGCCATTCTGTTTTAAACGTAAAATAATACCCTCGGGTAAGTAAAAAAAAACACAAAGCATGCAACTCCCTACAAAATTGAAAATTCACGGGAAAGAACACCTGCACCCAATATACCTTCAGTGTCTCATGCGCTTTAACCTGACACCCAGATTTCGAATAAGCTCTTGTAGTACCTTTATGTGGTTTCTGTCTGTTCAAATAAGCCTTTTTCAAAATCTTGTGGCATTCGATCGCTTTCTTTTGCATGTACTCAATAGAAGTTTTGTTGTTTGTATTTGGAGGAATAAATCAAGATTTAAGATAAAAGTACTAAATAGATTGTTACGAATTTATAAATGGTTTCTAAATTAGAATCCCTCTCTCACAGATGGGAAAGAAACTATGAAATATGAGCCAAAAATATATTGACCTTGAAGTCTCACCATTTGAAGTTTGAAATCACGAATGTTATCAGACATGGACATTGATTTTTTGGAGAAATTATCACCGGCTTGTTAGAGAAATGACACAAGAGAAACTTATCGATTTTTTGAGAAAACGAATTTTAAGAATATCGTTTCTGATTAATGTAAAAAAATATGGGAGTATCTTTGATGATACTGAAAGGGGTGGAGTTATAAAACCATACTTATATTTTTTTAAGTGCTGCCATTCATGCAGGTGTATTTTGAAAATTCGCCCACGATTTCGCAGTTACTTTGTTCTCTTAAAATTTGGAAAGAAATATTAAACTCAAAGTACCTAAGTACTCAAAGTTCTACATTTCTATGGAATATTTTTGCATTATTGTATAACATAATTATAGACATTTTAATTCACTCATCACTTGATACAACAAGAAATGAACAAAGACTAAATATTTTTTGCATTAAAAGGATGAATGAAATAAAAAATAAATGACACATATAACTCAAAATACCCATATTTCACACTTGCATCTTTGTTTTTTCGGAACATAGATACATTCTGATGGTTCAGATACCAAATTGACCAGTTCAAATTTTAATTTCAAAGAAAAGTAACAAATGCATGTGATAGGAAATGCCTTAAGAAATTATTTTACTTTTTCTTAAACTAATCAATATATTTCTAGATTTTATAACGCTATCTCAAACGATTTCTGAAGACTAGAGCTTGAAATACTAGCTCAAAAGTTCATCCTAACTGTGTTCATCCTAGCTGTTACTGTTCGTAAATTGATTTGGCTGGAGGGAACTCAGTACATTTCTAGACAGATAACTAGAACTTTAGTAAAAGTAATGATTTTTGTCTTGTTATCTATAATAATATTTTTCGTTAATTTCAAAAGAAAACAGTCAGTTCGTAGATGTTAACACACTAGTGTTAATAATATTAGGTCTATTATGTTGCTCCAGCTTGACGGTAATTAAATTTCTACCTATAGTCTAATAATAATTTTATTATTTTACAGGTTTCTGATAAAAGTTTATTAGGAGGACTAAGGGAATTTACTGACCGATGCATAAACAGTTATAGAGATGTATAGGTGATGATAAATTAACATGTTTTCTCAACAGCTCTTTTATTAACATAACTAAGATGACTTGGGTTATAGTTCGCTTTACTACATCCTGGTCATAAATCATTTATTAAAATTCCCTATTAATAACTTGATCCTTCCTTTTCTCTCATCAGGGCTTCCATCACTCATCTCTAAGGTGTTATAGATCTATGCCATTTCTATCGGAATTGTAAATAGCAATTTTTAGTACTAAAAATAGGCAATGTTTTCAAGAAAGATAAATTATATTTTATAACATAATGAATAACTGCCACGGACTTTAAAAGTAGTGCAGCATAAAATAAGATATTTGGTATTTAAAAGTCCCAACATTTTTGCAACCTGTAATTTTCAACATAAATATTTATATTCTCATTTGTTAAAGCTAATCCTGTTTCTACTAATTACATGCACTTTTATATGTGTTTACACATTAATATAAACATGTAACGAAAAATTAATATTTTGATACAAAAAATACATTTACACATGAAGGGAGATTGATACTGAATAATGTTTTCAAGAAACATAAATATTTTATAAGATAAAGATGGTTCAAAAATTGTCACGGACTTCAAAAGTAGCGCAGCAGAAAATAAGATATTTGGTATTTATAAGTCTCAACATTTTTGTAACCTGTAATTCTAAACTTAAATGTTTCGATTCTGATTTGTTAATGCTAATCCTTAATGCACTAGTTACAAGTCTGTTTTATGTGTTTACACAGTAATATAAACATATAACAAAAAAGTTGATTTTGGATATAAAAAATATATATTTGCACATTAAGTCATATTGATGCTCTACATTGTTTTTCTTTATTTTACTGATGCATTTCATTTACTAGTCACAACTCGATAAGAGGTATAGTGATCATTCTTGTTTATTACGAATGTTGTGAATATGCTGTAGGTTGGCTAAATTTTATGATTCTAGAAATATTCAAATTATAAAGAGAAATATAAACATATGGGCAGACGAGTGACATGACGACAGAAAAATAAATTTTCAAATTGTTGTTTTATGAAGCATTTAACTTCATTTATATTCAACTGCAGATCGCTACAAATTTGCGCTGGTATTAACCCACCTTGTTGTTGTCTCGACAAGATACATCACCATTTGCAAAATTGACAAGATCTTTTTGGACAAGATATCTCGTCATTGGACGAAAACTGACCAAATCTTGATACCTTCATCTAAAAACAGACAATATCTTGGAGACAAGATGTATCGTCATTAGTAAAATTTACCAAATTTTAGATCAAATTATCAGATTGACAAAACCACAGGGAAGGTTAAAATGTGCTATTTATTGCAGCCATCTCTAACACCTTATGTATATCTTTAACGTAGTTCAAAATTCTAGGACTGCCGCTACGATGTATGCTTCTGCTCAGATACATTTAAAGTGTACAAAGCAACATTTTCGAATTCCCAAATTGAAGAGAGACCGTGGTAGCCTGGTGGTAGAGAAACGTATTAGTAACTGGAAAGGTTGCTAGTTCCAGTCTAATCAAAGACCGTCTTGTATATGGTTGACTGGTGCACGATAAATCTGCCATAGCCTCAAAGTCCTCACGTTTGCATGATATGGAAGTTTGGAGAATGGGGTGCGAGTTCATATTTGATCTAGTCAACTGTTTGTGGTTCAAAATGCCCTGGTATTGTGCATGTATCTTTCTTTAGTCCCGGACCGTCTCCAATAGCCCATTGAGTTGCTCCAGAGCGATGTCAAGTAAATATCTACCTACCCAAATCACAATGAATATCCACGTACTTCTTGGTACTATCTAGGAACCTACATGCATGCATATCTTCAGTCAGATTGAAACGGTAGAGATGCTGACTTGGAGGATAACGCTAATTACCCAAAATTTCTAGGCCGGATTCGGGAAGTCTGATAATTTCACCTCTTAGCATTTCCTTTTCTAATTCAACGCCATTATTAACTTTGAGAATCGGTATTAAAAGAGAGAGACTTTATAGAACACTTCACCCTGAACTGTTATTACATGTGTGATATTAATTAATATATTATTTACATAAAGAAAAACGTTTCTGAAGAAAAACTCAAATTTCCACTTTGGACGTCTCCCAAGACAAGTCAAAATTATCACAATTTAGAATAATCACTACTGTATATAAACTAAAAATATTTTCTTCTGTCCTAAATTCTCAATTTAGTATGAAAGCAAAGTTGTATTGAGTATCCACATTCGTCCTGAAATACTGTTACAGCAATTGTTCTGATTTCTACGGTCAGTTAAACATGCAGATGTACAGAGAGGAACCAGACACCACCATCCACTTATGATTTGTTACTTACTCTCCACTTAATTTCTATAAATGCAGTCCGTCTAGCAAGCTTTGTTAAATTTGGTAACCCTCATGTTGGTTCGCGTTGAAAACTACCTGTAGAGACGAGTATCTAATCCAAAAACCTGTTCCAAACTTACCCCAATTGTGTGCAAGGGACACAATTTTACCTACTTCGATATTCATTCCCCTTTGGAGTTAACAAAACACAGAAGAAAGTAAATAGCAAACTCATTCCGTCTATTCATCAGCTGCTCTGCAGTTCCATAATGAGTAAATTCTTCACCTGAATCCCTATCTCCCCCATGCCTTGGGCTTCACAGATAGGCAGAACCTTTGCAAGAGTTGCACCATTCTTTGTGGGAAACGTTATTTTCAAAACACACGAAAACCACATGTAAAAATGCTCAGCTGCGTGGAAGGCACCACAAAGCTGTTTCGAAAGGTCTTTCGAAACAATTTCGACGTCAGACTCAACCTAGCGAAAATTACCTGCCAATCAGCTGGTCGCAGAAAGAGCCTCGGGAACGAGGCGCTTGCGAAGTCCACTTTTGTGATCGCTTTCAAAAGAGGGAAAACGACAGCCCACGCAGTGAAATCTGCATGTTATCTCTTGGGCTGTTCCTCAGTAAAATAGAACAGATTTTATCTCGAGGAGGTTCCTCATGATTAGTAAAATCAGACAGATCGTGTGGTACCGCTTATCTTGTGGAAAAGAGATGGTTTTAAAATGAGTTGATTCTAACATAAATAGCTCCATGTGCCTCACCCTTCATGTCCGTGATACCAAACCTTCATTCTGTGTAAGCAAATGAAACACTAAAAAAATTCAAGCTATTGTACACAGAGAAAATTTAAAATTTGCATACAAAAATCAAAGCAGTATGCTTAGAGAAAATATATATAAATAGTTTCTGAACACAGTATGTTTAAAAAAATTACATAAGAAATCAAAACAGCATGTTCAGAGAAAATATGCATAAACAATTCAAAACAGTGTGTTCAGAAAATATACATACAGTATTCAAATCAATATGTTTATATAAAATACACTAGATAACAAAAAAATCGACGCACCCAAAAGATGCAGAATTATAGTGGAGGAACGGCGCTGCATATATATATATATATATATATATATATATATATATATATCAGGGCTCGAAATACCCGGGTGCACAGTGCACATGAAAATAAAATTGTGCACCTAATATTTTCCCACTGGTACACGCAGTGCACCTAAAGTTTAAAAAAGGGGAGGCATGTGTTTTATGTTAATTTGATGTTTGAACAAAATATTAGTATCGACCTCTCTAGCTGTAAAGGAACGTAATTAAAATTCCGAAACACACACTATGCGATAACAAAATCTCTGTGCCGTACCGGGTTTATACAGGAGTAAGGTTTAATTGTGCCACTGCCAGCAGAACTTTCCGATGATCGAAACATTTTCTAGATGACTCTGTTGAAACGACTGTCGCGACAACCGTGCACCAGAGAAGGGATAATTTAGATGTTCAAATATTTTTATTTACTATCTACTACTAACCTATATAAACATACCCGACGAATAAAGTAGTTTGCATTACATTAATACTCTTATATAACGTTTTCTTAAAATGTGCACCTAAAATATAACTTGTGTACCTAATTTTAAAACTTAGGTGCATTGTGCACCTGTATTAAAAAATCTAATTCGAGGCCTGATATATATATATATATATATATATATATATATATATATATATATATATGCTCACGGCGCTGGCTGGGGTGGTATAATCTGTAGTAACGAGTCCCGTTTCCATCTGTGTCCTATCGACAACCACAGACGTATCTGGAGACGCCCAGGGTAGCGTGGGATCGTGCTCTTACCATCGCACGCCACACATGCCCACAACAAGGTGTTATGGTCTGGGGTGCCATCTCCTTTGATAGTCCATTGGTAGTCATTTCTGGCACACTTACAGCACAGCGGTACGTAGACGACATTCTACGACCGGTTGTGTCACCGTTCCTTTGCGAAATCCCGGACTTACTTTTCTACAAGATAATGTCCTTGGCGCACGCAGCAAGTGTTGCTATGAATTGTCTTCAAGCTTTCCCAACACTTCCTTAACCCAAGCTAAGTCTGATCTCTCTCCCATACAGCAAATTCGGGACTTATGGGAAAGCGATTGCAACCATTTGGAATGTTGACAATTTAACCCGACAGTTGGAAACAATTTGGCAAGAAATTCCGCAGGACACCATCCGGGTACTTTTTTAGTCCATGCCACGCGGGGTGACGCATCCAGGCCTTTGGTGGACCAAAGCCTTATGGACTTCCTTCTTTTGTAACGATCAAACTCTGAAATAAATCATTCAATTCAAATCTTTTGTTTTTGTACGTATGTTCTTCACATCCACCAAATTTTATCGCGATCGGACGACTCCTTTTTGGTGTGTCGATTTTTTTTGTTAGAGTGTATTCATAAAAAATAAATGAAGTAAATTGACATTTCGGGTGGTAGTCTCATGTTTTCTAATCCCCATTCAAGTGAGTTTAGCAATATTAAGTAAAAGGAGAAGTGATGGCAGCAGCTGGGACTTCTAATGTCGACCTCCTTCAGTGCCATCGTTCGTCAGGGAGCAACTCGGGTGTGGACGTATCAGCTGTCACTTTGCTTGACTCACCTTTCCGTCGCAAGGGCTTTCAGGATTAAAGATGACGAATGGGCAGCAGCGCCCCACGCAACGAAAGGGAAGAGTCTGGGGCGCACGCTTCCCCTCCACTCGGGGCTTCTATGACAGCAATTAAACAAGTGGAAGATATGGACGCGTTTATTAATTTCTTGGGTTCATGCACTTGACGAAGACGCCGTGTCTCAAGTATATTGAATTACGGCAGTTGTATTATTTAGAGATCGAGTTCTCGAACCATGATTCGGATTTATGAGCGTCCTTGCCAAGTTGGGGTGGGTTGTATATTTTATACAGTGGATATGTAGTTTAATTTAGCTAAACATGTGGTTTAATTTATGGACATCCAGTTCAGTGAACCTGTCTGGTCCATATAAGAGTAGGTAAGGTAATTGGTAATTTATAATTAACGTCCTACTAGAGCAACACAACGGGCTATTGACGACGGTCCGGGATCAATCGCTTAAGGGAAAGATACGAGGACAACACCTCATCTGAGCTAGCATCCCACTCTCCAAACTACCACACCAATCCAACGTGAGGACTTTCGGCCACGACAGATTTAAGGTGCACTTGCCGCCTCTCCATCATGCACTTAAACATCCATGCCCTGACCCGGATTCGATCCAGGAACCTTTCGAACTAGAGTCTAACACATTAACCACCAGACCGATTGGTCAGCGGTCCATAAAATAGATAAAAGGTAGGTTGGAAGGTATTTTAATTAGCGTCGCAATAGAGCAACGCACCGAGCTATTGGTGACTGTCGGGGTTCGATCCTAAACGAAAGATACGAGAACAACACTACATAGTTTCGAACCACAGTCACATGACCAGGCAACATTTGAGCTGCCATCCCGTTCTTCCAACTTCCACACAACGTCAGTGTGAGAACATTTGATGCCATGATGGATTTAACGTGAACCAGCCTCTCTTGAATACTACGGTCTTTGATTGGATTCCAACTTGCAACCCTCCGGTTGATAATCCGTTTTTCTTCAAACCGGGTTACCGAGCTGGAAATAAAAAGGAAGAGTGAATGATGGTAATACTTTATGCACCCAGGATCAAGTGACAAAATGCGTGACTTGACTTTTAGAGTATTTTCGTTTGAATAAACATTGATCATCTTATTTGTCCACTAAAAAAAACGACCATCCATTGATTGGTTTACGTGACGTAGTAGACTTTGACAATTTGACCATTTTTATCTACATTATAGTTTCCCTGTCAGATTGATCCTCGATCGTCAACATAGTGTTTTGCTTTAGTTTACAACAGGGCTCGAAATACCCGGGTGCACAGGTGCACCGTGTACATAAAAATAAAATTGTGCACCTAATTTTTCCCTCAAGGTGCATGCCGTGCACCTAACGTTACAAATGGGGATGGAATGTTTTATGTTAATTTGATGCTTGAACAAACTATTAGTATCGACCTCTCTCGCTCTAAAGGATCGTATTTACAATTATTAAATACACACTATGCGAAAAACAAAATCGCTGGGCCGTAACGAGTTTATACAGGAGTAAGGTTTACTTGTGCCACCAGAACTTTCCGATAATCGAGACATTTTCCAGGTGGCTCTGTTGAAACTACTAAGCTATCTAAACCTACCCAACTACTAAAGTAGTTTACAATATATCAATGCTCTTACATTACGTTTTTTTAATGTGCACCTAAAATATAACCTGTGCACCTAATTTTAAAACTTAGGTGCACATTGTGGGCCTGCATTAAAAAAATCTATTTCGAGGCCTGGTGTATTACTTAAGTGTGACGTTAAAGCCAGTCAACTAATTTATAGAAAAGGGCATTCACACATCAACTATGCCCTTAATAAGATATTATATCTTCAAACAAGGCGATGAAATATTAAGTGGACCAACCAATTTTTCAGTGCTGTCACCTTTGTACTAGTATACATGGTGTTTTAGTTCATAGCAAAATTTAAAACTTGACTGTATTGTAGCTGTTCTGTGTGGATCACACAATATCAGAGAATAAAATCTACATTATCTATAACCAGTATCCATGCTACTTTTTGAAACGTGTCTCAATAACGATGATCAGTTTACTTACATTTCCAGTATATGATGCTCTATATCTCAAAGAAAACATTCTCATTAAAATTTCGATCAAAATCATTTTGATATCATTTTTGAAAGCAGTGGACATGTACCTGGCCACGGCCAATTATATTAATTTTGAATACATCATTTTTAATGTTTCATTTGATGACTTGTAATGAAAAATCGCTTTTATAGTAATTAAATCATACACGTCTACTTATCACTTAATAGCAATGGTACTTGTCGTAACTCAGGTGAAATGGGTTAACTATGTACCATAGATTTTTATCAATTGCAATTGCAATTTAGCGCATGTAACAACTGCCACACTCATATAGGTACACAATTGGAAGAGTTACATTGGTGTAAGTCACTTTTTCGGGAAAAAAAGGGACTTAACTTCGATTGCCTTCAGTTGGCAGTTGAATGAAGATCTGACTTACTTTTCGTTTTCTGTTAACAAATTGAATTATCTACATCTGCTTCTTGTGTATACTAATTATTGTCAGATAAATTTGATTGTAATATACAGAGGCTGTTCACACATTTTTTAGACAATGTTTATTGTATTCACAAAACTAAATTACATAAAATTCTTGTGTTTTAAATGTTCTATTTGGTAGCCCTTATTCTGAACTATCTTTCAACACCGTAATTTCCGGGATAATAATGCCTTTTGAAGTGTCAGAAGAGGTATTCTATCCCATTCCTCCTGAACAGCTTTCCAGAGTCATGTAAGGGTTGTGGGACGACGTATGCAGATTTTAAAAGTCCGAAAGCACAAAAATCCAGAGGTGATATATCGGGAGATTTAGTAGGGATATCAATGAAGGCTATGACCTTGATACAGGTTTTTTGTTCCATTTCTTTTAGGAAATGTATAGTGGATTTTGATGTGTGACTGCTAGCTTTGTCTTGATGGAGTTCCACAGATTGATGGCACTGTGGGTAAAGCGATGGTATTTCATTCAGAAACATTGGCGATAAAATATGTTCTTGATAGTATTTGGAGTTAATCTTGACATTTTTTCCCACTCTCTTTTTTTTAACTTGCCATTATATGAAAAACTAGCAACAATCATGAATCCCTCAGAAAAACTTTATTTCGATTCTGTGAACCATGTACTTCAATTTTTTTCTTCCCTTTTATGATAATAAATGGCTCTTTTTTTGCTGCAATCATTTAAATACACCCATGATTCATCTATTGTGACAATGTTTTTCCATTTTTCTTTGGATAAGTGTTTCTCATATAGAATTCTGAAGCGTGTCATGCTTTCAGCGATATACTTTGGAGAAAGACGATGCACATTGCGTTTTTTCGCTTTCTTAAGATTTAAATCAACGTTTATCATTTTGTTTACAGTGGACACCAAGCATTTTAATGATTTTGTAACTGTCCTTTGACTAGGGGGATTTTCTTTTGACATTAAACAACGTACCTTTGCAATTGTCGAAGATGTCCGTTTCTTCCTTGGATACTTGTTTGGAATTTTTGTCCCACTTGAGGCTCCAATTTGACGTTTTTTTCCTTATTTGTTGACGATATTACCTATCGACGCTTTAGATATCACAAAACCATGACTCTCACATCGTTTTCAGATAACGGAATATGAATATTTCTCTTCGGAAAGAGCATATATATAGCCTTAGAACCATTGATTCGTTAAAACGTCATTTTGAAAAAAAAAAAAGCTCTCAAGCCTCAGACGATAATTTTGACTTTTAAAAACATAGTACAACTTCAATTATTTATCTTGCAGCAAACGATTCTTTACTACCGCTAACCAAAATCGTCTAACAAATGTGCGAACAGCCTCTGTATTTGTTTTATGTGTCTAAGTCTTTCCTTTTGAAAAAATAACTTACACCACTGTAACTTTAACCCGTCGAATTGTTAAATATACAATTTTACAAACGTAAATAATTGTCAAATTTTACAATTTGCATTTTTGTAGAATTTTAATTTTAAGAAATACAAGACTCTGGAATGTGCCAATGTTTCCCAAAATGATTAGAATAATTCTGTTCTCAGATATAATATGTTATAATTCCTTTTTTTTTTAATTTTACGTGACAGCAATTTTAAGATTCAAGATTCAATATGTGGTTCTGTGGTTTTTGTCTTATTACATTTTATTCTACATTTGTTACCTCATAAACTGAAAGAAAAAGACTTACGACATTTTGCCACCTTCTAAACATTTACTAACCAAACTCCAGAATGGGAAATACTCAATTTTTTAGGAAAAGTGACTTATAACATTTCGTAATCTGAGCACATAATTTATAGTATGCATATGTATTTTATATACAAAACAAAAGCGTTCCGAAAAATGATCATGCCTGATTGAATTTAAAAAACATAATTAAACATTTACTTCAAAGAAAAACATCAAAATGAAAAATCGCGAGATACAGCTTAAAATTAAAGATTTAGACGAAGCTTCGAGCGAAAAGCAATAAATACATCTCTTTTTTCTCTAAAAAAATGGATTCCTGGAAGATAAGATTAGGGATTACAGAATTTTCATAAAGTTTCGAACTTTTTAGTTGCGCATGTCAAAATTAATTTTTAAAAATACCAAGATCATATTAGCTACTATCCTATTTTGAAAGGATTTATTATTTTTTATAATGTCTGTCCCTATTGTATTCCGATTTTTTCATACTTTGTTAAGAAAAAAAAATACTCAAAATAAAATAAGGTATTATAATTTAAATTCTGTAAAATACTCAAAATAAAATAAGGTATTATAATTTAAATTCTGTAAAATCCTCTTTGGAAAAATAATTTCCAGCAGTACTGATAAAAGAATCTAATTAATCGCAATGATAAATATGTCTTCAAACTTATTCCTCGCAACCAAATTATGGTTGATTCCAGTATAATCACTCAGATGATTCAAAAGAAACTTGTTTAAATGTGTAAGCAAAGAAATTTCACACAAATAACGTATTAACTAAATTAAAACATTAGTTGTACAATATAGAACTTACTATTAAAATAAAGGAATACATTTTAAGAACATTTGTGCAAACACACAGCCACAAAATCGATCGTTGAACAAAAAGACGGACAGACAGACTTTCGGAACCAAATTCAGTCACTAAATGCGTGTTAGTACTCACAGTATGCGAAGTTTCATGGAAATATATCAATCATTTGTATGCAGCATGGACACAGACAGGTAGATAAACATCAAACTTCCAAGGGGTATGCAAGAAAGTATACACAGGTTCTGCCACGGTGAGTGTGGACGAGCAAGTATACACAGGTCCTGCCACGGTGAGTGTGGACGAGCAAGTATACACAGGTTCTGCCACCGTGAGTGTGGACGAGCAAGTATACACAGGTTCTGCCACCGTGAGTGTGGACGAGCAAGTATACACAGGTTCTGTCACGGTGAGTGTGGACGAGCAAGTATACACAGGTTCTGCCACGGTGAGTGTGGACGAGCAAGTATACACATGTTCTGCCACGGTGAATATGGACAAGCAAGTATACACAGGTCCTGCCTCGGTGAGTGTGGACGAGCAAGTGATTTTATTACAGTAAAAGCAATGCATTAGTTAAAAAGGGGACCTGTAGCGAGGCTAAGGAAAGAGACACATTTCATATACTGCTTCTAAAAATAGATTTCTCTCAGCACCGCTATAGGACACTTGTAATGAAAAGTTTATCGATACTATTCATATTCATGCTCATTAGTATGATAGAAATAAATTACATAGGCAGGATAATAGAATTACCAGTGCAAAAGAGACAGTGAACACACATATGTTCTTAAATATTACTTATTACTAATTTACTAGTTTAACTTAATTTTGAAAAAATTATAATTTGATCATAAGCTATACGTTATTGATATAGATCAATATACACTACCCTACAATTATGAATCGGACGTCAGCGGATTTGCATAAAATCCGACTACTTGTTTGGGGGTGTTTTTCGCTGTATGGCTTGGAACCTTTGCATGTTGTTCCTGGTCAATTGGACAATGAGGTTATTCCTACTCTCTTGCAAATTTATTAAATGGACAAATGTTACTTCCAGGACGATAACGCTCCTTGTCATGTTGCATCCTCTGTCAAGCAGTGGTATAAAGATAAGGATGTAAACCCTGGTAATGTAAACCCTGGTTAAAAAGGGGACAGTCCTCAGAGTCCCGACCTAAACCCCATAGAACATTTGTGGGACGCGTTAGAGTGACGCTTACGGACCAGGAATCCACGTCCGAAATCCACAGCTGAACGGGCGACATTCTTGCAGCAGGAATGGACACAATATCCATAGCTGTGTATCAAAATCGTGTTGAAAGTATGCCCAGAACGGTTGCTAGTGTAATTGCAGCAGGTGGGGGACCACCCCCCCCTATTAAAGGATATATTATTTCCCTTATACCATCACATCTTGCTGTCCGGTTCATTATTGTATGTATGAGGTTGGTTTCCTGATTGTATTAATCAAATGTAAGTGTATTGTATCAAATAAGAAAATATAGACTGATTGGCTTACTAACACAGACCGACTGTCAGTCCGATACGAAAATATTTACTTTCCGTGAATGCCTTGTCTCATTAGAAACGAGAGCCTGGTAATTAATCCTGAATTGAATTCCTAAGGACTAATGCTTTCAACAGTTGGAGCTCACTCACCGTATTTTAGATTTTTGGAGAGATTTAAGTACTTATTTCACTTTTATTTTACTTTTAAAAAAAACTGAAAACATAAATTATAAGTTATACTATGAACTTAATCGTCGACATGCAAACAAAAAGGTGTCCGTTTAAACCTACGACATACAGCCATCACAAACACCTATTTCTTAAGTATCAAGATATTATACTAAACATGCTATAAAGTTCCTTGAGATAGGAATATAGCGGGCTGTAGAAATCACTTATTGATATTCACGTGCGTACTTATTACGTTTTGAGGAGAAATCATAAATAATGAGTGCGAATTGAATACAGTTGACATATTTCATGACTTATGAATATTTACTACTCCATATTCCGAAGAGTATCGTAAGGTTATATTTAAAGTGTTTCTGTTCAGAGCACTGTAGAGAAAAAACCAGTATTGATAAGAACGCCAAATCTGAGTGGACAGAACATGGGGAAAAGAATGACGAAAAAAAAATGAGTTCCGAAATGACCGATAGGGGAAGAGATGACGCAGCGAACTGTCCCTAGAAAAATCTTCATTCAATGAAATGGCCTGAAAGAGTGCGATAGATACTGACAATAGTCGTAAACAACAAAATGTCAATTTAATTAATGCATCTAAAACATGTTACACTTGGAACGCAGGAGAAAAGAAGGATGTAGAAAGACAAGGCATAGGCACGGTTCAATACTTCCAGCGTATTGAAGAAGTAACAACTGGTACCGTGTGATGACGTGTTCAACAACTGCACTTAACGGATCTTTTGTGATGTGAACGTGTGCAAAATGACGCTGTCCTTCAAATCCGCAAAGTTCCAAATGCCTCCTTGATAAGCCATGTTTTTTAGGTAAACTCACAGTCAAAAATCACAAGGGCTCAGATCCGGTGAACGGAAAGACCATGAAGATGGGTATGCGCGACTGATTACCCGATTTTCTGTAAAATGCTGTGCAACAACTGTTGAACAGGACGTCCTTTATAGGGAGGTGCTCCATCTTATTGGAATATGATATATCTGAGGGCTCCTCGCTGTTTAAACTACGGAATAATGAAGTTCTGTAGCATGTCCCTATAACGCTGTGCTGTAGCTGATGTCTAATCCCTGTGGATGGACTTCTTCAAAAAAGTAGGGACCAATCAGAAGTGTTAGTGTAAAACCAATTCAGACAGTCAGTTTTGGAGAATGTAAGGGGATCTGTTGAAACTGGCGTAGATTTTCCGTTCCCCAGATTCGGCGGTTTATGGTGTTTACTGCTCCACAGAGAAATATATACATCATCACTTCTAGATTTTCCATGGCCAATTGTCATTTACCTGCAAGCATACAAGGAATGTAAAAGCAAACTTTCACGGATATCTGTATCAGAAGCTTGTAACGCTTGGTTACCCTGGATCTTATATGGATTACTTAGTAAAATTTTCCGCGACCACTTGCGTACTGTTCCATAGGGCAAATCCAATTGTCTTGCTACAAATTGAGCACTACTGTGTCCTGCCTCATTCTGACTGATAAGCTGAACAATAGCCGTTGCAACCTCTTCAGCGAATTGCGTTGTCACAGATTTCCGGCGTCCCGGTCTAACTAAGAAGCTTGAACTATTCTCGACGTGTTCAACCATTCTCCGGATGCCATATGCTGAGGACCTGTACGCACCGATTTCAAACGTCTGTTCTTGCGAAGAGCAGAGTTTTCGCCATTCTTGTAAAACAACTTTAATAACAAAGCACGGTCAGGCAACGAGAGTCCCATGGCGATCGTCGAATGTTTCCATAGAGCTTCGAACGTGTTTTAGAGCGAATTGTGTTAAGACAGTTTGCATAAAGCAACGTCTCTTTTGTTGATCTTGTATTTGCAAAATGCTTACCAAATTTCACGACTGCGAAGCCATTTTAATGAATTATGTTTTCACTAGGGACTGTTCGCAGCCCTATCTCTTCCCCTATCGGTCATTTTAAGAAATATTTTTTTTCGTTACACGTTTTCCCATGCTCTGAAATGTATACCACGAAGATGTAGCGTCTTTATGACCACTGGTTTTTTTTCTGCAGTGCTCTGAACAGGGATACATTAATTATAATCACCCTGTATGACAATTAATCTCAACTCAGAAATACATCTTAATCTCGGTGATCTCACAAAAATTCAACAATACAGAAATAACTCAATCAACCCTCGTATTGGTTGTATCGAAGAGGTTCTCTGTCATTAGCTGAACTGACCAGAACTTGTTAGACGAGATCTCACGTAATTGAAAGAAAATTGGCTAGATCTTGTTTCCTTCACGTTAAAAGAATCTACCCTATTTGTTATTATGCCTTCTGGGGCAAAAAGACAATACACAATTGAAATAAAAATCATTTACTTAAACATAAAAGGGATATTTACAGGACAGGGTGGACAAGGGGTCTTCACCACACTTATGTCGTCATCAAATCAATTCTATATTAACAATAATTATTTATGTTAAACAATGAAATATTTCCGCAAATCATTCATCAGTTGTTATTTAGAGCAGTTTCGATTTCGTACTCACGTGTTGTCACGTAGTCCATCAATCCACGTAGTAATCCAAACACTCAGTAGCATGGAAATCGAAATAATTTCACCACTGTTTTGTTTCAAACAACTGGTTCACCACGGTAGTGTCCAGGAATAAAATTACATAGCTTAAGACCTACTTACTGTCTAGGGGATAAATTAATTTATGAGCTCAACCGGCAAGAGTCTCTATGTTATTAGGGCGTCTGACAGAGATGCAATTGAAAGAAAAAGCATTTAATTAAACATAAAAGGGTATTTTACAAGGTTGGCAAGGGGTCGTCACCACACGAACGTCGTCATCGGAAGACAATTTTTTAGAGATGATTTTTGAGATTAGTGGCGATCTCATTGGACGGTAGTTCACAGTAAGATTGCGGTTAATGCGAGGATTCTCCTTCCCAGACATATATTGATGACGAGATATCTCGCCATTAGCGAAATGGGTGAGATCTTGATGGACGAGATATCTCGTAGAAATCCCGCGAATGAATAAAAACTAACAGCTCAACATTACATCTTAATTTATAACTATAATCAGTACTAAAACATTTAACATGTGACTGGTATTCCCAAATGTAGAAAAACACGTAGGATAAGGCGGGGTAATTGTAAACAGAATTTATAAGTTCACTTTCAATCATTATTTTCAAACTCTTGATAAAATAATTAAACATTGTTCATCCTACTAAACCAACGTGTCACAATTCTGTTTTGATATTTAATTAGTACGAAAATTCCAGAAAAGAAATGTAACACCGTACTCGGCTGTTTACAATTACCCCACGTGTTTACAAGTAAGTAATTGTAAACATTCAATTGTAGGTGCATCAATGTTCCCAGAAGCAAAAGTCAATGATTTTCTGTTCAATACAAACATAACTGACCGTCGTAAAGAATTGGAACAACATACCTTTCAATATATTATGAAGGGCAGTAGAAAATGCAGCACACACAAAATTTAAAACCCAAACTTTTCAACCATAAATTTTTCAACTACACATATTGCTATCAGCTGTGGTTCAAAAAAATACGGGATCACCATATTGCATCCTCAGGGTTGCCAACGTTCATACTTCACAACTTTTTACTTTCTCGTAATCCCACGTGTCCGCTTGTATGGCTTGTTTAAAATTACCTCTTGTATACAATTACCCCACCTGACTCTACGTATTAATAATTGAACGGTACTATCCAATCGCATGTTCGCTATTTTAGTTTGCATAAATACCGTTACTAGTTTAACATATAATGATCGTCGCTTGCTTTACTCGTTCCATTGCATTGATGTCATGATTTCGTATTTACTTTTATTGTGCACAAGTTCAATATCTCGCTAAAGTATTTAAAGCCTGATAGAAATACATAGATGTAATGACTTCATAATTATTGATCGTGCACACGTTTAATTTCTTGTTAAAGTTTTTAACTATATATTTTTTAATTCTAAGCCCGATAGACATCATACATAGATGTCATTATTTTATATTTATATATATATATATATATATATATATATATATATATATATATATATATATATATATATCGTTAACGCATTCAAATAACTTTTAATTTTAAGCCCGACAGACTGACACATATGTCATATATAGGTGTCCCGATAGTTATTCATAGATGTCATGACTTCATATTTATATATTGCGCACACATTCAATTTCTCGTTAAAGTATTTAAATACTTTATTTAATTTTGAGCCCAATAGAGAGTAAAAATTGATCTCGAGCGTCTCAAGATTGCCTTTTATACAAGAGAGTTCCGCAACCTAACCCACCCCTTGTACTTCCTACATCTAATATCCTTCCATCCTAACAGGATCCTGCATAAAATAAGCATGGACTCATAATTTCTTAACACCATCCCCTTCATTATCGCCTGGAGATTGTTTTCCGGTTGAAGAGCAGATGAACGCACCGGGGCATTAGTCCACTAAAAAGTTAAAAAAAAAAACGCAGTGCATCACATCACAAAAGACGAGATTGGTAATCAACGCATCCCGTATTAACGAACCCCCTCGTAACAGGTGGCTCTGCGATGCAAATTCACGGGTGAGTTCCCGTCTTCTCGAAACATCCTATCTTTCTGTTGACGCAGAGGCGACAGTTGCTTCATCGTTTATTTATCTATTAGATGGGGCGAGCGCGTTTCAGCATGTTAACGTTCGCTGCCTGATTCACTCCGTAATAAGGGGAACGCGAGTTGGCTTATTTCATTACGGTGTTCAGGGAGGGGATTCTTTTGTTTTGGGATGGGGGGACTGACTTATTGGAAATGCTGTGCTGGTGCGTCGGATTTATTTTTGAAATAATATAGATCCAGAGTGTAATTTAAATTTGAAAACAACGTGTTTCCTTTTTAGTTTCAGTTAAATATCCGGTGGTTTCTGGGGATCCAGTTTCTTATCATTAGCAAAACTGATCCGATCTTAATAGACGAGATATCTCGTCATTGGGAAAAACTGATTAGTTCTTGACATCGTCATTATAAACACGTAGACTATGTCTTGATGACGAGATATCTTGTCATTTTCAAGTGATCAGATGTTGATGGACGAGTTATCTCGTCGAAACCAATTAGTGGATTAAAATAGAGTTACGGATATGCCATCTCTCGACATTGACGGGATCATCAGTTTGATTTCAAGCAAGCGAAAGTGGTTATTTCTCTGAGATCTATTCTCGTAGTTGGACATCAGAGAAGTGTTCTATATTTGAACGTAGCCGAACACACTACTGAATGAATGACATTAAGGCTTTGCCGACTTTACACACCCTCTGGGACACATATCACTTAGGTATGTATGGGCTCCCAAAATTCGATGTTCCAAAGTGATCTATCCCTCCCCCTGGGGTGTGCTTTTTATGGTAAACACGGAAGTTTAGCTCCCGGAACACCCTAGCTATTTGTTTCATCCCACTCTTTTCTCCCCTATTCCCTCTTTTTCCTATTTCATGTGTTCTTTTTGCCTGTCTTGTGTTTGGCGCATTTTTCCAAACAATACCTTTGTGACAAAAAGAAAAAAAAGCGAAAAAACCTTTGAAAAACATTGGTTATTTCCTCATGTCTTGTTGATTGACTAAAGACTACAGGTCTAACTCTGAAGTAGATGAATATGTCTTACCAGGCGTACGAGATTTTATTTTGATTTTTATAATTTTTTCGATCAAATTAAAAGGGTTTGATGTTGCTCATGTTGAATTACAGGTATTTTGCTGTCTATTACTTATAAAGTGGTGGCTATTTTCGTTTTTATCAATATTAAAAATGGAAAATTGTTAACCTTTTCCACTGTATCTTGGTACGAAACCCCTTCCATACCGAAGGATAGGCCCAGAAAGTGTAGAAAAAACATTTAAACAATTTTTCAACGCTAACTTTTATTGAACAACGTTATTGAACAATCAAGAAGTGTTTTACTCTTCAAAAATTAAGATTTTTTACAAAAATATCAAGAACTTATGCAGAAATAATATCAAAAGGCTTTGACTTTACTTAAAAGCATGATACTTAAATTTTACTACAAAATCATATATCATATTTTCATAGTCATTATCATGTCAGACTTATTCACAATAAATCGCAGCGATGGAACTTGTATTTTTCTTAGCATGTTGTTTTTGTGGGCATCAATAAATGTGAAAAATATTATCCTAACACAAAACGGGTAACAGAAACAGAAAACTGAAATTTGAATATTTTTTTATCATTTTATCAGTAGATATGTGTTTTATATAATCATATACTAAATCATTTTATCTATCCATTATATTACATTCTGAAATATTCGAAGTAGCTAGGAAACAGATCATTGACGATACGCTGTTTTACGTAGGGAACAGAAGGTTATTTTATCCTCAAGTAAAAGTGTCCGTTGGTACTATAGCCAGCCATTTTGAATTCGATCGCCAATACGACAATGTTGAAATTGGGTGAACAATCCAAAAAGATATTAATTCACTCTTGAACAGCAGAAGTGATTTCTAAACAGTGTGTGTCTCTAAAATACACTGAAGAATGATGAAAAATCGAGAAAAACTACTTCAAAACCTTACTTTAGGTAGGCGAAACTAGAAAAATACAAAATTAGACTTATCTGTTGAATTCACAGTCACCACCTTCAAACAACATGAGTGACTAAAGGTGTCCTAGCCCAGTGTTACCAACCTGTTCAAACTGAACTACCTTATATTTTTTTATTTACAACGACTGTACCTAGGTGTCACTGCACCTTAGATAGAAAAGTCTCCCCTATTAAATTACATTGATAATATAGTTTCATTTGGGACAGGGTAGAGATAGATATTTTCATGCAATCCTAAAACTTTCCAGTTTAAAATTAAGTGGTCTTCTTCTCGGATATTTCTCTTAGGGGATTGATCCCGGACCGTCGTCAATAGCCCATTGTGTTGCTCTAGTAGGACGTTCATTAAAATTAAATTACCTTACCTAAAATTATTCAATGACAGTAAATATCAATTACTATCATTTATATCAATCTTATCAAGTTATATCAAATTGTTACTGTCAGCACATTTCAAAAATACGTGTAGAACTCTTATTTGAGAGTTAAGGGATGCGAGGAGATGATTATGTACCTTAAATGTATTTATTTGCAGTGGATAAGAGGGAAGCTATTTACACACACACACACACAATGGATCATCATTACGTCACGAGAACTCGTGCATGACCGTATGTCACCTTCCTTGGGGTTTTCAAGTGGCTTTCACTCTCTCTTCATCACGTCACGGATCACAGAATATAACAGGTGTTCTGTTACTTTATACACAGATTTTCGCATAAATTCATTTTTAGCAAGACAGTTGTGTACGTTTTGACAGTCAATGTAATTCCTAAACTGTACATTTTCTGGCAAGACTTATAAAAGTATTTATAATGAAGTAAGTTAGAAAAGTTACGAATTAGCAAAAGGCAGATCGAAAGTTCGAATTCGGTCTCACTAAAGATTGCAATGTACACAGGGGTTGGTGCACTCTAAATCAGACATGGCATCATATGTCCTCACATTGGTATGGTGTGGAAGTTTGGAGAAGGAGATGCCTGCTCTGGTGTTAACCTCGTCATCCGACCGTGGTTTAAAAATAGAAGGTATTGTGGTCCTGAACTTTATTTTCGGAATTGTTCCTGGAACGTCACAAATAGCCTGTTGTATTGATCCAGTGCATTTTGCCTTCCTGCCTATCTGTAGCTTGGAAATTCAGCGACGTTTTACCAACTTTTGATACAGGAAAGAAAATTATACTTGATGTCCAGTAAATGTCTATTTCTATCTTATACGTCATTAAATGACCAACCATCATTGACCTTCTAATGATATTCTTCCCCACCTGGAAATTTCTTGGACATTACTGTCACCCTTTGAAAACCCATTACTATTTTATAAATGACAGGAATTATAAGTATTAAACAAACATTGTTTTTTTTTCTTCCAATGGAGGCCACTGGCCGGAAGTGATGGTCAATACTTCCGATGGCGGGCGCTAAGAACTTGTCTTTGGCCACTACAAGGCCGGAAGTGATGGTCACTTGTGAAGGGGAATCCAGTGGGTGAACCATCAGTAATAACCAAAGGTTGTAAATGTATTAATTAGAAAAACAATCTTTAAAAGATTCCACACAGATTGATGGTAAAGTTTCATCTCTATTATTAATAAAGAAAGTTTTTCTCTATCTGTCTATCTGTGAGGAGTATCCTGACGAATCTATGCCACTTACAATAATGAAATTTGGCACACAGGTAGCCTGAATTTTTTGCATTTTTTCTATCGCGCCCGAATTGTAAAATTTAATCTAGAACATTTTAAAATTATTTATTGGAATTTAATTATTATATTTTTCGTTAGAATAAGAACAGTCCAAAGAGATCATAGATTCTAAAATTATTTTTTCGTTTCATTTTCCGAGCAACGATTTCAGCAGACGAACAAAACAACTAAACAGTTTCAACTGGAATTATGTAGGTTCTTTTTATATCTACTAGAGATCGTTAAATATAGAGTAAAAATTTCTACGGATTTGAAATCTGCTGAAAATTTTACACCAGATTGATACCTTATATTTGATTTTCTTTAAATAAATAATTTTTCAATTCTAACTTTTTTATTTTCCAATACGAATATGGGCGCATTAGCCAATGATGTCACGACTTTTTCCTACTTTGGAATCGTCTTCGAGATTTTCATTGTTTTTTTTTTTTTGAAATATTTTCTTTGAAATTGGGCACACTTGTAGTCCTAATTTTTCTGTGAATTTATGTCCAGTCCGAATTTTTAAACATAATGTAGAACATTTGAAAATGAATTTATTAGTTTTTTTCTCCCTTGAACCAATTTTTTTGACCTTTTTGTTATTGCCACGAGCAACGCCGTGCTGGTTACGCAGTGACTAGTTAGAAATAACACACTTTGTAAAATGCAAGACGCTATAGTAGTGTTGTTCAACACTGATGCATGGTGAAACAGTGACCCCTATGGTCGGTTTTAGAAACCCAAAAATACCAGTAGGGAATTAATCTAGCATCTTAAAGTTAGTCATCGGAAAACTAAGTTTTAAGCAAATCCCATTATGTAAAAGTGCTAAACCAAAATACGCACAAAAAGACACTCAAAAAAGTATAGTAATATTGTGAAATACAGACCCAGCGTGAAAACCCGTCTTGTAAATGATAGCTGCACTCTTTAAGCATGAGCTAATTATGAGAGCACTTTCGCTATTCTGGAGGCCTAGTTACTCAAAGGATTAACAGGTACATGTGGAATCAGAGTGCTAAAACACTGTTAGAGAAATACTGATTCTTCTTTTTTCCAATACGATACACGCCACCTAAGTATAATTCATCCAGCTACAAAATATATCCTCTTAAGTTCCTTGGGATTTTAAGCGTTATAGATCTTATCTGAGCATCTGAGAGTTGTGAAACAAACCGTAATATAGTAAAATTGATTTTATCTGACTTCAAAACCAAGATAATAACTTTAAAAACGGTAGAAAGTATGAGACTTTTCTCACAACTTTACCCACACTCTCTGTTCAAGAAAAGTCTATTTTTAGATTATAAAAAGTTTACTTTCAAGGTATTCGATTGAACTGGTTTTATTATATGGCGAAAGCGGCCATATTTAGCCAAACTGCGGCCAACACGATACACAATATAAAGTAAGGGAAACACGCGATGATCAAATAAATCATCTATTACTGACACAGAAAAGGGAATTCTGGGAGAAATTGAACCTGGCAGGAATTAAACCTGGTTGCCTGCAACTCTGAGGGTAGTGGGCATTCCAAACGAGTTATGGCGTTCTAGGTACTAGATAGGGTCTGGTTTGTTTCTCTACGGTAATTTTTGAAGGCATTTACATGATGGCAAATTAGAGCTACTCAAGTGGATATTTATTGCGAACAATACTGTCATAACATGCCAAGGAATCTCGTGTGTACCACGTATTTGATAGTTAAAATTCTTAAAGTTGAAATTTTTGGGATCCTGTGTCATAGAACCCAAAACCACCAACCAATTAAGTTAAAACATGTACTGACATTATTGTATAATATTCTACGAAATCAATCGGATTCTCAGATTCTTGGTTTTGTTCGAGATTGTGTTGAAAACGATATTGTCTTGAGTACCATGATATTTGTAGGAGGCGCAGATTTATTGCTGTCTCGTTCGATTCCTTCCTGAGTATGCATTTCTCTCTTCTGTGTCACTAAAATTCTGTGACATTGTTGGCAGCAGCTTAGCCATTCACAACATTTTACGCCATACATTTAAACCCAACCAAATAACTCTGGTAGGGTAAGTGTTCCAAATATCGCCCCTGTGTTTAATATCGCCTACTCGTGTTTACAAGGTACTATGAGCTAAATCTATGAGTTTATGCAGTTACCTTTACGGTCTAGGGTGTCGCCACACGTAGCGCCACCCGCAAGTTTCCTATTGGTTATATCAACAACACTATTGTATCCGAAGTATTTGAGGCTCTGGTCAACGTATTCTGTGTCTCCAATCTATTCAGAGAATAACCAGGTTAGTGTTTTCAAATCAAAATTTCGTTTATATGACTTGAAAATACATTGCATACTAAAGGTAGGTATGTATGCTCTATTAGCAACTCGTTTTTAATAGTACTTCCTCATTTCGTCTCGTGGGTGGTAATAGAAACAGGGGTAGGCGATATTAGGAACCCACTCTTGAAAATTCTCTTATGGAAACCTTTTGAAGTTTTACTAGTTAACTTAAACTGACATAAGCAAAGATGGTATAGTATATCTGGAAACCAAAGTATAATAGTTCCATGTGATATTCCTTAAGTTTCCAGCTTCTTTTCCTAACCCTGGAGATTGAGATACAGAGAAATATTTCGAAAAGGTTGGATATGTTGTCTTGTGCAAGGCCATATCTAGCCAAGCGCAGTATGGCCAAATATGACCCTTGTGCCATACCACTCCAACTAACCAAAGTGGGAGAGAGTTTTCCTTCCTCCCTCATTGGGTTCTATGCTTTGTGTTTGGCCAAAAATGGGCCATAAACCCCCCCCCCCCAAACAACCAACAAACCAAAGTAGGTGCTGAAGGATTCTTTGGGGTTGGGGAGAATGCTGACTTCAGAGGAAGTAGTGGAGTGTTAAGGAGTAATAATATGCAAACATATGTGTCGCTCAAAAATATTTATAGCAAACATCTATCCTTTTAATCATACGGACACATAGAAATAAATTATTGTATAAGTATACATTGTAAAATGCAAATTACAACTGATCGACCAGACGACATATAATAAAACGAGAGTGTTAGCATGGGTATATATACACACAATTCCGACTAAATGTACCGATTGTATTTCTCTCATCGCGTCTAATTAACATAAATTGGTGTGAAATAAGTTTAAACTAAAAAGACAAACAGATTAAAAATTAGAAAGTATGGTTGACAGAATTAGATCTTGCTATAATCAACTAAGTAGCGCAACACCAAACTCATTCTCCTCAAATGTGAATAGTTTTTAATTTAACAGATTTGATTGATGTCAATTATCAATAATAGTGAGTAATCTATATACTTTACTTCCAATTTTTTAATTCATTTTAATAACTATCTTTGTAATCTTAGGTCCAAGTTGTTTTATATCCAAACAAACATTTCGGAATTTTAAAAACGCACACAGACATGAATATATTGGTGAAATTAAAATTAAAATGCACAGCTAGTCTCGCAGTTTATTATAAGTTGAGGTAGAGAATACCAGTAGGGCGAAGAAAATTGTCTTTGAAACGATGACGTGGGGCCAAAAACGTTCGGGAAACAATGTTCCGGACGTTGTACAAGTCCAAATTCCATTAATTTTGAGCATTTTAGACAAAATTCCCAATCTTCAAATCCACGCCTACTGAACACATACACACCGTACAACCGTGTGTGCAGTGAAATTAATCTAAGGACTCGAACAATGCTTTTGCACATTTTTATTTCCAATTCTTTATCTTTCCCCAAAATGGACCGATCCGGTAATGAATAGGGCAGAAATAGCGCGCGTGAAGGAAATGAGCTCTTCATTATATTTCGCCTCGTGTAGCTCACAAATCACGGGAAGGGGAAAGAACAAAAAAGAACGCCCCCGTCTCACTATTTAACTACGGGGTTCCTTCAGCTGGCAGCAGGTGCTCTTGACAAGCATTTATCTGAAGTAATTAGACGCCGCAAAAGGTGCAATTTTCCTGGTCCCGGACTCTTTCTCCGAGGCTGGGAAAGGAATTAGTGAATTTTCTGGGGATAATTATTAGACGTCCTGGAGCGATTTAAGGCTGACGTGGGCCCCAATACGTAACACGATAATGTTACGCTGCGCTTTCTCATCTCGGTTAAGTAAACTGTCCAAACCGCCATTCACTTATGACTCATTCTTTGGATTGCAGTTGGGTTGCCCATGCTGTTTGGAATGAGGGCCGAGCTATTAGTTTGACTGTAATGGCTTCAAATGGCTATGAGCTAGGTAGGTATCTTAATTAACGTCGCAATTAAGGAACATAATGGGCTGACGGCGTTGATCCGGATTCAAGCCCGAAAAGAAAGATCCCAGGACAACAGTACGTAATTTTTAACCACGGTCAGATGACGAGGTTACATCTGAGCAGAGACCCCAATACGTAACACGATAATGTTACGCTGCGCTTTCTCATCTCGGTTAAGTAAACTGTCCAAACCGCCATTCACTTATGACTCATTCTTTGGATTGCAGTTGGGTTGCCCATGCTGTTTGGAATGAGGGCCGAGCTATTAGTTTGACTGTAATGGCTTCAAATGGCTATGAGCTAGGTAGGTATCTTAATTAACGTCGCAATTAAGGAACATAATGGGCTGACGGCGTTGATCCGGATTCAAGCCCGAAAAGAAAGATCCCAGGACAACAGTACGTAATTTTTAACCACGGTCAGATGACGAGGTTACATCTGAGCAGAGACCCCAATACGTAACACGATAATGTTACGCTGCGCTTTCTCATCTCGGTTAAGTAAACTGTCCAAACCGCCATTCACTTATGACTCATTCTTTGGATTGCAGTTGGGTTGCCCATGCTGCTCGGAATGAGGGCCGAGCTATTAGTTTGACTGTAATGGCTTCAAATGGCTATGAGCTAGGTAGGTATCTTAATTAACGTCGCAATTAAGGAACATAATGGGCTGACGGCGTTGATCCGGATTCAAGCCCGAAAAGAAAGATCCCAGGACAACAGTACGTAATTTTTAACCACGGTCAGATGACGAGGTTACATCTGAGCAGAGACCCCACTCTCCAAACTTCCACACCACACCCAATTGAGGATATTTGAGTCCACGACAGGTTTAACGCGCACCATCCCAATTTGTACACTCGAAATCCCTATGGGTTTTCTACTCAAGTCGGATGAAGCTTAGTCTCCGAAATCTACCCTCAGCTACGACTAATTCTCGTTGTAGCAACTATTTTTTAAACTTTACCGTGAATCGTTACGGTATTCTTAGATTTCGTAACGAATCATGGTAATGGCTCAATATGATATTCAGTAACACGAAATGTCGAATATTAAATTAAATGTGGGACACTCGAATTAGGAAGGTTCTTTCTTAAGTTTATATCACTTTCGTTTTATTACCAGGTCTGTCCAATTAATCGAAGCTTTCCTTTATGACACTTAAAGAGATGATATGGGTACCATTTTGGGATACCCTGTTGTATCACGGGGTGTGTGTTTATTTTACGTCTCACATTCTTACTGTGCATTCCAGGCACATCACTTAGGCAAAGGCCTAACGTTCATTCAGGATGAACAGAAACCAATGCCTTATCCAGGACTAGCTGAATAACCCAGCGTTGCTTTGATTTCAAATAGGACCTCGACAGTTAAAATAGGTACCGTGACATTTCCCTGTGTTAACTCATACACAAATCCTGTAGAAAGTGTTTCCTTACCCATGTCCAATTATTGCTGAAAAACAAACGTTATATTTCAAAATTGGGGCTTCGAGAGGCCCTTTTAGGACTAACTATGTGCCCATTTTCATTGCCACAGATTGGTTTGAAGACAGGAAAGAAATGGCCTATGTTTTTCCCAGTGCTCTAAATTATAAGTTTACCAAATGTCGTGTGTGGATTGGTCAAACGGTGTAGATTTGTAGATAATATACAGACATTTATACACACATCCTTTTTTATGTATATAGATTCAAACAAGGAAACATTTTATCACACATCCAGCACCTTGATGACAAAACCAACTCTATTTATTTCGTAAATGAATTTATTTTTTAGAAGTTGAGTTGTTTTATAGCTCCAACAAATCCAGTGGAAATTATTTATTACTTCTAAGAAGGGAGGTAGGTATTTAACTAACGTCGTACTGTCGCAACACCATGGGCTATTGCTATGAGTGAGAGAGCTATGTAGGTGATATAAGGAATGATAGGCTTTTATTTAGTTAAAAAGCTAATCCATAGATATTAAATACTTCAGATATTAATATCTATAAATATAAGATACCATAAGATACAGCGGAATGACATATCGCTATTCCGGAAGAACAAAAATGAAAGTGGAATTCCTCTTTTGTTCGGAAATCCAAAAATAAGACTAACCTTCTTGTGATAAATATAAGATACTACATGTGAGAAACATCGATAATTGTGAAAGTAGATTTAATAATAGTATTTGGTATTTTTTTAAATTAATGTCGAGAGAGAAACACAACGGGCTATTGACGATGGTTCGGTATCGATCCTCTAATGAAAATATCCGAGGACAACGCCACGTCATTTTGAACCACGGTCAGATGACGAGGCAACACCTGAGCTGGCACCCCACTCTTCAATCTTCCTCTCCAACCCAACACACAGTGTGTCATTTTCGCAATCTAGATGGACAAAATTATTGCATCAAAAATACACTGGATTTGGGTGATTATAAAAGGCGGTGAGTGATAAAATACTGATTTGGTGTACATTTAACTTTTTTTAATTATTGTTTCGATGCATAAATTGGCTAAATTTTTTTTAAATTGTCACCTTTGTTACATATATGAAATATACCTCGATCAATTATTAACCGTATATTTTGCAATTTTATATTACACTATTTATATTATTTTATATTATTATTTTATATTACATTACAATTTTATATTACATTTATTTTTCACCTGAATAATGTTCAAATATACCCATAACAGTTCCATTTAAAACTAAAGAAAATATTTACTTGGAATCTCCAACTACCTAAATAGTCTCTCTCTCTCTCTCTCTATACTGATTTATAAAGGGAAAATTCTTCAAAAAACATTCAACCTTTTTGGAAACATTTCGCTGCGTTTAGTTTTAGACCTTGATCGTAAACTTACAATTATTGGATTTGAGGAAATTAATAATCTATTCACTAAATCTATTCGTATCAGTTCTTGACATTTTTATATAAAATATGTCCGTTGTCGCATATTGTGTTTATTTCTTGCCTCTTGCGCTTTTAAGAAGTGGGTCAATTACCGATTGGAAGAATACGAGTGAAATAATATTTCCATAGATCAGTATTTTATGTAAAGTTTACTTGAACTAGGGGTACCAATGATACTTTCTGAGGTATATATATATATACCTTACACTTGCTTCGTGCTCAGAATAGGTATCAGTTTATATGGAAACTGGACTTTTAATATGACTTGGAAGAAAGGGAGTTTGATTACATTAAACCCTGTCATTTCATCAGACTTCTCAGCATTTCTAAAATAAATCTACGAGTGGTGTTTCTATCGTTAGTATTCCGTGTTTGATATTTGGTCATAGCTATCAAAACAGCAATGTCAGGTTTAGAGTACCTTGTATATTACTAATTTCCCTATAGTAGTTAAATCTACTAATTACTTGGCAAAAATAAATTTGATGGAACGACAAGGTCTAGTTGAGGAGGGAACAGGATATTTTGACAAATAATTTGTTTACCCTCATTAGTACAAGCAAAGGTACCAAAGAAATAATAAATACACTTTCCGCATAGCAATATTTTTTTGAAAAAAATTGCCGGAAAATTTTTTGTTCAGCGTTGTTACAGCTCCTTATTATGATTGCATTTCTGATATTATCTTTCGACAAAATCAGTCTGAAAGATTATTCATAAATTGTACGAAACCGTATAACAGATCAGTTGATAAGTGACTAACTGTGAGTTGTAATACAGCTGAAGTTTCCGTGATATTGATCCCAGTAGAGTAACTATCGTTTAGCTCATTGTTGTTATATGGAGTATACAAATTAGAGTTAATATTATTTACTTTGTTTATTATATTTTATTTTGGTGCATAGAAAGATTAGTGTCAACTGTTAGCCCAAGCACATGATTTTCAGATACTTTTACTGACGTTTTACTGACTCGGATCGTTTTCATAATTGTACCTCTTCCAGAAAAGCATCAAAGAGATCTCTGACTATTTGAAGTTGAATATCGTACACCTGTCTTTAGAATTTTACTTCAGTGGTCAGTGACAATTCTTTTTGACTAGTTGTCTCTACAAGGTTACGAGTTTCGTTTTCTATACCTTGGAACTACAGGCTGAAAAATCTTTTTGAGGCCTTCTATGCCTATTTTTTAAACTTCCTTGTAAATTTCTTGGTAGATCTTGAATCACAGTTCGAGAAAAGGTAAGATTTCCTTGAAGTCAAGAAAAAATATTTCTGACGAATAGTTCTCTGTGCCCGTTCACTTTACTCCTCTTTTGTTCAATTTTTTGGCAGGTAATTCGATAATATTTGCTTTAACACTATTTAAAACATTCAAAACAGTATCTTGTAACAAATATTTATCCATTTCTTGAATAATATAAGTTAAAATAACATCGATTTTCGTTTGCTTTGAATTTATCACTAAAATGTCAAAAATTAACTAACGAAAAATTTCCTTAGTCATTCTGAAATTTAAGGACTCTCAATCCACAAACAAGGACAATAGTCCACAAACTTCCGTAATAATGTTTTGTTCTGCTCACGTCAAATGATTCAGGCTATAATGCATATGTATTAATTTAGTGTACTATTAGTTTACTATTACCTTACTATTTACTATTTACTTATTATAATACTATTAGCATATGTATCAATTTTCGTATTATTCCAGGTGGTATAATATGTTAAAAATCTAGTTGAAATTTGAAATCAGCAGTTGCGTAAATCGCTAATTAGCTATAAATTCAAAATGATCTTGCAAATTAATGAAATAGTACCCAAGAAACTAAAAGCACGTAATCATACCTCGATGAACAGAAGTTAATGATAGTATCCACCAAACAGCGCTAAAGAAAATATCAGAGCTATACTTTTCAGTTTTCCTCAAGGTACGAATACGCATTAGCCAGATTGGTTTCGCAGCCAATGCAGAAAGTTCGACTTTGGACCACTGTACTTCCTGTTAGGAAGCATTATTTAAAAAATAAAACCATGGTCTTGTTAAGGGGACATACTACTTTGAAGATAGCATGTATTTTTGACAATCTGCGACACTAAGAAAATTGGATTTTGTCCACCTAAAATCGAAAATAACACACTGTGCAATGTGAGGACTTTCGGGGCCACGACAGATTTAAGAGGTCTACCATCCTCTTCTACACTATACGCTTACAAACATCTATGCACTGACCTGATTCGAACCAGGAACCTTCTAATCTAGAGGCTAAAGCATTAACCACCAGACCTAATAATAGTATATATGTATTACTTTTAATAATACCACTCTTGCTGATGTAATTTAGATATTCATTCACGACTTTGCAGTTGCGTCGTTGTTGTAAAACATGGTATGAAATGTTCTTAAACTATACAAAACATTTCTATTAAATTTATTATATTATTTTTACAACATATTCTTTGACATTTTTATTCATTCAGTTAGGTACACCATTGAAATCACATAGACACTAAATTGACAAAGACACACTAAGCACTTACATCGTTGTTCCATCCATATTCAACGGATAACTTCGTATACAATCGTTCTAAGCGACACTTGAATCGCTGTTGCACCCAAAACCTATCGCCTGCGCATCCAAATCTGAGACACAATTAACACTTACGCTGTTCTGGTAAAGTGTGATGAGAAACGGTACAAATTTAAAGTGAAGTAAAGTCCTGTATCCGAGCTGAGTGTTACTACAGTTAAGGTAATGTCCCATTGTAAGGATTGATCATTTTCAAAGTCAAGAGGCTTATCTAGATTTACAAACTGGTAGAAAGTTGCGGATCAATTTTAATAAATTGCTACCACTAAGTAATAAATAAGTCAATTAACGGCTGAATTCGGACACGATTACTTCAAATAAAAATTAGAACTACATACATACATACATATATATATATATATATATATATATATATATATATATATATATATATATATATATATATGTGTGTGTGTGTGTGTGCGTATGTTTACTAGTGGTTAATAATTACATACATATGAGTCATCAGAACACATAATATCAGAATTACGTCAGAGCAAGAGTTATTGCGTCTCAACACTGACAGACTAGCCAGTCTCATCGCACAACAGAGGGCGCAGGTGTCAAGAGGATAATATCCTACAGCTCAGGTTTCAGTTCTAAGAGTTTTTGTTCCCAAGCTTCATCTTGCTTGAAATCAGTTGGGAATCCGGTAAACTCTATTGAATTATTTGATTTTGGTGACATTCGTCAGAGCCAAACGGTAGAAGATGAATTTTTTTTAAATAGTTTTTGTTGAGGCTCTTTTCAGATTGGTAAGTAAGCGAGGAACGTCGCTTAGTTTCGGTACATTCCTTCCCATTTTAAAAGACAAACGTCGGCGTAATGGAATCCAAAATGAAACGGATAATATATGGAAAGTGTACTAACGAACACTGAGATGACATGGTAATCCACACACAAATTCATATCTGAATAAATCACAGCTAACACAGTCAAGACGGAAGTATGCACTGAAACTAACTGTCTCGGAAAACATCGAAAGAGAAAAGCCATTACGGGAGAGGCCGAGTCCCCATTTATAGGTGTCTAGGGCATATATATATATATATATATATATATATATATATATGTATGTATGTATATGTATATATATATATGTATATATATATATGTATATGTATATATATACTATATACATATATATATATATATATATATATATATATATATATCTATATATATATATATATATATATATATATATATATATATATATATATATATATATATATATATATATATATATATATATATATATATATATATATATATATTGTCGCGAACAACTGCGAACTAAACTAATTATTTTGCTGACTAAGGGTGGGGGCACTGCTGCGAAAACTAACCTTTGTTTTTGAACTGATTTTGGCGGCATATTGTGTTACGTCACGAGAGCTGATGTTTGCCATCATTGTAATGCTTAAACATGTACATATTCTTGTGTAAATACTTAATGATTGCAATAAATGTTTTAATTTTGTAAATATAAAAAGGCCTTTTGCTTTCATTGCTAATTTGTGAGTATAGATTGCTGTAAGGTATAAAACAGAAGTTATTATCATTCAACGACCCGGGTTCTTAAATTAGAAATTGAACAGGCAATTCAATTTTAAAACTTCCCCATATCACAAGAAAAGTGTGGACGTTTGAGGCTGCGAAGGATTCATCGTGCACAATCCCTTATGCACACTACAGTCTTTGGTCTTTCCGAATTTCTAAATCGCAACCCTCCTGTGGCTAATCAGATACTTTTCCTACCGGTCTAGCGTAGTCAAGCCTGAAGAGTATGGCCAATTTGGAAACACGGAGATTTGTATGAAATCTACGTGTTTCCTTCCTGCCTCACCAAATCATATTTCTTATGTACTCACAGAGTATAGGCCAGTGACGGCCATCCTTTTTAAGAAGTTAGCAAAATTTCGTCCATTATTTTTTTAGTACCAGCTCGTAAGTCACTTGGAAAGGGGGAAGTAAGCATGCTAAATAATATTATCAAATTTATATTTCCAAACAATGCTGCTATGAAATTTAATTAATTCCATTTCTAAATCATGGATACCTAGCCACTTAAATTCGTTTAGTTCCATTGTTTCGAATTTCGTTTTATATGGATATAAAATAAAGTGAAATGTACTTTCCATACTTTTAAATTGATTAAATCTCTCCTGAAAGGTTTGTTTTATTTCCTGTATAATCATTAAGATTTTTTTATTGCATTTCTTGAATGTCAAGCGTATTTTCCATTGTTATTTGTTTTGAAAATGTTTTTGTTATTGAGGAAAATATTTCATGACTTTCATTTCCAAATCCCTAGTAAAGATCCTTAGTCAAGTTTCGTCATAAATATCCAAATATTCTCTTAAAACAGCATTATGTATAATCAATAAATCTAAAACATTTTTTAAAAAAATCATTCATGCAGCTTTTATTTTTATTTTTAAGTTCTTTATTAACACTTGTATTTTCTTCACATTTTTAAAAAGAGGGGTTCGAAAAATAGTTAAAATTCTTTATGTATATGATGATAAGTTTATAAAATTCAACATGTGGGTCATTTAAACAGCTTGTGTGGGTCAGTGTCTTACACACGGGTCACAGGTTCGCTATCCCTGATATAGGCCGATTTATTGGATCAGCTTTTACATTAACCCCATCGACTTTGAACGTATTTAGTAATAAATTGCTTCAAACTCAGTTAAATATAAAACGAACTAAGTACTATACATTTTGGAATTTCATCTGCTGAAAAGTCATTGGGCACTTGCATTTTCACAAGGAAATTTTCGTAATAGAATTTCACTGATACATTTTTATGTATGCACTTTTAAAGGGAATTCATTAGTTTTCAGCACTGCCTCAATTTATCGCCGATTCAATTTTATTAATTATCTACTTTAATTAAATCCTGTCAAGTGAAAAGTATCCGTTTAGAAGGTCATTTAAGAAGTGTTTAGTTCTGACACTAATTAAAGTAATTTATTTACTTTTCAATGTCAAGAGGATGTATTTCGTTTTTATTTTATGTATAGAGGTACTTAAATTAATAGCATTACTGTCCATTGCTCCAAGATTCTTTTATGTATTAAATGCAAAGCTCAGTTCCGAAATTCCTTTTAAATACCTTTATAAAGTTTCTTAAACTAGTAAGCTGTTTAGATTTAAAGTCTAAAAGGATTTAAAGTATTAACTATGGATATACGAGGCACAGAAATTCCCAGTATCTAACACTATAGTAATATCTAATGACATTGAATAAGCTTATGGAGTCTCAAATCTTTCTGGAATAGTTTGGAAAGTATTTTTGTTGTATTCCAAGTAGTATGGCTGCTAGTTTAGTGTCATTTATTAAGGGTGAAATATCTCTGAGTGTCACGCAATAGGTTTACAAAGCAATAGGTTTTTCAGTTTATTTGTCATACTTCACCATTTTGTAGTGACCATACCACCATCTGTAATTAAGAGAAAAAGTTATAATAGAGCCAACATACTACAATAGGATATTCTGTGTTAAGAAACATGATGACAAACCAAACTGTCAGTGAAGATTTTACTTCTTACTATAGACATGTATCTTTCTGTCAAGTGGTCAAATGCTCAAAGTAGTTTTATAATTATATCCTTAGTTCATGACTTAATATATAACTCGTTTTTAGTAATACTGGCTTTTATGAGTAGGGAATTTTCAAGTTCACAAAATTACTTCTACTCAAATACAAAAATTATTCAGAGTAGATATTTGATTAATCAATTTATGTGATAATCGAAATCGCTTTTTCTAGAAATTTATGAATGATGCCTTGGTAACTGTTTTACATTAAATTTATAAGGGCAGTATAAAATTTTATATGCGTAATGCATATTAGTATATACTGCCTAGAATGCTGATTTATCTATGTTAGTATGTTTTTGTATTTGCAATATCATAATCAAATTTGAATATCAACTTGTGTATGCAAGTACAACATGGTTATATTTACTTATTATATGAAATTAAATTGCTAATATGAAGCATACGTACAGTTAGTATCACGAAAAGTGGAGTTAACTATTAATTTGATTTACAAATAAACCTCGTTTTCCGACACATCCGAAGTCATGCATGTCTCGCTATATGCTTAATTTTTATTTAAAGAACTTTTACTAATTAGCATTAAATATAATTTTAAAATAATTTGCAAAATATCTGAATAATCGGAGGATCATATTGAACCTTGATACTTTTTTCTATTGAAACTGAAAATATTACTTATATGAACGAGACGTTACTCGTAAGTAGTTTCTCGGATAGTTTTCCTTAAGGCCCGGTGCACACATCCGGTTTTACAACGTGGGGCGCAGCTGCGTCACCGAAGCCCAACTATGAACACATAACCGTGAAATGAAGCAAGTACTCAATTCGCGCCATTTGCGATAAATATTATAACGAAGAAAACGTGTTTATTTCGCTTATATGGTGCAAAAAAAAGCATGTTTTGACGTTACTGGATACGACCATTTTTAATTTTTATTTATATTCAATTTTTTTTTTATGAAAACAGGGTACATAAAACTGGAGAAGCGTGAGCGGCGAGCTGCGGCTCCGTGGGGAACTTCGTTACAAATTGCACGCGAGTTAGACGTTCGTCGCCACAACGACGTCCGAGGCATATGTGCACTACTCCATTGGATCTAATGTATCTCAGACCGCACTTGCTTTGCCGCAGCGGTGCCGCACGTTGAAAAACCGGATGTGTGCACCGGGCCTTAATCGTACACTCTGTGGTACAGCACACTGAATCGTTTGTGTTCAATGAAGTCTCACATGTAACTTCATTCTAGTTTGTCCGTCTAAGTTTTTTTTTGTTACACGAGAACACATTCGATTTTCTCCCATTTAGGCACTTCAACTATTGATCTTAAAATATAGACGATATTTGGCAAAATTTCGACAGATCTGGCACTTGCGCAGTAAAAAAAACATCAAACTTTTAGGCATTTCACGATAAGTAACGGTATTGGAATGCATTGCACGAATTGTGTCATCGAAGTGGCTTCTGTTTCCATGGTCCTACAGGCTATCACGGAAAGAAACGATACCAATGCTGTCCTTTTATTTTCACTCGGAAGTCACAATAAAAGCAAATCTATCTGTATCTGCCTAAATTTTGAACATCATCTTTTACCTGCTACCAAATTGTAATGAATTTTATTATAAAACAGCCAACATATCGCTCTACAATTGATCCCCTTTCACGATGTGCATATCACCGAATTGCCAGATGGCATATCTAAGGCTAGTTCTGAATTGCACAAGACATGCTCTCCCATTGAATACCATATTGAAATATGTGACTTCAAATACACAAACACAGATTTTGTTTTTTGATTTAGTACTTACAAAGGTATAGCTAAAGACACAAAGTGAAACCTCTAGCTAAGGTATCACTTACCACATGATCTACCGAGAGTAAAAATTGTCACTTGTTTTCGTATTCTCACTGGACGCGGTCAGACACAAAATTGTCTCGCCATGCCATACACCTCGCCCTAAATGTACCTTTTAGACACGACAAGAACCCACATTAATGGTTGCACTATTTATCTGATCGTTTTGTTGTAGTAATGATTAATGCAATGGCGCGATAAGCGCTTGCCCACGAGGAGAAGGTGTGACCCTAAAAAGGGAGACGCAGGAGAGTTACGCGGAAACCTCGGCGTGGGAGCAAGGAAGACTTCCTTCGATGTACGAATAATTGTGTGCATGTTGTCCGTCCAATAAAGTTTCATTTAAGAATGGAAAGTGTTTGCTATACATGTACACAAGGAGGACAATAAGTAGGACTAGATCGCTCGGAGTCCTACAACTATTATTGTCGATATAATTACATATTTCATTTTTGGTCAAGGCAATATTGGACTGCGACTTCTGTCGAAATGGATGTACTCTGGCTTAAGATACAAAAGCAAAAAGCATGTAATTTTTTGAAAAACCTTTTTCAAAACCCACAGTAAAATATATCCTTTCCCATGAATGCTCATTGCCTAAACTGAATGAACTATTGAACCTTCCGAAAGCTAAATGGATATCGGACCTCGAGCCATATATCCCAAATCAACCAACCAACCAGGTATCAATGAAACAAGAATTTTTTTGAATTTGGTCTCAAAATATTTAAGCCAAATTAATCGCATTGATGCAATTAAATGAAGCTGTTCGAAGGTACTAAATTTTAACCTGGTATATTTAACCAGTAATTGCTAATAAGTAACACTTAATAATAAATGATCCTCATTCTTAGAACAGAAAAAGTTTGATAATCATCCAACCACATAGTCAACCCCTCTAGTAGGATATATTCGTGGGAAATAACTAAACTGAATAAGAAGTTGCAGTCGTTATTTTTAACATAATTCATGAAGCCACTAACCAACTCCTAAAATGCATGACTATCTGTCGAAAATAAATGAATTCCTTTCCAGAATCAATAGAACAAGAGTTTTTATTGGAAAATGTACGCAAATTATTCAACCTTAATTCTTATTATTCAGTACATCAATGAAGCACCTTACTGCCTTAATGTAAGCTACAAAATTTCTCCCCAAATTCAATCCAATTAAAATCACCTATGAGATTCGTTTCCTCCAACAGAATATGCGCGATAATCCACCTCGCAAAGACAAGCAGTTACAAATCCACAATGAATATTTCAACACCCACCCAAATGAAGTTAACTCCTTCTCCTATCGAATTACAATGTGGTTTACAACACGCAACCGCAGAAAAGAGAAAGCTAATTGATATACCTCATTCTTTAAATTTCAAGCTGAAAATTTATTTCGATACCCCGTCCTTTTAATCCAATTTCCAACACCAGAGTAAAAAAGAATGATAATTACGTCCTTCGTGTTTGCGAAGATGCAATCATCTCCAACAGGCAACTTCCTTTAAATGATTCTGTCACCATCCTCTTTCATCACCATTTCCAGACACATCCTCTACGGTTTCTCAAACATTTCGATTTCATAACTCCCTTCTAAAAGGGGATGCTTTTAAAAGACTCAATTTAAGCGTGCAAGATTGCAGCAACCAATCACTCTTCTGCGTGGAGTCGTTTTGCAGACAAATGGCTTAAGTTTGACCCCGGACCATAAAGTATGGTCGACGTTATGTCTTATTGAGGATTATTCGAAGTATGCTTTTCTTAGGTGTACTTGGGGAGAGAGCAATAACTTAGAAACAGATGGGAACGTATTTGTAATATAGTAGTACACCCGCGTATATAACCTACAGTACCTTAGTTGTTATTATCTATTGATGATAGTACTACTATATACTTCTGTACTATTATAAAATGAAGTGTTTGTCTGTGTCTCTGGGATCAATGTCCTGACGAATCTATGGCACTTACAATAAGGATATTTATCACACAGGTAGTCCTTTTTTTTGTTGCGATTTTTGCGTAGCGCCCGAATTTTAAAATTTAATCCTGAACACTTTTTAATTAATTCATTAGTGTTTTTACTTTTCGTCCTTCTTTCTGGAATTTGAAGTCATAACTACCTCGAATAAAGAAGGAGCGAATTTTGTGATTTTTGATCTCCGACGTTACAAGCATTTTTCGTCCTAATGCCTTTGGAACGATACCAAGTTCTGCGATTCTAGTGTGTTTTCATTTACGTTGTTGATAATAGCCACTTCGAGGCAATGCCCGTGGAGTTCGTTTGTGAAGCAAACCAAATGGGAATACGTAGCAATCACCGGGGGCGAGTGAAATGTTATCGTACAACGCCGTGGATAGTTACTAATATTCCATACCTTATTTCAAACCATTTATTACGTATACAAGCACAATAAGCGCCACATTCTATGCGATCAAATTAAATTAAATTAGTCAAAAATATCATAAAAAGTATATTATATGATATATTTGTATTTGTCGAATGTATTCTGACTGGTGTTAAATATTACCTCTAATAAACTGAATATAAAAACGATTACATCCAAGTGAGTTATCCACAATCAGTTTCTGAACATCCATTTCGATTTAATCTGATGAAATGAAAGTATATTTAATGAATTATGAGCGCCTGACTGATATAAGCAATGTCCCCAAAAGTGAATGGGTTGTATACCTCTTGAATATCTGTAGATATGGTCAGTCAAATTATTCGTGTGTCACTTTAGCTAGCTAAAGATTATGACTTTGTAATGCATTTTTTATGTTAAAACATATAAGCTTAATCCTGAACAAGTCGTCAAACACAATTATTTTTTGGTCATTCTAAAAAATCTGATGATTTCTGGAGGAATTTTACCAACGAAATTGTAAATTATTTTGACCAATGGCTCCAAGAGTTACAGGTTGATATACTTTTGACAAACTAAAAAATTTAATTAAATGTTACTAATCAAATTAAATTTAGAGCTATTTATGAAATATTTCATTCATGATTGGGCAAAGTGGTGTACTCCTTTTGAAGTGACTGAAAAGGTTGATGAATACAAAAATGTGATGTTAAATATATGAAAAATAATCCAGCACCTATAAAAACTAATCCTAATGATCCCAAGAGTAAAGTCCGCCTCAAAGTTCCTAACAAAGTTTCGAAAGACCGAACTAAATATTTTTTTTTGCTTTCAATACTTTTTCCAAACTTAATTGTTCCACTTCTAATATGAACTTTCCTTGTCTTCTAGAATTTATGAATATAACCTTCCTACAACCCCCAAAATAATTCCCTACAAATTATCAGCAAAATTGGGTTTCAAACTACTAAGGTAGTCAGAGAGCTATAAATCAGAAAGTTTTACAAAGTCATCATGGCCATATAGTTAAAATTGAGAAGGATGAACAGGAACAGGTGGAAAATTGTAATGTTATCCAAGGGTCACTAAATCAGCCACCATGTGACACTTCCTTTTTGTGTAACTGATACTGCAGAATCTTAGTGAACGCAAAATAGAATAATTCGAAGAATATGACACAGGGCCCACTATTCAGTGAACCCAGAAAAATTTCAAATAACATAATGTATAAACTAAATGAATAATAACTGGAATTTTGCCCTTTTAAAATTCAGCTGTTCTAGTGTTAACGTTATGGTTTAAGAGAAGTCTACGAAATCCATCTAGCTGCAAAAGCTGCATTTCTATCACTTAAAATACTTTTAGGTACTTGCTGTTTACAAATTTGTTTAAGTCCCATAGACGAAGTCTAAAAAACACGGTTTTTTCGCGATATACTCAAAACCCCTCGGGCGAATTGGACAAAAAAAGGTTTCTGGCCTTAGTCGACAGGAATTGACAAAAATTTGATATCTCTAACCGTTTTTCCGGAAATCGCGATTGTATTTGACGAGTCAAAAAACGTCTCCTTTTCACGAATGGAGACAATTTAGCGATTTTTGATAGAATCTACCGACGAAATTCTTCCAAATTTGGCAGTTATCTAGGTAAGCGGACACATCACAGTACCCCACAGCGATTTTTAAAAATCAGCAGGGGTTTTGAGATTATAGCCTTACGTATGGGTCACGTAATGTTAAAACAGTTAGTAAAAGTTTCAGAAGTTACACTTTTAACACCTTATATATCAAACGGGTGTATATGATTTGAGGTACTCTCACACTTTTGATTTGTTTGTGGATGATAAGCAGAAGCTAATAGTTGTTTAAAGTTTGAATTTCAGATAAATCTACGACATCTTCTAGCAGTAAATGCTGCATTTCTATCACTTTAAATAGGTTTAGGTACCTGCAGTTGAAAAATTTGTTTAATGCAGTTAGTATATGTTTCAGTAGTAACACTTTTAGAAGAAAAAGTCCGTATATATCGAGTTGCATGTAAATAATCATATAAAGATTAATTTTTCGTTGAATTACAATAATTAAATCCACCAGCAGTATCAATGGATATCAATTCAATACTTTCTGGAGAAGATGGCATAGCATGTATCGGTCCAAACTTTTTCTGATGTGACTTTTTATTTAACTGCCAGATTTCACAACGTTTAAAAAATCTACAGATATATTAAATGACATCCTTTCAATAAAGTAATGCGTATAAACTAAATTTTACATTTTTTAAACTTAATCAGCCATTGCTTTCGCTATAAAAATATAGAAAACACTTCAAAAATTCTATTCACCAATAAATTTGTACTAGGGGGCCCGCCCCCTGCTCGCTAACGCTCGCCAACCCCCGGAGGATTGCTTCGCAATTCTCATTGGTTCGCTGCGCGAACCTATGCTCGCTTCGCTCGCATCAATGAAGACACGTGTCCTAGCAGAAGGGATTGATTACAAAATATATTCCAAAAAAATATTTTTCAAATCTAAATTTGTTGTATTACATAAAAGATATATACAGTACCTCTGGAATCAGAATTTAGATGAAAACTTTGAGCAAATTTTTACTCGCAATGTGAGCGCTGCTTTTGAAATTGAATAGCCAGCATGTTGTTTGTGTGTACATTTCCCCAGTACTCGAGCCACCCATACACTTTTTGACTGAGTTTGTTGTCGAAAGTTGTAGTGCACGCGTCTTGTTGTACTATAATTGTTAGCCTTGAAAAGGACCGTTTTTTAAATAGCCCTGAAAAGATCATCCGCTTTCTTAGATTTCTGTTACAAACCGCAACAGCTCGTCTAAAATTCATTTTTTTTCAATAAAATTTCATCCGATAACGCTATAGATTCAAATGACTCGCGAGGCTCCTAGTAAACAAACAATCGCACAATGTTGCCAAAACGCGGTAACAAATAACGTCTTTTTTGCGTGCCACGTAAGAGAAATATATATATAGATTGAATGATACACTGCATTTATGACATTCCATGGCTCAGTATATTTTCGTTGTAGCAGCAAGCGAGGTAAAGGAGGATCAGTTTCGATTCTTGTATGCGTATTTATACTCTTCACGCCAATCAAACTTTCCTCGTGTGCACTACATTGCTTCATTCAAATTGTAAGAGTTTTCTTATGATGAAACACAAAAGACGGAATAAATATAAACTCAATCAATTGTAAGTTGCAATATTCTTTTCTGAACCTCTGCTAAAAATGAAAGAGGTTATTAATTCGCAAACCAATCAGAAAAACTTAATTTTTATTAACCAAAAATGAGCTTTTTTGAATTTGGATAAATATTTTTCAATACAAAAATAACCGATCATTGTATTCGGATTATTTTTACCCAATTACCTTTCGATATGCTTTCAATTATTCGCAGCACTGAAGCACTAAACGCAGATCTTGATGTAAGGGAAGTTCAAGGATAATATAAATTTCCTTACATCAGTAGCTCAGAAAAATGTTATTACTCAATAACAACAACAAAAAAGCACCGAGTTTACAGTACGGAAATGTGACTAGGAGCGTTTCCAGTACGCTACATCCAAGCAACAAATCATTCTTTTGTCGTACGAAAAATGGGCAAATGCGAACGCATTATTACACACTGGTGCTCACTTTGGGATCCATCCTAAATGCTACTTACAATTTCGGCTCGTGAAAGAGTCGCTATGAAATGTGCGGATGCATCCCAAGATTAATACCAGCCAAACTGAGTGGCTTTATCTGATATTCTCAGCGGGAGGCTGCAGCCGCGAAATCTGGTAATGGCATAAAAGAACCATGGACGGAATTGTTAAGATTTCTGACTGTGCTTATAATGAACTCGCAAACATGCCTCTGGTCACAAACAGAAGATACAAGGGTTGTTCGGAAAGCAATGCCCGGTTTTAAATAAAATACAGACCAAGTAAAATGTGTCAACTTTTTATTTTACATTTTTATTCCTTATATTACTGTTCTGCATAGCCCATTGCAAATTTAAACATCTATCGTATCTTGTGACGAGCTTTTGAATACAATGGTCATACTCCTCTACCGCCAGTCTATTGAGATAAGCAGTAACTTCTTATCTCTTGTGGTCATCATTGAGTATGCGTAACACCCATCCTGTACACATTTTTAGCCACGGCGGTGCGGTTGCTTAGTTGTAATTTAGACTGAAAACAATTAAACTTAACATTTATTAAATCTTAACAAATTAAATACATTTAACAAATTATAATCTATCAGCGCGCTAACAAAGGTGGTTACGAGACTGAAACTGAAATCTCCAGAACAGCTTGAGGTATTTAAAGCGTGAACGCATGACGCAGCATGCGCACGTCAGAAGTCTCTTGAAGTTGAAGTGGAAGTAGTCTCTAATTTGCATAACACCACACATTCTTCTGAATTTGAGGTGATACGCTACCACTTCGTAAATGATTGTACGAGACACGTGAAAATTTATCATGAATTTTATCCGAAGTCACACGCCGATCTTCTTTGATAAATTTGTTGACAGACTTGACATCCGTAATGACACTTGGGAGGTCACATCTCTCCTCATCATGGACGTTCTATCTTCACTTATTAAAATTTCGGCACCGATGAGGCACACATGATTCATCCATCACATCACCATATAATGCATTGTTTACAGGATAAATTTTGCCTCGTCGCACATTTTTTGAGTATAGAAATCGGATGACAGATATCATTTCACATTTGTCAGCACGCTCGATTTTCTTGGACAGTTTGTTTGCTTACCAAAACAACAATTACCGTTATAATCCGATTTAATCGAGCAAACAGCTGGCAGACGAGTGCCTGAGGTGCCTAAAACTGGTTGATCTTGACCGGTGCACCTGACACTGTTACAGTTCTCCGCATGCTCAACCGGGTATTACTTTCCGAACGACCATCATAGATTGGAAATTAAGAAATTGACATGTGTCTGAATCCCTTTTTCTTGCTAAAGGTTCAATGGTTAGTTTGAAATTACCCATGTTAGAAATATAGATGTGACATATTATATTGATGTGAAAGTTCGTCCCGTTTTTGGAGCTACATGGCACTGGTCGCAAAATCGAAGTATTATCTACTTCACTCATGTTAGGTAATTATATGTTGTTGGAAAGAAGGAATTTCAGCGAGCACTTGGGGAAATAATTGTGTTAATGGGTCGTGTCTTAAAAAATTTTGTTATTATTTTGTGTTATTTTGTTTATGTTAAAAATAAAAAGAGCATTTTTGAAATTTGCTTTTTTTACTTCCGAAAAAGCAGGAATGCTTTGTAGAAGGAAAAGAAGATGTGTCTTGTGTAGGGTGAGGGTGTCATTGACGATTCCAAGGTCTGTAAGTGGTTTGGAAAGTTTTGTCATCTGGAATTAACCAGAAACCATAGAACTTCTATGATCTCGGTGTTATGCAGATACCGAAGAGATGGAGATGGTCATCGAACAAAACAGAACATACTATAGGGTAGGTGTTCCAAATATTGCCTACTCCAACTATTTTTCTGTAACTCATCCTCCTGGATTAGGATATCAAGTTGGGAACTGAATGAATATCACTAGGAACCAGTACTGTAGTCGTAAAAAAATAAGAGGGTATACCATGGGCGATATATATATATATATATATATATATATATATATATATATATATATATATACTAGCAAAATACCCGACCTTACTCGGTTTGAATTGGTTTACTCTATATTGAAGAGATAATCAAAATATATAATGACTTACGTTTTTTGTAGAGTAAAAATTTATTTCAACATCTTTCGCCATCTTTATATTTTCTACAACTTACTTTGGACACAAATCCTACACATGCATATCCATTCATGTAATACATTTCACATACATTACACAATTGCTGTATGACAAAGCTACAAAATGACGAAAGGTGATACTAAGGTTACTACTACAAAAGACGATTTATAGGAAGATTTGGAATTCCCTTTCTTAAGTTATTTTCATGTTCAACTCAATTAATTAAAATTACGATTTACGGCGAGTGCTCTCGCACTCATAGTCAACAAAACAATATTTTTTTACTTGTGGCACTCTTGCCTCCGGTATGCGACATCGTGAAATTTTGCAATCTTCCCCTGTCATTATTGCACCGAATTTTGTAATGTTGGAAAAAGTTCCAGTTTGGATTAATAAACATTATTATTCTTTCAATAACGGCATTATTCTTTCAATAATGGCATAACTACACTTAAAATTTACTGAAAATTTATACTGACTTACCTAACATTTTTAAGTCTAATACTTTGTGGTGCTGTTGCGTGTGATGAGAAGGAAAACACATTTATAAAAATAATAAATATTTAAAACTGAAAACAGCGAAGTAAAACAAAATAAAAGATGTCGCAAAAAATTGTTCTAAAGATATTAATTTGTGATTCAATTTTATCTCTTGATCTCGCACAGTTGCCACAACTTACAACTAAAAGTGTACAAAATTTAGAAATGTGAAATTAATTCATAGCGAAAGAACCAGAAAAAAATATCACTGCTCGCGCGATCTTGTTCATTCTCGTTTCATTGAAAAATATCGTCTGTCCCAAATATTCGGAAATCGTTTTCATTGCGCAAAGAATAAAAATAAGACTCGAAATAAATGAAGTATCAGAGACGAAATTCCATTAAAAAAATTTTCTTTTGAAGAATAATTACTTTTTCAGCAGTAATGGTAAAGCAATCGAAGTAATCGTAATATTCAATAGACATTCCAATTTTTCCAAAACTACCAAATTATGGTTGATTTAAGTATACTTACTCAGGTGTTTTAGCATGAAACTCAACTAAATATAACAATAAAGAAATGTTTAATATTGCATTCACTAAACTAATAGATATTGTATAAAATAAAATACAATGCAATCAAATATCTGGAATAGAATTCCTGTGATGTCTTCACAAACACACAAACACAAAATCGAGCATAGAACAGAAAGACGGACAGACAGACTTTCGCAACCAATGCCACTCACTAAATGAAGATAAGTACTCACTGTATGCAAATTTTCATGAAAATATCTTAAACCGCGTGGACGTGTATAGGGCACAACAGACAGACAGACAGACAGACACCAAACGAGAAAAAGGCGGTTTCGGCATCAGGAGGGTCCAAAACGGATAGAAAACTTGAAATGGGTCGAAAATATTGAATGTACAAACAAACACTCCATTCTTATTTATATAGATTATTTCAAATGTTTAATATGTAAAATATAAATATATATATATATATATATATATATATATATATATATATATATAATTTCAAGAACACAAGAATTTCTAAAAAAATTTAACGAAAGTCTTAAAAAATAATAAAAAATGAAGAAATGTTGGTGGATCAGGGCGTCATCAGGGAGGAGCCTGACCCAAACAACATAAAATGGTGTTTTCTACATATGAGCAGCATTAGGCTGAAAAAATTGCTCATATACTCCCCCAAACACCACCAAAAATCAAGTAAAACAAAAACAGAACAAAATACCAAAACAGAGCAGGAACAGAACGAAATGAAACCCGAAGCCGCAGCTGGGATATCATCAACATCAAGCCTAAAAATTACCACCAAATGCCATCAATTACAGTCTAACTTATATGCTAACATCATACCTCCGATGCAACACGTCCAAAAAAAATAATAATATGAAAATCCCCAGCCCCTTATCAAAAATATATTCATAAAAAGTAAAAAAATAAAAATAAAATTGAAAAGCAATTCCCATGGCTCTGGGTAAATTACGAAAAAAAATTATTCATGTGTTGTGTAGGTGTTGATATTAATAAATCTTTCAAAAATATTTTTAAAGAATGAAAACGGGTATTTGTTATTGAGAAGTGTGTTTTTTAGATATTTACATTGTAATAAAAAGTTAGCATCAGAATTAAAAATTTTTTTGAAACGTACCAATTGACCAGCTATCGTGTTGTAGTATATTCTTTTAGAGATATTGGAGTCCCAAAATATTAATTTAATGACTGTAAATTTAAAATCGCTGCGTTTATCATATACATTAATGTCAACTTTGCCGGATGAAACAGAAATTTTTATGTCTAGAAAATCAGTATTATTGTTATCCAGATTGGTTTTAATTAAAGAAAGTTCGTCTGGATAGATGGATTTCCAAATATTAGCAAAGTTGCTATTATTAAAAACAATTAAATCATCAATAAATCTAAAAGCAGTATTTATCTGAAGGCAAAAGTTTTTTTCAAAATAATGAAGAAATAAATTAGCAAGAATGGAAGAAAAATTAGAACCTTGGGGAATACCCTTAACTTGAGTGTAAATATGCTCACCATTAAATATAAAATTATTAA